>JAOTQJ010000002.1:12239873-12250238 GCA_025642045.1 Solanum sejunctum | reverse complement strand
TCTCCCTATAAGCATGCCAAACATAGAAAGTTAATTATAATATGTAAACAAGTGAATAGATATAGATTGGTTCTCCCAAGCCTTATCGGTAAGGGTGCCAGTCTGCCCTAATAGCAACTTGGGGCGTGACACAAATTGTTTCTGAGTCCAAGGCAACCCAACCACAAAGTCCACATTTATTTCTTCCCATTTCCAAGTAGGAATCTGAATGTCTTGAGCCAACCCACCGGGCCTTTGATGCTCCATCTTCACTTGGGGACAATTTGGGCATTCAGATAGAAACTTGGTTATGTTGCTCCTTATACCGTGCCACTAATACAACTTCTTCAAATCCCAATACATTTTGGTGGACCTCAGGTGAATAAAATAATGAGAAATATGGGCCTTACTCATGATTACCTTTCTAAGAACATCCATATTCGGAATACATAACCTATCTTAATATCGAAGTACACCATCTCCCCCTTGGGAGAGCACCTCAATATTCTTCTCGGCAATCAATTTCTTCAGTTCAACCAAGGATGGATCTAAATCTTGCTTAGCCTTCACATCAGCAACCACCGAGGATTCGGCCCCATTTAGAATATGTATACCACAATCATTGGAGTTGGCCACTCTAACACACAATCTAGCCAAACGATTAATATCCCTTTACCAACTCCTTCTTCTTCTCCTGAACATGAGCCATACTTCTTGTATATAGCCTACTAAGAGCATCAGCTACCATATTTGCCTTGACTGGATGATATAAAACACTCACATCATAATCCTTTAGGAGTTCCAACCATCTCCTTTGTCTTAAGTTATGGTCTCTTTGAGTGAACACATATTACAAAGTCTTGTGATCATTGAAAACATCAACATACACCCCATACGAATAGTGCCTCTAAATTTTCAAAGCAAGAACCATCGTCCCTAACTCAAGGTCATGAGTCGAGTAAATATGCTTATGAACCTTTAATTGCCTTGATGCATAAGCTATCACTTTACTATCTTGCATAAGTACACAATCCGTCCTAATTCGAGAGGCATTATAATATGCCACAAACCCATCCAAACCATTTGGTAGACCCAAAATCGAAGCCGATGTAAGTCGATCCTTCAATGTATGGAAACTCTTCTCACACTCATCCAACCACTATAATTTAGCCTTCATTTGGGTGAATTTAGTCAATGGATATGCAATGTATGAGAAACCCTTAATGAATCTTTTATAATAACCAAATAACCTAAGGAAGCTTCGAATGCCTAAAGGAGTCAACAGTCTAGGACAATTCTTTACCACCTCGGTCTTCTGCAGATCCACCTTTATACCATCACCGGATACCAAATGACCCAGAAAAGTAACTTCACCCAACCAAAACTCATATTTGCTAAATTTTGTACATAACTTCTTCTCTCTCAAGATTTGCAAGATCAACCTCAGATGATCCATATGCTCCTGTTCACATCAAGAATGGATAAGAATATCATCAATGAAGACAAATACAAACTATCAAGGAATGGCTTGAACACCCGATTCATAAGATCCATGAAAGGAGCATTAGTAAGGAGAAACGACATCACTACAAACTCAAAGTGTCCACATCTCATCCGAAAGGCTGTCTTAGGAATATCACATTCTCTAATCTTTAACTGATGATACCCAAAATGGTGGTCAATCTTCAAAAAGTGAGTAACCCCTTGAAGTTGGTCAAAAAAGTCATCGATCCTAGCCAATGGAGACTTATTTTTAATGGTCACCTTATTTAATTACCTATAATTGATACACATCCAAAGAGATCCATCTTTCTTCCGTACAAATAACATGGGAGCACCCCATGGAGATATACTTGGCCTGATGAAACCCTTCTCTGACAAATCTTTCAACTGATCTTTCAATTCTTTTAACTCAGCCAGTGCCATATGATAGGGTGGAATAGAGATAGGTTGAATATCCAGAAGAAGATCTATGCCAAAATATACTTCCCTTTCAAGAAGAATACCGGATAAGTCTTCGGGAAACATATCTGGAAACTCATTCACCACCGAAGTGGACTCAAGAGCAGGCAATTCAGACTCTACATCCTTAACCCTCACTATGTGATATCTGCACCTCTTGGAGATCATTTTCTAAGCTTTGAGCTTGGAAATAAACTGACCCTTAATGATGCAGTCACTACCTTTCCATTCAAGAACGAAATCACCAAGAAGTTGGAACTTAACCTTCTGGGTTCTAAAATATATAGAGGCATATGATGCATGCAACTAATCCATCCTAAGTATATCAAATTCATACATTTCATGTTCCACAAGATCACATGGAAGTACCTTATGCAACATAGAAATAGGACAACCATGATAGACCATTTGTGCAACAACAGATTCACCTATGGGAGTGTAAATTGAGTAAGGTTCCCTCAAAATTTCCAGACTTATAGCAAACTTAACTACCAACAGAGGAGTCACAAAACACAAGTTTTGCACTTGGATCAAGCAACACATACACAACAAAATCAAAGACATTTAACGTACTAGTCACAACATCGAGAGCCTCCTCGACCTCCTGACGAGCATGAAGAGCATAAAATCTGCTGTTCCTCAGAGTAAGGCCTTGAGGAACTCCTGTCTAACCTTGTTCTCCTTGAGCCACCCGGCTATGACCCTTCGAAGGATTCATTAGACAATCAACAACCTTATGATTCTTATCACCACACCTGAAACAAGCACTCGAGATTCTCCAATATTCACCCGTGTGGTGCTTCCCACACTTATCACACAAGGGGTATCCCAGTGCACTACCAACTGGTGCGCTAGGAGGAGGCACCCTAGCATTAGCAACCAAGCACCTGAATCTTATCAATCAACCTTTCAACCATTCCATCCAATACCTCCACCGGGACCTTCACCTATGTCAACTTATCCTCGACAACACCCACAACCTCAAGTAATTCTATAGTACTAGAGTCACCAATACATTCCCTAAACGTAGTAGCATGTAGAACCGGACAAACCATTCCCCTATCCGTGGATAATTCTAATACTTATGCGACCTTACCAACCTCCTTTACACTCTAAAAGGACTCACAACCATAACTCATTTTTCAACCTTAACTACACCTATTCCACTTGTTGCCATGAACTATTATCTCCCCCTTGGGAGATGACCTCCACTCTATTATCTTTCAACCTATAACTTCCAACTCTAATAAGGCAAAACTAATTCCTTTCTTAAACTAGACCTCTCCTAAAGAAAATTTTGAACCATCAAGAACACTATAGTACCATACACAACTTCCTCAAACCTAGCTCCAGATTTAGCCTACCGATTAACCCCACTAGCTACTTCTTCGCCACCATTATCTACATATGCCAGGCTACTCCTAGGAACTTTACTTAGTGCACCAACCACAACATTATCCCTATTGAGAAAATTAATGCACACTCATAGCATAATCCTCAAGGAGTTCTAATCACCTTCTTACTACTCACAATTCATACTTATCATATTTAGCAAACAACCTCTCATCCTTCAAGACTTGCAACACAACCCCCAAATGATTTACAAGATTTAAATAAATCAATACTTCTTACCATGAACATTCAAAGGTAGGGTTTTAAGATTCTATTCAAGAGACCCATAAACATAGCCAATGCATAAATCCACCAAACAACTCCACCAATACTAATAATGCTCACTTGGGGACAAAGCCTGAACCAAAGATCAATCTTAGAGAAGTGACTAACCCATTGTAGTTGACCAAATAGATTGACTGACCCTAACCATCATATTACAACCTTATGGGTTCTACACTCATTGGAAGCATGCTATGTAAGTATCCCAAACTACCCCAAGACTTCAACACATCAAGCTAAATTTAACTAAGATCACAATCCTAGACTTCTATGCAGTAAAACATGGGGTAACCCTTATAGTTCAATCAGACGTTAAGACAAAAATGGACCTACCTCCTTTGCTACCACTTGACAACCTCCCACTCAAAGTCGGGTTCATTAGGGAGTCAGATTCTAACTTTATGGGTCCTACCATAAATGGAGACAGAATATGCATGGAACTAATCCTCCCCAAGTATAACATCAATATCTAGAACATCAAATCCAACAAGTCACAAGGCAAGGCCTAATGCAATAAGAATAGGGAACAATACAAATGAACTTTACCAACAATATACTCAACCAAGAGAAAGACACCAAAGGTTCACATCACAATATACTCAACCTGAGTTGTGATGTGAAACTCAGATCCATCAACAAAAGAATAATGAAAGTAATAGTGAAACTCAGATCCATCAAAAAGAAAACCTTCAACTTACCTTCGTTCGCCTTCCTCTTTGAAGCGACATGATCAACTCGAAGAGCAGAGAACATTTGTTAGAGGGGAAAGCCCTATCTCACTTCTAAAGTAGGACAAAGACCATAAAGAAGGGAAACATTTCCTAAAACATCTCATAGTCTCTTACTCATAGTTCTAGAGCATAATACAACCATGAATAAGACCTTAATCGATCCGATATGTTTGACTCTGAGGATTTAAAAACCTAATGCTTTGATACAATCTTTTTCATGACCCAAGCCTAGGGCTTAGATGTGACTGGTGAATGGGGAACCCGATGGAACCCCAAAAAGCCTCTTAACGTATCATATGCAGATCCTTTATCGTAGAAGCAAGGTAAAACAACATAAGAAATAGAAACAAGAAAAATTGGGACTAAGGGAGAGAGATTTATACTTAAATAGCTTGAATATCATAAATTAGTCAAAGCTCAAGCATAATACATAACTTGTCCAACAACACCTCTACTATATAGAAAAGAGTGGTAGACCAAGACAAGTAACCGAGCTCACCCTTATAGTCAATACATATATAAAACAAAGATAGTCTTTGGACATAGCATGAGATCATAAGCAACGTCTCTGGAATAAGGGACTCACCAACAAGCTTGAGTGAAACCGTGCTAGCCATGTGAGTGGAGATACATAAGTGGGGCTCCAATTCCTACATGGTGATATCATATAGTTATAGAGTACACATTAGTACGTTGGAATCTACTAAGTATATAGGATGCAATGCAATAAAACATAGGCACATGATCGAAATGCATAATTAGGAAATAAATGTAGATAGCAATATGGAATATATGCATGATGTTTGAGGTAAAACTTGCTTGAAAATAATCATACTTACATAACTTGTTAAAACATTAAGGTGACATGATTAGACCATCCAAATACCTTATACTAGAGGATGAGGAATATAGCATGAGTTATAACCTATCTAGTAGGTAATGGGTAGTACATAAGATGAAGAATAACATATGAATGTAGAAGGTAGCATTGGTCATAACCACTACATAGGAGCACATTACATAACCTCAAATATGAGTACATTGCATAACTTCAAATATGAGTACATTTCATAATCTCAAATATGAGTACATTGCATAATGTCAAATATGAGTACATTACATAACCTCAAATATGAGTACATTGTATAACCTCAAATATGTGTACACTACATAACATCAAATAATACACGAGGATAAGGAGTACAACATAGTTCATAACCCCTATATGTAGAAGTAAGTAAGTGAGTAGCATTGATTCATATATGAGGGTAAGGTGTATGACATAGTTCATAACCCCTACATGTAGGAATTGGCCCTGAACTAGAGGTAAAGCATATAACATAGTTCATAACCCCTTCTAGTAGGCTTCACGATTTACAAGAGCATAAACCTTTGCATAAGGACTCAATAACTCATCAACAATTCCAAAGAACATTACAACATGATAGCCCACCAATTCACTTGAAATATCATAGGTGTTTTACATGTTTTAAACACATATATATACCTTCTTTTAATCATCATATAGTCATTCAACTCATAAGACATGCATTGGATCAACAATTCCTCAAGAACCCTAACTCAGACATTTTATCAAATACTTGGCGGGTGTATTGTGCTATTCTAAAACCATGGAATTCAAGAGTGATAATCATGCAAGTAAATCCAATGTAAAACCATCAATCAACACTTCATAGCACCCTCAAGCAATATACATCAAAACCCTTTGTCAAATCTCACAATATATCCAAGATTTATAGCTCAAAACATACTTAGACAATCATAATTTATGAAATCCTAACTCACTGTGTAGTGAAATTCTTAATAAATAAAACCCATAAATAAATAACGTCAAATCATGAAATTTAAGTAAAAAAAAGAGGTGGACACCATGGATCAAAGGGCCCAACGGTTGAAACCCACGTACCTTAGCTTTGGAGAATTTCTTGATGAAGATTTGAATGGAGACATGAAACTTGGATGAATTCCATAAGATCCGAAAGAGGTTTGGAACCCTTGAATTTGACATAAATATGAGTGTAAGTGTTTGAGAGGGTTTTGGGGAATTTTATGGATGATATGAAGGTGAAATAAGGCTAAGTATAGGTATTTTGATGTTTGGGAATGTTTAGGCCTAAGACATAAAAGTCTTGGACCAAAGTCAAAACTTGACCAAAAATAATGCTAGTGCGTGTCGCACCACAAACGCGCACATACACTGTTTTTGGCTCACTTTGAAAATTCGAATTTTGCTACGGTTACTCTAAAATTTTGAATAGACCTATTTCCTACTCAATTTTACACTATGAACAAGAATATACAGTCGTATTTTCGAAATAATGCATGAATTTTGAGATATATGAAAATTATGATTTTGGGCACTTCCAAGGCACATTTTTAGGCACTTTTGGGGTCACAAATATCTCTCCCTTGGGAACATTTGTCCACGAATGTCAAAGAAACATGCATAAGAAGAATAATCATGAAAAAGTCATCCCCAAAAGGAATGCAACAATGCATTTAAAACACCATTTTTAAAATCTCAACATCAGTGTCAAATTCGTCATTAACTTGTCCACATAAACATGAGTGCATGAAAATGACATAGGGGCTGGGACGTAAGACTTGGAATCATAAAAAGGACTTAACGTGTTATCATCAACTTGAGTAGAACGAAAGATATACAAATGCTATTGCTCCATGCTCACTCTAGCTCTCCGAGAGACACAATCGAATAAACTATTCTCACAAAGGGTTTTGACGAACACTACATCCTTATCAATCAACTTTTCCACCCTTACATCCAATACCTCCCCTAGGACCTTCTCCTAAGTCAAATTATTCTCCATAACCTCAAATAGTTCTATAGCACTAGAGTCATCAACACATCCCCATGATGAACCAGACAAACCATTCCCCTGTCCATGGGCAATTCCAATCCTTATGCAACCTTACCAATATCCCTTACACTCTAAAAGGACTCACAACCATAAATAGATTGTCAGACTTGACCATACTTATTCCACTTATTGCCACGAACTACCATCTCCTCCTTGGGAGACGACCTCTACTCTATTATATGTCCACCCACAACGTCCAACTATAATAAGGTGAAATCAAGGCCCTGCTTAAATTAGACCTCTCACACCAAAGAAAATTTGGAATCATCAAGAACACTATACTACCATAATCAACTTTCCCAACCTAGCTCTAGATCTAGCCAAGCAATGGACCCTACTAGCCACCTCTTTGCCACTATTATGCACATATGCTAGTCTACCCCTAAGCACCCTACTTAGAGCGCTAACCACAACATTAGCCCTATCGGGAAAATTAATGCATACTCATACCATAATCCTCAAAGAGCTCTAACCATCTCTTTGCTACTCACAATGCACACTAATCATATTTATCAAACAACCTCTCATCCTCCAAGACTTGTAACACTACCCCCAAATGATTCACAAGCTCTAAATAAATGAATACTTCATTACTAGAGATAACCACAAACATGCCAAGGTAGGGTTTAAGACCCTATTAAAGAGATGCATCAACATAGTAAATGTATAAATCCACCAAATAACTCCCCAATACTAATAATTTTCACTTAGTGACAAAGTTCGAACCAAAGATCAATCTTAAAGAAGTGACTAAGCCATTGTAGTTTACCAAATAAATCGACTGACACTAACTATCATATTTCAACCTTACGGGTTCTATACACATTTGAAGCATGCTACACGAGTAGCCCAAACTACCCCAATACCTCTAACATATCAAGCTTAGTTCAACCAAGATCACCTGAGAAGACTTCTATGCAATAAGAACATGGGGCAACCCTTAGAGATCAATTGGACCTTAAGACAAGAATGGACCTACCTCCTTTACTACCACTTGACTACCTCCCACTCAAAGATAAGTTCATTAGGGAGTCAGATTCTAACTTATGAGTCCTACCATCATTGGAGAAACAATATGCATGCAACTAATCCACCCCAAGTATAATATCAAAATCCACCACAGCAAATCCAACAAGTCACAAGGCAAGGCCTAATGCAATAAGAACATGGAACAGTACCTATGAACTTTCTAGTAATTATATACTCAACCAAGAGGTAGACACCAAAGGTTCACATCATAACTCGAGACACACAAAAACCCCACTAGTAACCAAAGAATAATGAAAGAAATAGTGAAACTTGGATCCATCAAAACAAAACCTTCAACTTACCTTCCTTCGCCTTCCTCTTTGAAGAAACATGATCAACTCAAAGAGAAAAGAACATTCATTAGAAGTGAAAGCCCTATTTCACTTCTAAAATACAACATAGATCATAAAGAAGTGAAATATTTCCTAAAACATCTCATAGACTCCTACTCATAGTTGTGGAGCATGACACAACCAGGAATAAGACTTAAATCGATGCGGTTTGTTGGACTTCAAGGATTTAACAACCTAGTGCACTGATACCATCTCTGTCATAACCCAAGCCTAGGGGTTAGATGTGAACGGTGAAAGGGGAACCTGAAGAAACCCCAAATAAGCCTCTTGGCATATCATATGCATATCTTTGGTTATGGTAGCAAGGTAAAACAACATAAGAAACATAAACAAGGGAATTTAGGAATAAGAGAGAGAGATTTATACTTAAGTAGCTTGAATATCATAAATAAGTCAAAGCTCAAGAATAATACATAACTTAACCAACAACACCTTTATGACGTAGATAAATTCGGAGGGCCAAGACAAGTAACTAGGCTCACCCTCATAGTCAACACATACATAAAAGAAAGATAGTCTTGGACATAGCATGAGATCATAAGCAACGTCCACGGAATGGAGGACTCACCAATAAACTTGAGTGAAACCATACTAGCGACATGGGTGAAGATGCTCAAGAGGGGCTCTGGTTCCTACATTCTAATATCATGTAGGCGTAGAGTATATGGTAGTTTGTTGGAATATACTATGTATGTAGAATACAATACAACAATAGAGAGGCGCATAATCAAAATGCATAATTAGGCAATAAATGAGTATATGGAAATATGGTATGCATGAATGATGTTTGAAGTAAAACATGCTTGAAAATAATCATACTTATATAACTTGTTAACACAATAAGGTGACATGATTAGACCATCCAAATACCTTGTACTAGAGGGTGAGGAATATAGCATGAGTTATAACCCCTTTTAGTAGGTACTAGGTAGTACATCAGATAATGTATAACATGTGAGGCTAGAAGGTAGCATAGGTCCCTAGATGCACTAGCAATTGGCACATAGGGGAATGGTTGCCCAGGTTTCTCGTCCTTGTATCCTGCATCTTGCATTCTTGATATCTACATTTAACTATGCCCCAGAGACATGGTGGTTTTCCATCGATTCTTTATCAATCCCACCCTTTCTTTGAACCTTGACAATGATCAAACTTAAATATATGATTTGAGTGCCATTTGAGGAGTAACTGAGAACAAAGGAGAGGGATATGGAAAGAATGATTTAATGAAAGAGAAAGTCATTGCTAGTAGTAATAACTTGTCATGATCCATTGGTTCATATAGAATCCATATCCTAGGTGTATCAAAAAACATTCTTTTCGCTAAGTGTATATAATAAAATAGAGTGAAAAGGTCCACCCCAAAACCAAGGGGGTACTAACTAATAGTTGAGTCCTCTTTGAACCGCAAGAGATAGTTGCCCATCATACGGCTAACCAACTTCACTTGCCTTCCTACATATGAGCATATTGCATAACCTCAAATATGAGTACATTGCATAACCTCAAATATGAGTACATTGCGTAACCTTAAATATGAGTACATTGCATAACCTTAAATATGAGTATATTGCATAATCTCAAGTATGAGTACATTGCATAACCTCAGGTATGAGTACATTGCATAACCTCAGGTATGAGTACATTGCATAACCTAAAATATGAGTACATTGCATAACCTAAAATATGAGTACATTGCATAACCTCAAATCATACACTACAGTAAGGAGTACAACA
>JAOTQJ010000002.1:12203886-12239773 GCA_025642045.1 Solanum sejunctum | reverse complement strand
TATGAGTACATTGCATAACCTAAAATATGAGTACATTGCATAACCTCAAATCATACACTACAGTAAGGAGTACAACATAGTTAATAACCCCTACATGTAGAAGTGAGTAAGTGAGTAGCATTGATTCATACATGAGGGTAAGGTGTAAAACATAGTTCATAACCCAACATGTTGGATGTGTCCTTGCACTAGAGGGTAAAGCATATAACATAGTTCATAAATACTTCTAGTGGGCTTCACAATTTACATGAGCATAAACCTTAGCATAACGACTCAATAACTCATTAACAATTCCTAAGAACATAACAACATAAGAGCCCACCAATTCATTTGCAATATCATAAGTGATTTATATGTTTTAAACAAACATATATACATCCCTTTCATTATTATATTGTCATTCAACTCATAAGACATGCGTTGGTCCAACAATTCCACAAGCCTAACCTAGACATTATATCAAACACTTGACGGGTGTGTAGTGCTAGTGTGAAATCGTGCAATTCAAGAGTGAAATCATGCAAGTAAATCTAATGTGAAACCATCAATCAACAATTAGTAACACCCTCAAGTAATATACATCAAAACCCTTTGTAAAATCTCACAATATATCTAAGATTTATAGCTCCAAAAATGCTCAAACAACCACAATTTCATGAAATGCCAACTCATCGTGCAGTGAAATTCTTAATAAATAAGACCCATATGTAAATCAACTTTAAATCATGCAATTTAAGTAAAAAGGAGGCTTAGGCAACATGGGTGAAATGACCCAATGGTTGAAACCCACATACCTTAGTTTTAGAAAATTTCATGATGAAGATTTGAATGGAGACTTGAAGCTTTGATGAATTCCTTAAGATCCAGAAGAGGTTTGGAACCCTTGAGTTTGAGAGAAATATGAGTGTAAGTGTTTGAGAAAGTTTTAGGGAATGTCTTGGATGTTATGAAAGTAAAATAAGGATAAATATAGGCATTTTCACATTTGGGAACACTTAAGACTAAGACTTAGAAGTCTTGGACCGAAGTCAAAACTAGACCAAAAATAACACTAGTGCATGTCGGGCCATGAACGCGCACATACACTATTTTTAGTTCACTTTGAAAATTCATATTTTGCTATGGTTGCTCTAAAATTTAGGTTAGACCCATTATCCACTCAATTTTTCCCCCTAAATAAGAATATAAAGTGGGTTTTTGAAATAATGCATGGATTTTGAGATATATGAAAATTACGATTCTGGGCACTTTCAAGGCACATTTTTAGGCACTTTTAGGGTCATTCACAAGGGCATAGATTTGACACGGCGAATTGGGACCCAAAAGTCCCCAAACAAGCCTAAAGATAGCAAAACTCACATCATCGGTTTGGAAGCACACACAAATAAATACATAGTACTATGGGATGGGAAAATAGGACTTACTCTGTAGGGGTATTCCGGAACTTCGGATATTTTCATCGCAATATATAACAAGCCATCAATCACATAACAAATTGACATAATGATAATCAAGATAACCAACCCATATTATAGACTTTAGTCATATCACATAGGATAAACTGTAAGGAGGTTTACAAGATGTCTAATAGTGCCTCTAGATAGAAGGATCGGGGGCTAAGATATTCCGCGAGCTCACCCTCAATACATAAAGCAATGAAAAGTACCAAAGGTAGATAAATGGTGGATCATCCTTGGAAGATAGGACTCACCACTACTAATAAACTTGGAATCCGAGCTAAGCGTCAAATGGTGCATAATCAAAGTCCTTGGTCCCTACATAGAGAAATTGTATAGGCAAGAGTATGCGTTAGTATGTTTGAATGTACTAAGTATACTAGATGCAATGCATGAACATACGAAAACCTGTATATCAATATTAGATGACAAGGGCACATATTAAAGAAGGAGATATATAACAAGAAGTATAGTATAGCAAGATGCCATGAAACCAATGATGCATGAGATGCAAATGATGCTCATATACATAGTGATGATGAGACCTCAACCGACATAAGTAATACTAAGCTAGCTATTACTTGGAATCGCTATGATTACTCCTCAATGGTAAAGAGGTGGTTTACTTGCCAAGGGTAAACCATGCTTCACCATACGGGCCTCCCATTTTGTGTGAAGCAACATTCCTTATAGGCCTCCCATTTCAAATATGATTTTCATATCAAAACATATTATATCATATCATTTTTTCTCTTTATGAGCAACCCCATTTTGGAGGCATGCTTTCTTATGGGCCTTCCATTTCAGAAAGAAAATGTATGCTAGGCACATAGTTCGATCAAAAAGGAGAGGCCCTTTGGGATAGCCGTAACACCCTCAATTCATTGGTGCTAAGTCGTCATCCCACAAGAATACTTATAATATACGTAATTATATATGTTTTCAAAAGATACAAGTCTTGACAAAATATTTTAATGCATAATTGGGCTTCAAATCTAAATATCTTTCATTACAGTCTATACTTAGGCTCAAGTGCCAAAACCATACTTTCATAGTCATAATATTCATGCATAGGAATAGGCCATTCATATACAGAAATGGTGTAAGCACCTAAAATTCTCAAAGATCCATAATCAATAGACATACATGTGAACATAATATTGTCATAACCAATATCTTATGAAAATCATATCATATAGCAAAAATGGGCTTAACCCACTTCATAATTTCCATAATAATCCATGTATATGAATGCATATACTATGAATAATGAGAGAATGGCATGATAATTAAGATTCAATTTGAAATCAATGATATAATATGAAATTCACTTAATAACATAGTTCAAACTACATTTAAAAATCATAACATAATCACCCATGCATAAACAAGCCTTAAAGGGGACATGCATACTTATAATTTCATAAACCCAAAGTAAATCCTCATATAATAATTTAAATCACCTTACAAACATCAAATAAGCACTACCATGCTTTTCTAGAACTTTATGATTCATAATATTCAAAAATCCAATTTAAAATAAGCTAGAAATTCGTAAAATTACTTGAAAATATTTTGGGTCTCTTTGATTACAATGTAATCAGTGAACAAACCCACATACCTTTACTAAGATGAAGAAACCCAAAAGAATTTTGATGAAGAGTTGAGTTCTTTAAACCCCAAGTTGAAATTCCCAAAAGTTCCTTTCAAAGTTGTTTGAAATAGTTTTTAGGTATTTAGATGACCTCAGATAGTATAGGAATCCCCAAAAGGCCAATATAAATAACTTATGATAATGACATTCACGAAGTGGAGGAAATATTTATTGGAAGTTATTTGAGTTAAGGGTAAACGGCTCGTATGGAACTCCATGGTCCATACGGAGTGCTCATGAAATGATATTTAGAAAATTTTCTAGAAATTTTGACGATGAATTAACACTTAGAATTTTTCACACGAGTTCATCAAACTGACATCTTTCACGAGCAGTGTGAAGCTACACGATCCGTGTGGTGCTCCTGTCTCCCCATCCTTAAGAAATTTTGTGAAACGTTATGAAATAGTGACCCCATACTTTTAATACTTTCACTCTACAGACTTCACGGAAGGCCGAATGGCTGTCTCACACCACACTACTCGTGTGACTGGTCGTGTGGCCTCCCTTAGCCCCAATGATGGCGTTTCAAACCTAGGACACCCCACGGCTCCTCCACACAACCCATGAAGTGTCACATGGATCTTATGGGGTGCTAGTGTGGTGTGATGTAGCTTACAACACAACCCCAAGGCTAGCATGCAAGATTTTGAGGCCAAGTGTGGTATAACTTTAGGCTACATAACTCGTGTGACCCAACATTTGCCATGTGTTCTCTCCTCGAACATACTTGGTCTAAATCTTTGCTTGAAATAAGATTTCTCAAGATATAATGATGTTGTACAATATCCAGCTCATTAAAAAAGGAGGATCATTGAAAGGACATAGAATGAAAGATCATTAGCATAATTCACTCAACAAAACCAATCTGAGAAAAGTCATGACACAATATGATCTCCCTTTTCATTCGAGGCCCATCCTGAGTTCATGGAAAATCAAGTTACATCTTATTTAACCTAAGGTTGTCTTTAAAAATGCTACAATATTTTTTCAAGCATTAAAAGATTTATAGTTTGCATGAGTTAATTTCTCAAATAATTAAATTGCATTCTATACTACATAAACCTCATTGATGATAATGGAAAGATTGTGAAAGTGTTGGGTCCCCATACATGTTTCTTTGAAATTTTCCTTGTAAACTATATATTCGATGTATTTTTACATGCTTAATGACCATCATGCACTTAATTGAGTGAGCGAATATTTTTACATAAATTCTTTCATAAACCCTTGATATTATTTTATTTGAATTTGCACAAATGACCCTATAGATTGAGTCTAGAGCCTTGATAATATGATTATGATGTGAGAATGGTTATAATAATGTCGATAGAACTTGATGGTCTTGAGTGCTTTCATAATTGAACTCAAATGATTGATCTAACTTGATAGTCCTCCTAATAATTTTCTAAACCCTCTAAAAATGTGATTTAAAACTGTTTGGATGGTTGATATGCAGAAAGGCTTGATTGTGATGGATTGATAAGGGTCCTTATGAGACTCATTGATTAGATGGATTGTTTTATGAGCTATTGAGTCTTAGGAGGATTACTCAGCATGGAATTAGGTAGGAATAATTCCAAATCAAACTCAATAACTATGTCGCTATTATAAGATTGATTGGATAGGGGCTATGCCTCTAAAATCCTTAAAAAGGATCTAATTGATTGATTGTAAGCCTCCCTTACCCTTGTAAGATATTGGACGGGTGAGCAATAACATCGTTTTATTATATCATCACCAACTCGTGGGTGATGTTTGCCAGTTAGAAAAACTCCTAAATAGGTTTTGATAGTACTCTGACTAGATTGGATTGGATTGGATTGGATTTGTCTCTGTCTAAACCATATCCTTGTTCTTTAGACTTAAGATAATCTAATTGAGTTTCTTATCTTTTTGAGTTGAGTTGAGTTGAGTTACCTGATTCGAGTATCCTTGATTGTGTTCTTTTCTTTTTTGTTATTTTACATACTTGTACATTTCATACATTGACATTTATTTGGTTCCTCAATAGATGCTTCATTGAGGATCCTTTTGCATTTAGATTATTGGTGAGTCTTCTCCTACATTCGGAGGGCACCCCACTTATATTTTTTTTTTTGAGTTTAGTATTTTTAGTTTGATTTGTGGTAGCCATGAAACTGTCATTCTATCTAGATGCTTAGAGATAGAGACTTCATAGACAATGATGGGTCAGAGATGATGTTTCATTTTTGTAGACTTGTACTTTCAAATTAATTTCACAATATTGAATTGATGTAAATTGTTAGTTTTAACCATTATTTTATTGAGTCTTTAATTGATGAGCATAATGATGAGCCCCTAGAACATTCCTTATTCAGAAACTGAGCCTTCCATGATTAATTGAACTAATGTTATAAGGATAAGTGGTTCACTTGGGAGCCAACAATAGTTTTTGACTGCCAACCATGCCAAGGGTACCCTCATAGGGCATGACAAGATAGGGACAAGAGGCCGAGGTTGACCTACTCGAACCACTTGGGTCACTCAGGCACCTACTTCTTGACCTGCCCCTAATTTAAAGGAAAATTTCAAGGAGTCATTACCATACTCACTCCACTTATAAATTGCAAGAGTGGTAATTGAAGTTCACCAACACCTAACTCTAGCTTTTACAAGCTATGGACTATATTGAGGCTTCGAGACTTCCTGAGAAAGAACCTATCATATTTGCCAAGCCTAAGGTAGAGGATGACCCTCAAAATTTCATTGATGAGACGTGGAAAGTCCTGAAGGTTATGCATGAAAATTAGATTGAGGTAGTTAAGCTTGCTTCTTACTAGTTGAAGGATGTAGCAAATGTTTAGTTCAACCAATGGAAGGAGAGACAGAATAAGGATGTTGAGCCTACAGTGTCGGATGAATTCGAGAATGCCTTTCTTGATCTCTTTTTCCCTAGAGAGTTGAGGGAAGAAAATTTAAGGAGTTCATAACTCTAAAGCAAAAGGGGATGATATTGAAAGAGTATGGCATGAAGTTCATTCAACTAGCTCGATATGATACAAAAATGGTCCCAGTCATAAGAACTAAGATGAGAAACTTTATCTCTAGCTTAGGCAAACATGTGAAGAAGAAGTATAAAGCAACATTATTGATCTTAGATATCGACATCTCCAAACTCATGGTATTTGCACCAATTGTGTTAAGGAGGGTAAGAATAAAGATAGAGAGGAGAACATGAGTAACAAAGCCAAGTCAGTAAGACATGAGCCTAGCCAATACAAGCAAGGTAAGAAGGCTGAATCTTTTTTTTCCACAAGAGGTCTTCAATGTATACACCACCAGTAGAAAGTAAGTTACTACTAATTAATAAGTATAACTATAAATCACAGAGTCACTGGCGTTTTCATGTTCAAGCTTCCCAATCCCAAGGAAGTGTAGCTTAGGGTTTAAAGATGAAGCCACCTTATGGGAGATGTAGTAATATTAACTTGGGAGAGTGCCAACAAAGGACTAATAGATGTTATAAGTATGATCAAACATGTAGAGGAAGTATATGATATAGACACAATGTAAGGGAGGCAACAAGGACCAATTTGCTTTGGTGACAACACCAACCCGAGCTAACTATAAGGGTGCTACATCAGGTAGAAGTGGAGGCATAAAATGCTCGTATAATATGTCTCAATCACCAAGATTAAGAGAATGTCATGTCCTGGGAGGGTACCCTTGGTGTGGATGGAAACACTTAAAAAATCATTGATGATTCCTCAAGAGAACCACCTGGTCTCATCATCACATCAACTCAACAATGGAAGAAACACTCAAATGAAAGACATCAATAGATAAATATAACTCTTACATAGCAGTCTCCAATGAACAAGTTTGGAAATAGAAATACTGAAGGATCCTCTACTTAATGTCTATAAAGCCTCTAATCAACAATCTACGTAGTATCATGACAGACCATGGATACCTTAACTAAAAACAATAAATAATAAATAAAAGTAGGGAAATAAAAGGTCTCCTCCAAAAAGTAGGGAGGGTTTACTAACTCTGGGAATGCACTGAACTAGACCTCAATAATGTGCGGGCTAAAGTTATATATCACCTGTATCTGCATCATGAAATGATACAGGTCCAAATGAACATTAGTGCATAAAATATACTAGTATGTAAAATAGCTCAAGAAATGTAAAGCTCAACTCACTCACCTCAACTCAAACAACTCACAACTTATCTAAATATATATACAAGTTTAAAGTAAATCATGCTTTGTAAAATAGACTCAGTAGAGTTAAACTCAATTCAAAAATATTATGCTCAAGTGTTTGCTTATAAGTTTGTATTAACCAACATTCAA
The DNA here is from genome assembly GCA_025642045.1 of Solanum sejunctum. Taxonomy (NCBI): domain Eukaryota; kingdom Viridiplantae; phylum Streptophyta; class Magnoliopsida; order Solanales; family Solanaceae; genus Solanum; species Solanum sejunctum. The sequence continues at coordinate 12,232,338 of JAOTQJ010000002.1, read as the reverse complement.
TCTGGCACCTTTCATTTTGTGATGCATAACAAAAGTGACATCGTTTCCATGCCCATCCTAAACTTGCCAAGGTAAGAGATGATCAACTCTCTCATGGATCCATAATAAATATATATCTTATGTTACATGATTCATCAGAATGTGTTATATGACTATCCTATGCTGGCAACGTAGTTCTGTGGATTAGAGTTGATATTTACTTGCTCCCATCTTGGTGCTCAATACTCATCCCAAGACTAAAATATCCTCAACTCATCAATCAACTCTAATCTCATCCTCATTAGGTTAGATCAACTCGACTCATCTCAGTTTCTCACTAAGTCAATCAATTAAGGAAATCAATCATACTCAACTCAAACTCAAACAGCCGTTTGAACTCTCAATTAGACTTGTCATGAAATGCAAGCAACGTGTATCAATGGACGTGCAATCATTATACTATATACTCCTCATACTCAATTATGTTCAATTTACTCAACTTAGATAATAAAACTCAAACCTCAACTCAGTCCATGCCTAGAACTTTATAAATCATGAAATTTAGGTTCATAATTTCAATGCACAAAATTTATACCTCCATCTCCTATCAACAGTGATATAATGCATTAGTTATTAAGTTCATAATAATTAGAACTCAAAGTAAATGCAAAATATTTGGTGTATAGGTTAAAAATTCTCAAGACTCAACTTTGTTTCTCAATGATAACTCAAGGAAAGAAAAAGGGTATGTGAACAAAGGTAGTTCATCACTTTAGTAAGCCCTACATACTTGAAAATAGAAGGAGAACTAAAAGTTTAGTCAATCCTTTCATTTGAACTCAAAGCTCTCGATTTCCTCTCCTCTCCGTTACTCTCATAAAATCCCCAAGGGTGAAGAATAGTAAAAATACAAAGGGTTTTGGTTAGGACTTTAATGAAGTCTAAAATATCTAAGAATTGGATTAAAAATGCATAGGAATAGACAAAAATACCCTTCATAAAAGCTGCCAATAGGATCTACGAGACCCCATCTACGGGCCGTAGATCTTTTTACGACCTGTAGAAGACCTCTTGTAGGTAAGGGGTCCAAAAGTTTGATTTACTAGAATTAGGCATAGAATCCATGGAACCTCTTCTACGAGCCATCTTATAACTTATAACTTAATATACTAAAAAGTAGATTTTTGTATTACCAACTCATGAAACCAAACTATGAGCCGTGAATTATTTTATGGGCCATATGTTATCTTGACATGGGCCTCAGACTTAGAAAATTTCACCAATTTATCTAGTGATCGATCAGGCCTCATCTACGGGTGGTAGATCATTCTACGGGCCATAGATGGCCCTCAAATTTCCCTTTCAACAACTTTTCTCAATTTTTTCTGTGCATCTACTCACAATAGGTGGAAAAAATTAGGGGTGTTACATTATCTTCTACTTGGGGTCATTTATCCTCGAATAAAGAGAAACATAGGGAACTTTGTCAAGGCACGAATCTCCCTAAGATTCTAACAATCAACCAGTTCTTATCTCACTCATGTAATTAACTAGTCAAGCAACTCGACAAGTCAAACAAATAAACAGTCAACACATCAAATTAATCATCACTCGGACTCTAGAGCTCTATCATTTATCAATCTCAGAAAGGAAGGAGAATTCAAGGAATATGAATTTTAGAATTTATAAGGAAATCATTTCCATCAACTCTCTCATCATCAGCAGGTAGGAATAAATGAGGGTACTTGGCCTTCATATCCTCCTCTGCCTCTCAGGTAGCTTTTTCTATAAATTAGTTTCTCCACTACACTTTGACAGATGTGATCTCTTTGATTGTTAACTTCCGAACTTGACAATCAAGTATTTAGATAGGAATCTCCTCATAACTCAAACCATCTTTCACTTCTAGACTCTCAACAAGCACAACAAGTTGTGGGTCTCCGAAATACTTTTTAAGCATGTAAATATGGAAGACTAGGTGTATGGCCACTAACTCTGGTGGGTAGCTCCAACTCATAACATTTCCCACTCTTTTCATAATATGGTAAGGGACAATATATCTCAAACTCAACTTTCCCTCCTTCCCAAATTACATCACACCCTTCGTAGGAGATAGTTTCAAATATACCCAATCATCGACCTCAAACTCTATGTCTCTTCTTCTAACGTCAAAGTAGGATTTCTGTCAACTATGTGTAATCTTCAACCTTTATTAGATGACTTTTCATTTCTCTATGGCTTAGTGAACCAAATCAGGTCTAATCAACTCTGCTTCACCTACTTCGAACCATCCAACCGGTGATCTACACCTTCTCCCATAGAGTGCCTTATATGGGGTCATCTGGATACTCAAATGGAATCTATTGTTGTAGGAAAACTCCATCAGAGGTAGATAGTCATTCTAATTATCTTTGAAGTCAATTACAAAAGATCTCAACATATCTTGCAATGTCTGAATTATACAGTCTTCCTGGCCATCGATCTAAGGGTGGAAACCAGTGCTAAGGTTCAACTTCGAACCTAGCCTTTCTGGAAGGATCTCTAAAACTGAGCAGTGAATTGGAATCCTTTGTCTGAGATGATAGATAAGGGGAGTCCATATAGTCTAACAATCTTCTTTATGTATGACTGGGCATAGTCATCTGCAGTGCCAGTCGTATTAACTACCAAGAAGTGAGAAAATTTGGTCATTGTCAACTAGCACCTAAATTAAATCATGCTACTAAGCTACTCTACATGGCCATTGGTGATCAACTTTAACTTGTTAAAAATTTGAGAACTTGGAAATAAACTCAATAATGTCTTTTCTCATTCCACTCCACTAGTAGACTTTACTTGACTCATGGTACATCTTAGACGATCCTAGTGGATAGAATATCTAGAATTATGGGCCTCTGCCATGATCCTCTCTTAAACACTATCAATATTTGAAACACATAATCTACCTTGATACCTCAATACTCTATCTCCCCTTTGGTAATAGCCTTCACTTTCTGTTTATGCATATCTGCTTTCAATTGCAGCAAGATGTCTTAAGCTTGCTTCTCTTTCACATCAACTACTAGATACGATGCAGACCCATTATGAACAAGTACTTTGCCTTCACTCAATTTATCTAGTTCGACTCCTAATCATGCCAGTCTGTGAATCTCTTTAGCCAACTCCTATTTCTCTCCCTCGACATAGACAGTGCTTACAATAGATATCCTGTTAAGAACATCAATAACTACATTAGCTTTACCTGGATGGTATAGAATGCTCATGTCTAATCTTTGAGTAGCTTAAGCCATTTCCTCTGCCTAAATTTAAGTTCCTATTGGGTGAAGACATATTTCAAGCTCTTGTGATTTGTGAATATGTCAAACGTGCTCCATACAGGTAGTGGAACCATAGTTTGAGAGCAAACACCACTACTGCCAATTCTAAGTCAATAGTGGAATAATTCGTCTTATGCCCTTTAAGCTATCTAGAAGCATACGCAATAACTTTACCTCTCTGGATCAACACACATCCCAACCCCATTCCTTCCGTCAGGAAATGTCAACATTGGGGAAGTAGTCAACCTTGTCTTCAACTCTCTAAAACTCCTCTCACCCTCATCGGACCATTGAAACTTAACCTTCTTCATATTAGACTAGTCAACAGTGTGGATATGGGAGAAACTCCTTTAATGACTCGGCGGTAGTAGCGACCCAACCTTAAAAAAATTCTTATATATGTCTATGAGGTTGGTCTAGGCCAATTTTTAACATCTTCAATATTTTGTGTATCCTCTCAAATTCTATCTTCTGAAACTGCATGGCCTAAGAATGCCACAGATTTGAGCCAAAACTCGCACTTCTAAAAAATTTGCATATAACTCATTATCCTTGCATGTCTGTAAAGTGATTCTAAGGGGATTAGAATGCTCCTCCTCATTTATGGAATATAATAGAATATCATTAATGCACATGATAATGAACATGATATGATACCATTTGAATACTCTGTTCATCAAGTCTATAAAGGTTGTAGGTGGATTTTTCAGCCTAAAGGACATCACCAAGGACTCGAAGTGACCATATTAGGTTCAAAAATTCATCTTTGGGCTATCACATTCTTTCACTTTCTATTGGTAGTAGCCTGATCGAAGGTCTATCTTGGACAAAACAGACACCCTGAACTTGCTCAAACAAGTCGACGATCCTCAAAAGGGGATACTTATTCTTGACTATCACCTTGACTGGTGGTAGTCAACACACATTCAAAGGAAACCATCCTTCTTTCATATGAACAAGACCGAAGCACCCCATGGAGAGATAACCTTATGAATCCTTTCTCTAGTAAATCTCTCAACTGCTCCTTTAACTCTTTCAACTCTGTAAGGGCTATTTTATATGGTGTAATAGAGTTAGGATGAGTTTTAGAAAGAACATCAACTCTGAAGTCAATCTCTCTATCAAAAGGGACATGGGGAAGATCTTTAGGAAATAATTAGGGAACTCACTTAAGATCGAGGCAGACTAAAGAGTAGAAGGATCAACATCATCATACTTGACTTGCACAAGGTGATACATATATCTCTTAGAGATCACACTTAGCCTTGAGATAAGAAATAAACCTACCCTTTGGTGCAACAAAATATCCCTTTGACTCAATAACTGGCTCATTTAGAAACTGAAATTTGACAATTTGGGTTCTGCAATCAATAGAGGCATAGTAGGTTTGAAGCTAATCCATGCCAAGGATTAGGTTGAAATCAACCATCTCTAACTCAATCAAGTCAACAAGAGTATCCCTATGATAGATGGACACCGCATAATTTCTGTATATTTTCTTAGCTTAAATGGACTCACCAACAGGAATAGAAATAGAAAATGGTTCAATCAAGCATTCAGGAAAGATCTCAAATCTACCAGCCACTAATATGGTCCAAGTTACACCTTCTTTTAGAGTATAAAGTGGTCATTATCAATAAATAGGACCTAACATATGTTAGGGTCAAACCCACAAGGAATATGTAGACACAAGACTAATTCACCAATTTGCTACTCAAGTAGTTAACTGACTCAATTCGCTAAAAAGGGGTTTGTAATAATTAATAAGAAAGTAAACTAAACTAACTATCACGAGAGACAATCAATAATAGAGAGCAACTATGGTATTGTGTTCCCCATGATTCCCCAACTCAGTATTACTAGATAACCTAATTCTTCTCTAGTGTTTAGTATGTACGACAGTAATTAAAGTTCACCAAGCCCTTTGGCCAAAGGTGAGAGGCGAATTTTACTATATGACTTGGTCCATCTCCATAGTGTGCATTACTAACCATTACCTATAAGTCCTAATACAATCTCCCCTTGGCCTAGTTTGGTTAATCAGACGAGAACACATTAATCAAATTTTATTAATTAATCTCTTTTCCTATTCATTACTACCTTGGTCCATTCAATAACACTAGGTGGGTTCTAAAGTCGGCCGCCACTAGAAAACATGCAAAAAGAAAATAGTTAATTAATACATACATATACAACTTCAAAGAATTATAAATTATCTGATTTTACTTTGTTAGTTCTTCATGGTTTCCACAACCCTAGTTGTGGATTTAACTGCTCAGGCTATGTGTAGATGAAGAAAATTTGAATTGAGAAGAATAGTTCAATACTTACACAATTGACTTAAGATCAAGCAAAACTAAAGTCAATGGGAATCACAATCTTGAAGATTAAATCAAAGCCCAAGTGTTCTCAAAGACTCTCTCACAATATTCTCTCCAAGTATTGAGTTCTTTAAGTACAAATCCTAAAACTACTAATAAGTCCCTTGAATAATAACCCAAAAAACCTATTCATAGCAATTACAAATAAATCCTAAACAAATAAGGAGAACTGGTCGGCAAACTCCACGAAAGTACTCTACGGCTTGTAGTCGGGGTCTCGTAACTAAGTACTAAAATTTTGGAATTCTCTTCTATGATATCCCTTTATGACTTGTAAAAATGGTTCACACCTTGAAAAGCGGGACTCTGATGAATTTCCTGCAAGTCTACTTCTTCAATCCTTAGGACACAAAAGGTAGTCTATGACTAGTAACTTTCTCTATGACTCGTATGCATGTCTCATAGACTTCAACTTCAACAATTTTCCCTTCATTAGAAATCCTCATGAAGCCTATCTATGACTAGTAAACTAGACTATGAATCATAGATAGTCTCGTATAATAGCAAAAACCAGCAACTTCTGCAATTGTTTCCCAAATCATGGACAACCTATAATCCCGCAAATCTAAATACAAAAACACATAAAATCCACATATATCACATTGAAAACACACAAAATCCTAAGTTTTAAGTATCAAAATGTTGTATTTTCGCAGCACATTAACACCCTCAACTTAAAATTATTACTTATCCTCAAGCAATGACTCAATCTACATAGACAATAGAGTAACACACAGAATTTAACTTAATGGCATATACCATATACATCTCAAATTCAGATACCCACACCAACTTTTCAAAACTAGATCAGATAGTCATTTAGCAAACCAATGCAAACTGATGCATGTGACAACATAATGATGACAAGCAAGGGGTTATCAACAATCCCCAATTACTAAACAAGTCAAATGCTAACAATGAAATACAAGTGCCCTCATAGAAAAAAGTTCCATGTTATACACTCAATGATGATTTCATGTTTAAACTTGGGACTATAATATAACACTCACCCTCACAAAGATATTCATGCATAATGACTAATACCATAGACCTGTCACTATACTCATGAATCAGACCTTCAACTAACTAGATTAAGATCTTTTAGGCTTGTGACGTAGGCTCAGGGGGCTTTGGTATGATATTTTAGGAAAATAGTGACTAATGGACCTCAATGAAACTGCATTTATCTACATTCTTGCCCCACCAACTCTGTCATTTTCACCTTATTCTCCCTTTTTCATTATTCAAGCTTTTCTGGGTGCTTTATTCTCATTTTTCAGTCTTTTGCCTTGTTTTTATGCTTCATTTTGCTTTTTAGTTCACTCTAAGGAATCTTTTATTTTTCTTGCACACGGTATATGATTTTTCTTCTTTTTCTCCTCCTTCCTAACTTACCCCCTTATTTGTGTGGTTTTACCCTTTCACCAGCCATGCTTAACTTAGGCTTTTAGCATGTGTTGAGGTGTACAATATCTATGCTCTGAACCAGGGTAACTTTTGGTAGCCACCCTCAACTTAGGATTTTTTGTCTCATTGAAGGTGCACAATGTTCAAGGACAGACCAGAACCAATTTTAGGATTTTTCACTATATAACGCTAGGTTAATTAGGTATTTAGAAAGAATCGGTACATGTAAGGCTCAAATATTTGGAACAAGGGATATATCATCATTTGGTTGGTTATTTTTAGGCTAAAGTGGAGTATTTAAGAATAAAGGGCTCAGATCCTTTCCTAATCCATTTAATCTATAATCTATCTTAGAGTAACAGAGAAACTTATGAATTAGTACAAAATGAATGAATTTAGAAAGATAACCTCACATTCACATGACACAACATTCATTATCGGCAAAAGCTCACAAATCATGCTTTCTATCTCAATTTACGCTCACTTATCAGAATAAATATTGTTAAACACGTACACATGCATGGTTACTATCTAACCACTATTCAAAATTTTTGGTGTATATCATTTTTCAAAACAAAACACAAAAAATATGTTATATGCCACAAGTATTAGTATTATATGCTACACATATTATCTAAGTATCCTAAATATGCCAGTTCAATAACAATGTAATATCCATAGGAAAAAAGAACATAGGAAAGAAAATCCCTAGATAAACAATTGGGATAGTTATGGACCATATGGTACTAAGACATCACTGAGGCCCATAACTACCCACACCCCATCAAAAAGGATGTGCATTGCCTCCAATGCACAAAATCAATCAAAAATAGAACATAAGGGGTCAAAAATATACTTGACAGCCTAAGCGTCATTCAGTAGCTTAGTCTAGCTACCCTCCACCTACAGGGTGGTCTGTTCTATAGTGGTACTCTGTCCGAAAGGGATAACAACTCTTATATGCTCAGTCGCTCAAGCTTGTATCGTCGACTCATCTTGCCTTGACTCCCTCAAGGAAAGCTTAAGATCCCTCTCTTCTAACCTTTTCGCACATATATTTCTGTTCTCTGGATTCTCATCCATGTAAGGTTTCTTCCTGAGGAAAGAATAGGTAGTCTAATCAGGAGAAAATACATCAAACATTGACACCGGAGATGTTGTCTCTAGTAGTGTGACTGGTGCCACAAGAAATACTATCAAGTTAATCCAGAGCTGCTGGATCTCTGTACGCATGGCTAAAAAATCTAAAAGATGGACCTTGGCCAATCTCTTCTGTACCCTCTCCTCAAAGGTGTTAATGCAAGCATCCATGGTAGAAATACGGTCCTAATTAGTAATGACCGCAAATGCTTGTATTTGACCCTTCGAGTTAAAAATAGCCTGCTAGACTTATGGCCTAATCTGCTGAAAAAGATGAGTCAACTATGCCTCACCATGTGCTAACCTCTACGCCATGGCCTGTATAGATGTGCCAGACATGGACATCATGCCTGCAGTAGTAGCTTTTCAAGTATTGGTCTCTAGTGTAGGAGCATAAATAGTGGGCCCTCTTTTCTCAACCTCTTCATGCTGCGAGGGCCTCTCCTCAGTCATACAAGAATGGTGGTGGTGTCAATCTCAGAACCCTCAGGTAGTACCGCTGGGGAGAATATATCAGGCGTAGGTAGAGGCTGTGCTCGCCAGAGTGCCTTCGGGTTCTCATCAACCTTGATCAAGCTAGGCTCCATATTGTGTTGGGCCTCAACTAACCAGTCCAGCTGGTGTAGAATGTCCACCCTAGACTCTAAATAGATCCTATAGATCAAACACATAAATGGGATAGAGGTGGCCCTCTCTAGTATAATGTCATGTATTTATTCTATGATGAGGCTGGCCCAATCAACATCATAGCCAGATAGGATGCTGGCAATCGAAAATGAATGCTCTAGCATCAAAGTGTTATCGGTAAGCATTGACCAGATGTGTGATTGAACAATAGCCTACCAAAAGTTGTCGAGGAAGTTGAGTGAAGCCTTTACAATAAGCTCCATGTGAGTGGTAACTCAAGTAGTTTTTGGACCCTACTTTGCAATGAACCCTACCACCCATCTCAGTAACATGACACTCCACTTAGGATCCTTCATAATAAATGCATTTCAAATCTGCCCCACCTGATAATCAAACTTGGCTGTGGATCTGGAGGCATGGTGCTCAGGACTAAAGAACATGCAATAGATAGTTTCCTCTGATATGTGAACCCACCAACCCTTCACTCGCATCTCTGTCAGTCTAGGCTAAGCGAGTGATTTCATACCTTTTAGAATATAGAGTTGTATAGTGGCTAAATAAGATGCGTAGAACTCCAACACCATAGTCGGGGAGTACCTTCCGAAAGACTCTGTCAGCCACTGAAACCTATATCATATCATCATGTCCAAGAGATCGGGGACACAGCTAAGTCCATCAGCTATCACTCTGGGTTCCTTGTAGACAAAACAAGTTGGCTTGCCCTACTCTTTTGGCTGCACGCCCTCCAAGTATATCGCCTGCATGCCCTCGACACACCACTTGTAGGTAAGGGAATCTTGTGCTACTGATGATGATGGTGCAATGAAGGACACAACATCTGCTCCTTCCTTAGAGCCCTCCTTAGAACTAGACTCCTCTCTTGATAGAGTCATCTAAAGCATGTTGCTCCAATCATTTCTTCACTCCTCAAACTAGGAAGGACAAGTGACTGCAGCGTAAGTATGCCCAGCTCTGGTAGCAGCTCCGGTGTTTGGTTGAGAAGCCTCTAGGTCCAACTAGGCATCAAGGATCTCTAGTGAACCACCCAGTTGAGTGGTCTGCTCATTGTCGAAAGACTCATCCCTGAGCCTCCTCATCACAATTTCGATATCAGAGAATTTTCCCTTTGGGGCCATAGTACCTGAAACATCAACACTTACACACCATTGATAGCCCACAAATAAAGAATTGAAATGCAAAACTTCATTGAGTACAGTTGCAGAAGTGCTTTATGAAAGCACCTTTATGAGTCATAGTGTGCACTATGAGTCATAAACAGCCTTCATAAAGTAGTGGCTCAAAATAATTTTTGTCACTAGAAAAGTCTACGACATTGGGTACGACTCATAAAGTAGTTTATGAGTCATAAACTGTGGTCATAGAAAATTCCAATGGGTAGTTAAATTCAGGTAGAGATCTATGAGACCTATCTACTAGTCGTAAAGTGATCTGTAACTTGTAGAAGGTCTTATCTGATGGATACTAAGAAATTACAAGTTATTGGATTTTTCCTTGAGGGGCAATTACAACTCGTAGATTGCTCTATGGGTCAGAAGAACTACTCGTGGACCAAAAATCTTAGTCACCTGAGTTTCTAAGGCTATCACACCAACCCAAAAGAAAATTTTAACCAAGTATTATCATCGAAGTAAGAATACAAGTACCAATCATGGTTTACACATCACACCTATCACCCCAAATATTTCCAACATATATACACCCCACCAAAAGTTATTTAGGATTAATTATTCTAAGATTCCGACTATCCCTAATTAATTCAAGCTAATATGTACGTATATTATCGATCACCAATTCACAATCATAATCACTCAATTACATAAGATGAGTGACAAAATAGGTACAAACAATTTTTACTCATTCAAGGCCTTGTTGCCTAATTCCGGACTTAGACAACAATCAAGCATAATCAATCTTAATGTTAATGAATCACAAGTTTAATTCGATCATGGGTTTTATGCCTAAACATCATTCCCCAAAATATATATTCAAAATACTCATTAAATCAACGCAAATTACAAGTTAAAATTAAATCAAGAACTTTCCAAGTGTAGAGATTAACTTGAAGAAGAGAGTGAGGGTAAATGATCACGAAACCCTAACTGGTCGGAATTATTGTCGAAAAAAGGGAGTAAATGGCCGGAGATGGTCGGAACTTTTAGGGAATGGGGTAGGTTGGGTGATTTTGGTCAATTTAAGTCAAATGTGGGGTGGGTCAAAATAATTTGACCCCTCATTTTATTACTTTACTGGGTCATCCATAAAATTACTAGGCCTGTGTTTAAGAAACTCTAATTACGAGTCATAGATAGTTCTATGACTCATAAATCATTGTTTTGTGAAACCCTCAATACTTAAAGAAATTTAAGAAAATGTACCTAAGGTCCATGATCTAATTTATGACTCATAGTGTGATCTACGAATTTTAAAATTGGCTTGTAGATTAGAGTGTATATTTTTCCTGCTCACTAGAAATCTCTACGAGAGAGGGTATGAGTCGTAAAGTGGCTAACGACTCATAGACCAAGTCGAAAAGACTTAACTTGATGCTTTTCTCAGCCAAATTACTGACTTAGTCATGTACCTGTATACTCTTCATAAAATAGACTATTACCCTATATGCAACCAACCGATTGTCCAAGATTATAATCAAAACAAAACAACTACCTATGAATTAAAACACTAAAATATACCTATAACTATTCTATTACATCAAAAACCTTAGGTTGTCTCCCAAGTAACGCCTAATTTATTGTTGCAGAATGACTTAGGCAAATTGGTTACTCAGACTTAACTAATTGCCTAGACTTAACGCTTCATCTCATCTGGATGCTTCATAGATTGGTGGATATTGAAGACAACTTCTTTGTTATTTAATCTAAACTTGAGTTAACAAGCTTTAATATCCACTAAGGCTCACCCAGTGGCTAGGAAGGGTATTCCCAAGATGATTGGGACGTCGAAGAACTTCACAAGCGAGTATCACAAAGTCTGTAGGGAATATGAATTTTTCCACTCTAACCAGCACATTATAGAGTATCCCCATAGGCTTATTCACCATGCTATCCACCATTAACAACCATATGCTAGTAGGAGTAGATCTCCTAATCCAAGATTCTTGTAGACCGCAAGGGACATCAGATTGTACTGGCACCTAAGTCATATAGTGCCCTTGTGAACTCTACAACTCCTATAGTGCAAGATATGGTGAAAGAACCTAGATATTCACGCTTCTGAGACAAGGGCTTCATAGTCTTAACACTACAATGTTGAAGCTCTTGAGAAAGCTCCTGACTCACGATGTGCTTTTTGGTGACCAAGTCCTTCAAATACTTTGTATAGCCTGACATTTTGTCTAGAGCCTTGATGAAAGGGATGTTGAAAGATAACTTCTTAAGCATAGAGAGAGAGTGCTTGAACTTGCCTTTCTCCTCCCTCTTTTTGATTCTTTAAGGGAAAAGAAGAGGAGACCTAGGGACAGGCTTGAACTTCTATGGCGCTTTAGCTACTTCACTCACCCCATCCTTTCCACAATTATCTCATATATCTACATTTTTAGTCGCAGCCATCTACTCATGAACATCTTCCTTATCAAATGGCATAGGAAGATCAATAGTGCACTCGCCACCCCTAGTAATAACCGTCATACACTACCTTTTATTTTTAGGATTTTGCACTGTGTTGCTAGGAAATATACCCTTTTGACGCTGATTCAACTAAGTTAAAACTTAACCAAACTATTTTTAAGTTGTTAAATAGCCATAGAATATTACTCTATTTTCTAATTTATGCTTGAAATATCTCATTTCATGCCCCTTAGAGTCTCATCCTTGGTCTCAGCCTTGTTTAACAGGCGGTAAAATATCTCCTCAATTCTAGAATTGCCTGTACCCACATCACAGTTATGTGGTGGCACATGAGGGCTATTCTTAAAGCCTTGTTTGTGACCATAATCTACATCTGGACCCTTGTTCCTATCATATTAACCTCTACAGTTGTGTCTGAAAGCTCCATCTCTATAATAGATCCAACCATTGTTTCGTTGACCTTGGAGTCAATAGTTCAGATTGGATCCTTGGACGTTGGTCCTGAAACCCCCTATTTGATTACTCACAAAACATATGTCCTTCTCAAAGTATGGCTCCTCTTAATTAGGTGCACTTGGGGGTTGGTTACCCATTGTGTTCACGCTCTCTTGGTTCTATTTTATTACCACATCTATGCTTATGCAAAGTTGAGCAAGCTTCTGCATAATTTTTTCATTAATTTTGGCTTGATTTGAACCCACACTGATAGCACATGAACTATTCATGGAAGCTCTATCTCGTTGCCCTTATGCATAATTTGTCTTGACCACTTGCTCCATATGATCAACAATCCTTGCAAATAGTTACTCTAGAAACATGCCTCCCATGATAGTGTCAGTACAAGCCTGACTTTTCTCATCAAGGGAATGGTGGAAGATCTCCATCAAGGTATCATCAACTATTTTGTGGTCAGGGACACTTCTTAGATATTTAGTAAACCACTCTTATGTAGTGATTATCGAATCACCAGGGAGTTTCTCAAAGTTGTAGGTCTAGTCATTCAACTTGAGCTTCTTCGATCTAGTGAAGCACCTCTCCAAAGAGACCTTTTGCAAATCTATTTAGCTAGTGATTGAACTCTGCGAGAGCTCAGATAGCCATAATACAACATTGCACGTGAGATACAATAGGAAGACACAAAGTCCTATAACATCCATAGATAGACTCTATGTCTCCATCACACTCTTACAAACAAAAGCTATACTATGCAAGTGGCTACATAGATCCTTTTATAATAAGCTCATAAATAGCCCATGGTTCTGTAGCATTTGAAGTAACCCACTCGAGACTATGAACTTTATGTCTGTCATTAATGATGGCAATACAATAGCTCCAGTCACATCTATAACCATAGGGTTCAACCTATACTGATTCCACTGGTAAGCATTGGCATTGAACTCCCGACGATGTGGAATGTCCTCCAATGAAGGTGGGTTCTCAATACTATCATTATCATTATTTTTCGGTTTAAAGCTGCATTAACCACGTTATTGGCATTCTCTTAGGCCATTCTTCTTATAGATCTGTAGACCTCTAGATCAAATGAAGTTAAAGGCTTGCCTTGAGTCCAAATGTTAGGTATAGACTACTCAAACACCCTTCAAAGAAACAAAAACAAAAAAGTCAAATAAAGGGAACTAAGGATTACCACTCAAATTACTAGTTAATTTAACTAAGTACAACTGCATTCCCTGGCAACGACGCCAAAATCTTGATATCGCCCAAGTTATACCTTGATGTATTGTCAAATTAGAGCACATTTGGTGCATAAAATAATGAATTTTACAAGTTCTCAATGCGATTTTTTATGGTTTTTATGTGTTTTTGTGTTATTATTGCAGAAAAGGTAGGTTGGCACAATTTTAAGAGAAAGTTACAAATTTTGCTGAAATACAGAACATACGAGCCTACCCATAAGTCGTATCTCAAGCTATAAATCATAAGGTGATCTCGTAGCAAGGAATAGTGAGCAAAAATTAGGAATATGCTAAGGGGATGTCAACCCTACTAGGCCATTCTACAAGTCGTAGGTCTCACTATGCCTCATACAGGTGGGTTCGTAGCAAAAAAATGAGAGCCAAAAATTTGGATTAAGAATTGAAGGTCTGAACTACGAGAGGAGCATACAAGTTGTAGCCAAATCAATTACTCATACCAGCAAATTATAACAACCAAGTCCAAAATGCCAAATGCTGACTACAAGACCTCGATTACGACTCATAGGGTGACCTACGAGTTGTACCTGTGCGATGTATCTGCTGTCAACTATCTTTCCTATTTAATTTTTAGGGTGTTTTTATAAGTAGTATAAATAGATAAGGTTAGGTTTTCTTAGGGGAGACTCGACATTCACAGCTCCTTGTAAGTATTTTAGGAGTATTTTTAGGATTTAGGGTAGATTTTTATCTTTCAATTTGAAGACCCACTTTTAGGGGATTCAAAAACCAAATTGTACTCGTTTTTAATTAATCCAAGCTTGTGGTTTTCAACTTGAAGTTGTTCCTACTCTTCATTGCTTTGGGTAAACTCTCAACTATATCTTATATTTGTATTTTTCTTGGTTTTGCCTTAGCCATGAGTTGCTAAGCACCCACAACTTGGTATTGTGGGAAACATGAATAATTAATTTGAAATAACCTAGATTTATTCCATTTCTATGAATGGGGTTTTACATGTATTGTCTATTTCCCTTCATTATGATTGTTGTTTAGTGGTGGCCAACACCAAACCCTACCTACTATCATGATCCCCACCAAGGTATTGATGAATAGGAAAAGGGGAGTAGATGACAGGATTCGATTGATGTGTTCTCGTCTAATCAGCCAAATCTAACCAAGGGGAGATTGACTGGGATAATAGGTAATGGTTAGTTGGCACACCATAGTTGTTGACTAAGCGTCATGGTGAAATTCGACCTTCACCTTAAAAAGAGGGCTGGAAGAACTTAAGTTACCGTCCTGCATACAAATTTCCAATTGTAGTCATGTTGTCTAGGGTAATAAAGTCGATGAACCATAGGGAACACAATTCCCAAGTTGCCCCTAAATTTGATTGTCTTCTTATATAGTTAGTTTAGTTTTAATTTTTATTCTTGCAGTACAAAGAAACCCCCCTCCCACCGGCCCCCATTTAGAGATTTTAGTAATCAATTCTTGAAATGATTGTTAGTGGATCTCTATAGTCCATCCTCGTATTCCCTGTGGATTTAACCCTAACCTTCTATTAGGTTAATTGCTAACAGCGACTACTTTCTTATTGGAGTGTGAACATCATCAAAAATTATGGCACCATTGCTGGTTAATACGGCTAGGTCTTGACTTTATCTCACTACTGGTTAATTTAAGTATTAATTTCTATATTCTCTTGTATTTTACTTTTATTTTTATTTTTGTTTCAATTTGTTTCTTTCTGGGACATATAAAAAAAAGAGAAGATGTGCAGAGTGTCCCTGATCTCAATATTAGCCTTCACATACGTCCATGTATGAGGTGCTATATTATGAGAAAGACACTTGTTTTGTAGCTGATCAAATGTGGGATTTTCAGCCAAACGTCCAATGGTCTAATCAAGACTATTGTCTTCAAGGTCAGGCAAACCAAAATTGGACCTATGGAAGAGAATGTGCTTACATAGATAGCCAAGGTGGTTATTATGAGAAAAATAGAGGGCCAAACATCGAGTGGAGTAGTAGAGATGGTTCTAAAAATGATCCTTATGTGTCACCACACCAATACGATGTAGGCCCAAGTTACTCCAGAACTGAGGGCAATATTTGATCACCAGTTGAAGAGGGCTGAGACACGGGATGAGACTCTACACGGAATGAGATCAAAAATTGCAAACATTAATGAAAAAATAGAGTCTTATTCTATGGCTATTAAACAGCTTCAGGAAAAGTTTGGTTAGGTATCAACTCTACTTAAGCAGCATTAGAGTGATTGATTGCCTAGTGATACAGTGCAAAATTCTGAGTATGAATGGCAATGTATAGAAACTAATAGTCGGTGTGGTAAGAGTACTATTGGTCCTCCTGTGCTGATTATTGTAGAATATATTCTGGGGAAATAGTTGCAGATAAGGATGTGGCTAAAGGAGACGTCTGTTGGAAGGATGTGGTAGATGAATTGGTTGAAGAGCAAAAAAAGTACAAGCCCATCCCCAGGCCTCCACCTCCTTTCCCTAAAAAACTCAAGAAGATGGTGGAGGAAAGCAAGGACAAGAACTCTCTCTCTATGTTAAAACAGCTATCCATCAAGGTCAAACTCTCTCTCTGTATGTTAAAACAACTATCTATAAACACTCTTTTCATCGAGTCAGTGCAGAAGATGCCCACCATACCTTGCATAATTAAAGACATAGAGCTTGCAAGGGCACTTTGTGATCAAGGTACCAACATAAATCTGAAGCCTCTTGCGATCTACAAGAAGTTTAGGTTGGGATCCTCTACTCCAAATAACATGCAAAATCTAGTATTCATTCCCCTTATGCTTATACCACCACCGTTTGAGCATGATAGAAAGTTGGAAAAGAAATTAGGGGTCCAATTCATAAATTCAAGGTGGAAGAAAAAGCAAATCTATGGAGGAGAAAGGTTTGAGAAATTGGTGAAGTCTGAGTAACCAGGTGGACTAAGTCAAGCCACGACAATAAATCAGGCATTTCTTGGGAGGCAACCCAAGGTATGTTTTATTTTACCCCTATATTCTCTATTGTTGCTTGATTTGATGCATTAAGGACAATGCATAACTTTTTCGATGGGGGGTGGACAGTTATAGTATTTGTTAATCTCATGAACTAGTTGTTTAAACTGTATCTTGATATGTTTGTGATTGTATTCATAGATGACATATTTGTCAACTACATAAGTAAGGAAGAGAATGCCAAGAATCTTAGATTGTTGTCCAAACTCTCAAGGATAGGGAGCTATACGAAACGTTCTAAAAATGTGAATTTTGGCTAACCTCAGTAGCATTCCTAGGGCATATTATATCCTGAGATGGTATTTGAGTTTATACTAGAAAGTTGAGGCAGTAAAGAATTGGCCCAGACCTACATCTCTAACTAATATAAGAAGTATATGTTGGGTTTTGCTAGCTACTATTGACATGTCATGAATTTATGACACTTTTAACACCTAAAATAGTGAATAATTATGGATCCCAAACATGTTTTGTGTTTATGATGTGCCCTTTGTGCTTATGTGTAGAAAAGCAGGTAAAAGCATTTATTTTGGATAATTTAAATAATCTGAGTGGAAAAGTATAGTGGAGCCCTTATATAAATCCCACCATAGGTCGTGGAGGACACCACACCTCGTGGTAGGCTATCGTGGAACATGCACAAAAATAAAGAAACGAGAAAAATTCAAGTTAAGATCCATGGTCTATGGAACCTATCATGGACACAAGTACTGAAATTGGGAAAAGAGAGTCTAGTCTAAGTGAAACTTGCATAGAACCTTTCACGAGCTATGGAGACCACCACAGACTGTAAAAGGTCCTATTAAGTGACGGCTGCACTAAACTATAAGTTTTAAGAGAGGACTAAGTGTATTTCCATAAGACCCACCATTGGTCGTGGAACTTACCACGTGCCATGGTGAGTTCCTGTGATATGGAGGACTTGAAGACTAAAACATGTGAGTGACATACCATGAAGTCCTTCACGGATTGTGGTGCGCACCAAGAATTATGATAGTTGTCTATGATCCATGCCGAACCAATTTTTCTATTTTTATTAGGATTAGGTTTTCAGTTAGTATTAATGGCATTTTATTTATTTTGTTATATTATTGACTACTGGAATGACTTGTACGATAGAAAAGTAAGACCTATTGGACATTTGAAACTTAATATCACTATTTTCATATTCTTTAATGGATTTTGGATTTGTGATTACATACACTTTCTCTGTAATTACTGCAACTATGAATTTTTCTTCTCTATTTGGATTTCTTACGGTGAATATGCATAGCAAAGTCCATAACTAGGTTTGTGAAAATCGTGTCAAAATAATGAGGTAGGCAAATGTGTAGGGCATATTTAAGGGATTAATTTGCATGTATTATGATTATCTTCATCTAAATAGTCTTCTTAATAAGTGTACACATTGAGAACTCATCCATATTTGTTGCTTGTCTGAGAGGAATTTTGTAATTAGGAAAAGGTAATCATAACGAGGATTCAAGAGAGTGATCTTTCATCTAATTTACAAGAGCCTGAGTGGAAAAAGTACATTGTGATCGATAGTAAGGCTTACAAAAACACATTCTAATCTTGAGAGGAGAGGGATGAAATATCTAAGATGGATGAAAAGATGAATTAGATATTAACTAACTCACTAGGTTTTGAATGCACCACAATAAATGAGTATATAAGCACATAATGAATAATAAGTTATTGGTTATGGCGAACATAATCCTAACTTAAGTCTCATTCTATCTACAACAAGTTCTTGCTTTGTTTTACTCATTATTATTGCTACTAGTTTTATCGAACCCCCAATTTACTTTATGTATTGTTATTTTCTGGAAATAGAAACTTCAGTTGAGAAGCAATAGCTATTATATTTGTTTTAATATATTCTCTGTGGCATCGATCCTGACACTTTGTTGCTTAAATAGACTGCTAATGTCATTCATATTTTGTAAAAGGAGTATGGTTGAAATTTATCAACTATAAATGATTTGTTGAAGGGTTATAATTTATATCATCGCCATTTGATAAACTGACTCAAAAGAAATTTAAGTTTCAATGGTTTGATGCTTACAAAAGAAATTTCTAAGAATGACGACTAGATTAGTATTTACTCTACTTGATAGGACAAAGGTTTCACGATTTTTTATGATGTGTCAGAGTTGGATTAGGTTGTGTGTTGACATAGAAAAGAAAAGTAATAATACAGATAAATTAAGATTCATGAGAGAAACTATCCAACTTATGATGATGAGTTAGTGGCTGCAGATTTGCTCTCAAGATTTAGCAGAACTATTTACATAGAGTACATGTGATGTGTTTATCCATAATATGTCTTCAGTCAGAAGGAGCTCAAATTGAGGTGGAAAGATGATTGGAGTTGCTCAAGGATTATGATATGAGTATTCTTCACCACCCAGGTAAAGCTAAAATTGTTAATAATACTCTTAGCGGGTTATCTATCGGAAATACTGCCCATGTTGAGGAGGGTAAGAAGGAGTTATCTAAAGTGGTGCATAGACTTGCCCGATTAGAGTCTAACTTGTATATTCAATAAAGGTGGAGTCATTATTCAAATGTGTTTACATCATTGCATGTGGTGGAAGTGAAGGAAAAGCAAGACCAAGACCCTGTTCTACTCCAGTTGAAGGAAGACTTATATAAATAGAAGGTGATAGTCTTTACCAATATGAGAGATTGTGCATTGAGGTACTAAGGTAGGTTGTTTGTGCCAAGCATTAATGGTATTCAAGAAATGAACATATTAAAAACTCATAGCTCTAGGTATTCCATGCATCCTAGCTCTATAAAGATGTACCATGAATTTAGAGAATTGTATTGGTGAAGTGGAATGAATAGAGATACTTCTAACTTTGTTTCAAAATATCCAAACTATCAATAATTAAAGTTGATCATCAAAGGTCCTATAGACAGGCTCAAGGTATAGAGATTCTAAAGTGGAAGTGGGAGAAGATAAATAAGGACTTTATAACAGGCTTGTCGAGGTCCCATAGCTAACAAAACTTGATTTAGGTGATTCTGCATATGATGAATAAATTGGCCCACTTCTTGGCAATAAAGTCTACTAACACTACAGAAGATTATGCCTGATAAAATAATAGAGATATTTTTAGCTTGCATAGAGTTCTTTTATCTGTCAACATGGATAGAGGAATCCAATTCACTGCTCAGTTTTGGAAGTCATTTCAAAAAGGACTAGATCCAAAGGTGAATCTTAGTACTGCTTTCCACCCCCAGGGAGATGGCCTAGTAGAATGCATAATTTAGACTTCAGAGTACATGTTGAGGGCCTACGTCATCGACTTTAAAGTTAATTTATGGATAATTACTTAGCTCTCTTTGAGTTTACATATAATAATAGCTTCCATTTTATTATTCATATGGCTCCCTATAAGAGAAGGTGTACATCCCAAAGTGGTTGGTTTGATATTGGTGAAGCTAAGTTTATTAGACCAAATTCGGATTCCCAAACTATTTAGAAGGTAAAGATCATTTTGGAGAGGTTGGAAATGACACAAAAGTCAACACAACTCCTACACTGATATGAGAAGGAGAGATTTAGAGTTTTAAACAAATGATTTAGTGTACTTGAAGATGTCACCCATGTAGAGTGTTATGAGGTTTGGAAAGAAAGGGAAGGTTACTTCACCATATATTGGTCCCTATCAACTTATGAAGATAGTTTATAATATGGCATAAGAGTTAGAGTTACCCCTCAGTTGGTTATTGTTCATCGATTGTTTGACATCTCGATCCTTAAGCAGTGTTTGGGAGATCCTTCATTGGTAGTTCCCATTGAGATGCTAGAATTAAGTATAGATTATCCTATGAAGAGATTTTGGTCCAAATTCTTATCATCAGATTCACAAATTGCGGATTAAAGAGCTTGTGTTAGTCAAAATCTTGTAGAGGAATCAAATCATTGACATAGCCACATAGGAAATTGAGGATGATATAAAGGCTAAATACTTATTTATGCCAAATAGTGAGGATGCTAGAGGTGATATTCCCTTTCTTGATTCGAATTGTTATGTTCATTCTTGCATTAGAATAGGTGATTTGTTTGAATAATGGAATGTTTGAGAAATTGAGTCTCGAGTCACATTCATGCCTTGAGTTCATTTGTTACCTTAATTGTTATTCGAGCACAAATGATCCCAAGGTGGATATATTATAATACTCCAAAGTATCTTAGCTTAAGATTGACCAAAGTGTAACATCCCAAGCTACTTTAGCTAAGATCGAACTGAAAAATAAAAAAGGTTAAAAAATAAATATAAAATTAGTTTGATCAAATTTTTGGTCAAGGGACTCCAAAGATAATTTTTCATGAAAAGATTTTATAACTAGAATAGTATGCGACCTGCCCACATCCTAGACTTGGTCAATTCTGGTTAAAAAATCACTATAAATTTTTTTGAAAAAAATGAACTATTACAGTATAAGTCCGTGATGCAGACTTGTTTCATGATAGGTAAAATTTTTTGTCCAATCTCTATTTTAATGAAGGGCATTTGGTCTTTTTTCCATCACTCCTACACCTGACCCACACCATTTTAAGATTGGAACTGACCCCATATCAGTTCCAAATATATTTTTTCTATCACTAATGTTCTAAGACATTAAGAACTTTTAATTAGGAGAAAATAGAGGCTGGGGTTCAAGAGAATCAAGTCAAATCTTCATCTTTCGAGTGTTTAATCTTTATTCTAGACATATAAGTCTAACTAAAATATTAGATTGAGTTCATCCACAAGCCATGCTTCGTAGTTTAGTTTAATTGAGGTCAAGTTGAATTTTCAAGTCTCCTATGAATGAATTCGTGAGAATTATCCTAAATTTAGTAAATCCTTGCATATTATTGTATAATTTGATGTGTTTATGATTTAAGTACTTAAAGCAACCATTTTTACCTTCTTCCACATGAACACTAATTAAATGTTGCAAATTGGTGACTCTTCATATTGATTAAATTATAAGGTATGAATTGTGAATGTCCTCAATGATAATGAGATAAACATTAATGTAGTATGATAAGTCTTTAAGGATACTATCATTTTCTTTTCTATGTTGAACAAGATATTTGATTTTAAATTAATGTTCAACAAAATATATATGTATTGCTCTTAAAATATGGGAATGAGCTGAAAGGATTATTGGTCGAATTAGTTGATTATGAGATGATTGTTGAATTGATAAGAATCTAGTGAGACTAATTGAATTGATTGGTTTGGATTTTTATGAGCACATTAAGTCTTGGGAGTAGTATTGAGCACGAATTAGATGAAAGCAAATAACAAGTCAGATCTAGTAAGCTATATAGCCAGTGTAGGAGATGATTGAACCATTAAAGTGAGACTTTTTAGAATTGTCCCAAAAAGGACTTGACTTGATTTCGTATCCAATGATAGTGATTCTTCCCTTATCTTAGCAAAGTATTGAATGGATATGGTAACAACATTGCTTCATTGTACATCACTGGCTTATAGGTGATGGTTGTTGGTCAGAGAAACTCCCAAATAGAACATGATAATACTCAAAATGATTAGACTGAGTCATATATTATTGAGCTTTCTTCTAGTATAGCTTATTTCAAAACTTATGTTATTTTACTTGAGTTGAGTTATCTGAGTTGAATATATCTTGAGCCTGTTATTTTTCTAGCTTTTTTATATATCATACATTTCATGTACTAATGTCATTTGGTGTTGTGTCATTTTATGATGTAGATATATGTGCTAGAGATCATTATCAAACACTCAATTGAGAATGTGTTTCACCCTAAATATTGTGGTGAGATGAAACGATCCTGAAAAGTGCTCGAAAACATGCCTTAGAATACCCGAAAATTTAAATTTCATATTTCTCAAAATCCATTCGCTATTTGAAAAATTTGACTTTATATTCTTGTTCAGGGGGTCAAAATTAGGTGAGAAAAGGTCGAACCCCAATATAAGAGCGAAAGATTAGCAATTATAAAATTCTAAAATTTCAATTTCCAGTGGGGTTTTCGCGTTGCCCTTGCGACACGCCCCTGTTCATTTGGGGGATTGTTTTTTTCAGCTTGGTCCAAGACATCTAAGTCTTGGGTCTAAGTGTTTCCAAACATGTTTTTACCTATAATTAGCCTTATTTCACCCTCATATCACCCTAAATATTTCCCAATACTCACTCAAATACTTAGTCATATTTTCAATACCCAAACTCAAGTCCCAAACCCTCATTCCAAGCTAAGGTTCTCCTTCAAGGTTTTTCTTCAAGTTTCAAGCCTCCATCTCCAATCTTCACCAAGTTCATCTCTAAGCTAAGGTATACAAGCTTCTTTCATGAGTTCATTTCACCCATGATACCCAAGCCTTATTTTACTCAAATTGTATGATTTAAAGTTGATTTACAAATGGGTATTGATTATTATGAAATTTACCGCACGCTATGTTAAAGCTATGTATAGTTGTGACTATTTTGCTATGTTTTGAGCTATAAATCCTTGATCTATTGGAAGACTTGAGAAGCGATTTTGATGTATATTACTTTAGGGTGTTGCAAGTGTTGATTGATGATTTTACAATGGATTTATTGCATGATTTCATCTCTATATTATATGGTTTTATACTAGTATTACACACTCTCTAAGTGTTTGATAAAATGTCTGGATGTGGTTTCTTGAGGAGTTGAAGGTCCAAAGAATGAGATACAATATGAATGACTATATAATGATGAAATAAGCTTATGCATATGATATACTCTATATAAAGTGTTGCATTAGACTATACCCAATCCGAGGGGATAAGAGCCCGAGTAACCATGGTGGGGTTTGTACTCATCAACCATGTGAGAGGTTTGTACTTCACCACCATGTTGATCAGGTATGATTATCATCAACCATCTGAGGGGTTCATACCACACAACCACCAAGGGGTTTGTACCTTGAATAGCTAGGTTGGTCTCTTCTACACATATAATATCCTATATGAGCAGGAGTTACTTAAGCATATTTTACTTAAGCATTAATTATATATGCCATATTATTATATTATGCCTATGGCTTAATATTATGCATTATTCTGATGATGCATATCTATTATTGCATTGCATCCTACATACTTAGTACATTCAAATGTACTAATGCATACTCTATGCCAACATGATATCACCATGTAGGAACTGGTACCCATGTTGATCATCCTCCACCACATGGCTAGTTCGGTGCTATTCAAGCTAGTTGGTGAGTCATCCACTTCGGGGATCTTAGTCTATGTTTCTCCTATTATGTATTGATACATCCTTCTTTATTGTCTATCTTGACCATGAGGGTAAGCCCAGTTACTTTTTCTTGGCCCCCAATCTTATCTATATAGTAGAGGTGGTTATTGGACATGTTATGTATCTATGACATGAGTTTGACTCTTGTCTCTTGACTGTGTTATTTTGCAGCTTTTACCTTAGCCCCTTTGCCCTATTCTCGCTCTTTAATATTTTTACATGCTTTCATGATCAATGATGTGTAATGATATGTTAAAAGACTTGTCTGGGGTTCCTTCTATTTCTCCATTAGTTGTGTCATGTCTAGGCCCTAGGCTTGGGTCATGACATGAGACCTCCTGTCACTCGGAGGATCCCATTTATGCTTTCTCCTTCTAGTTACCTTTTTTATTTTCTTTGAAATAATCATGAAACTGTCACTAGCACCACCTAGGTGTTAAGAGATAGAGGCTTCATACATACTGAAGGTTTAGAGTCGAGTTTCTTATTTCTCAGACGTGTTCCTTTAAACTACATCTTATGGTAATGATTGATTTTAACTGGTAGATTCAAAATTATTTACTTACTGAGTTAATTATTGACTAACCTACTAACATGTTTTTGTTATACGTAAACTGAGTCTTCTTGATTGGATGAGTGACTTAGTCAAGTGGTTCGCTTGGGGATTATTGATTTTTTGGGTTCTGATTAGGCCTAGGGTACCCTCAAGGCTATGTAATTCCCTGCTTCTAAAATTTATATCAAATCAAAGTTTATGAATGACATGATTCTCATGTTAAAAGATTAAATTAGATTGAGAAAGTTGAAGAAAGAATGGCGACAAAATATGTCATCAATGAATCTCCCTAATGAGAACAATATGGGACATGTGTGATGACCTGCCACTTGATCATTGATAAAAAGGATGAATATAGAGACAAAGAGAAGAAACTAGAGTCTTGGAGAGGTTTCTGAAAAACTCTAGAACATTGCAGATAAAACTTGGAGCTCTTAGAAAACTCTGGATATGTAGAGTTTTCTAGAGTAGGGGCTTATTTATAAATACTGAAGGACTCGGAAAGTAAGTATTATTCACACTTTCGCCCCTAGGGACTAGCATAATTGGGAGGGTCGTTCATTTGTAAGGCAACAATCCAGAAATTGCAAGCATTCTCTCAGCATAGTACAAGCCTTCTTTCTTACAAAACTCTCTTGTCTTCTTAACGTAGTGTTCCATTGGTTATTAAGTTCAAAAGACTTACTTATATTTGCAAGATTGTGAAAGAATTATGAGAAAATCAATAAGTTATGCATGGGAGTCATAGCGAAAATTCTAAGTCCATGACAATATGGTATCAGAGCAAGGTTTATACTAAGGGATATTGCAAGTGAAGGAGACTTTGACGCTGCCAATGCTGCCAACGTTAAGACGGATGTTGACAAGAAGTCATGCAATGGGATGAAAAGCTCTAAGAAGAATGAATTTCTAATCAAGCACACGCCAAGACAAGCCATCACATCCCACTCAATCTCGACAACTGAAGTGGGTGATGATCAGAGTAGCGAGAAGCCTGTGAAGGTCACGCCTACTATGTAATGGATTACAAGAGTGGATGCTACCAGGAAAGCAGTGAAGATCCTTGATAAATCCTTGAACTAGTTCAAGACCTTAGAGGAATTCTCCCATGGCACTCAGAAACTACTGCTATCCCTAAGCGAAGCACTTGGACTTATTACATTCATTCATACATTCTACTAATCAACGGAAGACATAAGTGAATAAATAGACACATCATCCTCTAGTCTCAAAATAATATTATAATAAAAAGGCTAGTGGAAAAGAACTAGCTTAAACTCTTATCAATCAACAATCTAATTCTTGCCTATGAAACCTCTATCACTAATAGATGATGCCAATGACAGATCCATGGCTAGCTTAATCAAAATAAATGCTAAGCAACTCTAACTCTAAAGCAAGATTAAAATTTCAAATGAATCCTTTGAAGTAAGGGAGGCTCACCAATCCGCTGACCGTCTCAAATCCTCAATGATGCTGCTATTGACGATCTCCAAATCCTGTATCCATATCATGAAATGATACGGTCCCAAAGAGGGACATCAGCATGTTAAATATACTGGTATGTAAAATAGTTGAATAAAATTGAAATAGGCAGAATGATATGGCAATAACATTAACTCAACTCAACTCATCTCAACTCAGTAAAACATGCAAGTTTAAAGTAAATCATGCTCTTTAGAATATACATTTGAAAAGAAAAGACTAAATCCGTTAGAAAACTCATGATCAGTCAATATTTCTTGGGAGTTCTCTTAACCGACATCTATCCACCCCGTCATAAGTTATAGTGAGGTACAATGAAGATGAAATTATTGTTAGACCCCGTAAGTTAGAACCCATAAGTCCTTACTTGGTTCGATTTGGTAAAGTTTGGGACCAAATGTAGATTTTGTGCTAAGTTTAATCCTTAAGAACAAAAAGGTTGTGGGGTCATGTGTGTGTCCAATTTCTATTGGTCCATGTGTAGACTTGGGTCTATATATAGAACCTTGTGAGAACTATCTTCTACAAGAGAGGTAGTTATACTTAGAAAAATTTGGAAAAAGGCCTGTGAGACCAAGCTCTCGGCCAGCAGCTGTGGAAAAGAAAAATTATTTTTTTTTAGTTTTCGATTATTTAATGCTTCAACCTTATTATATTGGATCCCCTAAGTGACATAGAGGCGTTAGTTGGTCAATAAAACGCTTGGTTCGACGGCTAGGAAGATGTGGGTCTTGTAAAGAGCTTGAAAGGTATGTTAATTTATAGCTTAATTCTTGTTAATTAAATCTTGTGGGTGTGTTAGGTGTGTGTTATAATGAAGGGAAAACATGAAAAAAGGGTTGGTTATTAATTGAATTTTGAATTTCGAATTTGGGGTTGGAATTGAGGACAAGTTGCTTATGATGATATATGGATTTATAGTTATGTGTTTATATTTATTTGTCATGAAAATAGTCTTTGTGGGATTAAAGAAGTGTTGGGAAAAACTATATTAATGTTTACATGAAAGTTAGCTTGAATTGGGGCCTCGTTGAAAGTATAATGTTATGTTTTAAGCGTTTGGGGTTTGCGTTCAGCGTTGAGTGATGTATTATGGTTCTTGGAGTATATAGGAAGGCTTGAATATGGTCGATATATGTTTGAATTAATGTTGTCCTATTTTACTATTGACTTCACAATAGCGTTTTGTGGTGTTTTGATGTTGTGATGGTATTGAAAAAGGTTTGTTGATGTTGTGGGTTGTTGTTGTTGTTGTTGTTGATTGTTTGAACCAAGTTGAATTCTCGGGGCGGCATATTTTAAGGGAAAGTACTACCAAAATTTTTGTAAAATTTGAAACTAGAAAGCTAGGATTTAAGACCCGCTATGGTTACTAATCGTTGACATTATTGTGATTCGTGTAGACGTGGGACACCCGGAAGCATAAACTTGATTGGTCTTGCGTTGGAGTTAGTTGGAGGAAAGGAAGCGAGGTATGTAAAGATTTCTACCTCTTGCCATGAATTAGTTACATTGGGTCAACGTCTTATGTTTGAAAAGTTCCTTTTCCTTCACAATTTGGGTCCAAAGTTACCTTTTGTCCACTCCTTGGTACCTTTATAAAGATGGTATTTATACTTTGACTCTTAGTATGTAAAACCCGCAATTTGTTAAAAATCTTAAATAGTTGAGTATGTTAAAAGAAGGTATTTTGTTAGAGGGCGCAAAGGCCCGTAACGTTCGGTGAAAAGCCTAAATAGAACTATGTTCATTACTTGGCACAATTTTGCTAAGTTAGTCCCATCCATAACTTTTGAGTCTTTAAATATTCATGAATAATGTTCATTGATCGAAAGTTAATTAGTTGGTAAGCTATGGGTTTTTATTGTTCCGAAATTACTTTAAAAAAATTATTTTGATATTTGTTTAGTGATGTGTATGATGCAAAATTAAGCAAGTTCCTTGAAATCACTTTTATGTGTGAAGTTGAGCAATTTT
>JAOTQJ010000002.1:12075611-12180856 GCA_025642045.1 Solanum sejunctum | reverse complement strand
GAGTTGATTACGAGACCCCAACTATGAGTTATAGAAGACACTACGAGTCATAATGACTTTTCATGGAGTTTGCCAACCAATTTTTCTATTTTATTTAGGACATAATTCTTATTACTATAAATGGTAGTTTTAGGTTATTTTCCCGAGAGAGGACGTCATTATTCAGTTCTTTTAGGGTTTTTACTTGAAACTCAATACTTGAGAAAGAAGATTGTGAGAAAACACTTGTGGGTAAATTTGATCTTGAATCTTGTGATTCCCGTTTTTCTTGGATTTGCTTAATTTTAATTCAATTGGGTAAGTGTTTAATTATATTTTCTCAATCCATAATTTCTTCATCTATCTTCACTGGACTTAATATACAAAAAGCTTCCTATGATATGTGGATATATCGACGAGCTGTAGACTTGCTCGTAAGACCTAATCAATGCCAAAAATTTCTTTGACTTTCATTTTCCAAGCCCATGAACATGAGGGGTGTTACAATATCTTCCCCTTGGGATCATTCATCCTCGAATGAATAGAAAGATGCTTTAATAGAGTATAAACATAGTCATCATAATAATATATATGCAAAAATGTAACTTAATTATCACCTTCATAAAAATCATTAATCTTATGCATCAAATATTATTTAAAAATAGTGTCATGATTATGCATGCATGCAACGTAACAAGAGGCACGTTTTTGTGAGAAATTTTGAAATGGATCATTTTAAGTACCTTAGACTTAAATCGAAGGAAAGAGGTAAGGATTTCATCTCATCATGTTCGCCTCAGCCTCCCAAGTAGCACTCTCAACTATTGGGTTTCTCAGTAACACTTTGATTGATGCAACCTCTTTATTTCTCAACTTCTTCACTTGTCAGTCCAAAATCTCAGTCGTTACCTTTTCATAAGTCAAATCCTCATCAATAGACATAACTTTCAATGGAATAGTAGAATTAGGATCACCCATGGATTTCCTTAGCATCGACATGTGAAACACTGGATGAACTACAGTTACTTCCATAGGCAAATCTAGTTCATAGGCTACTTTCCCAACTTTTTTCACTATCTCATAATGTTCCACATATCTAGGACTCAATTTTCCATTGTTGCCAAAACACATTACTGCTTTCATTGGTGAAGCCTTCAAATACACCCTATCAGCTTAATCTAACTCAAGATCTCTTCTCCAAAAATTGGCATATAACTTTTGACTACTTTGGACAACGCTCAACCTTTCCCTTATGACTTTCACATTCTTCATGGCATCAAGTACAAATCTGGTCCAATCAAGGATATTTCCTCAACCTCAAACAATCCCACCAGTGATCTGCACTGCCTACCATATAATACTTCAAATGGGTCCAGTCCAACACTTTAGTTAAAGTTATTGTTATAACACAATTCAATAAGAGGTAAGTGATCATCCCAACTTCCTTTGAAGTCGAGCACACAATCCCTCAACAGATCTTCCAATACTTGTATTGTCCTTTTGGCTTGTCCATCCATTGGACGATGAAATATGATACTTAACTTCACCTTTGTACTGTGATCATCTTGGAAAAACTTCCAAAAATATGAAGTAAATTGATAACCTTTATCCAACATAACAAACAATGGTACTGCACGCAACTATACCAATTCTTGAATGTGGACCTTAGCATAGTCTTCGCCACTATAGGAAGTCTTTACTAGCAAAAGGTGGGTTGCTTTCGTCATTCTATCAACAACTACCCATATTGAGTCAAATTGCTTCCTAGTCCTTAGAAAACCTATGATGAAATCCATATTCACTTCCTCCCTTTTCCAAGTCAGTATCTCGATATCTTGAGTCAAAACACTGGGTATTTGGTGTTTCACTTTCACTTGTTGACGATTTGCACACCCCATCAAATATTTTGCTATGTCTTTCTTCATCCCATTCCACCAATATACTTTTCACAAATCTCTATACATTTTGGTGTATACCGAGTAAATAGAAGACTTAGAATTATGGGCTTCATTGAGTATCTTTTCCCTTAAACCATCTATATTAGGCACACACAATCATTCTTTGTAATGTGGCACTCAAACTCCTCTTTGTGGGAAGACCTCTACCTTTTTATCAACCACCAACTTCTTCAATTCAACCAAAGCAGAACCTTGTCTTGGTTTTCTTTCTCCTCCTCTTTTAAAGATGATCCTACCCATCTTATATCAATACACTATCATCATTTAAGACATTCAACCTCACACCCAAATGAGCCAAATGATGCACTTCTTTTACCAATTTTTTCTTTCCATTCTCAATATATTCAATGCTACCAATAGACACTATACTTAATGCATCATCCACAACATTATCCTTGCTAAGATGAGACATCCCACTTATGTCGTAATCCTTCAATAGTTCCAACCACGCTCTTTGACTTAATTTCAAATCCCTTTGGTTAAACAAATGTTACAAACTCCTATGGTTGGTAAATATATCAATATGTACCCCATAGAGATAATGTCGCCAAATCCTCAATGCACACACAATGGCTAACAACTCAAGATCATGTGTTGGATAATTTCTTTCATGAACTTTCAATTGCCTTGAAGCATAGGCAATGAATTTTCCATGTTGCATCCAAACATAAGCTAAGTCTATATGTAAAGCATCAAAATACATGATAAAACCATCCAGACCTTTGGCCAATTACAAAATATGAGAGGAAGTATTACAATCCTTTAAATTTGAAAACTCTTTTTACATTCATCGGACCATTGCAATTTTGGGTCAACTTAGTCAAAGGAGAAGTAATAGAGGAAAGCCCCTCAATAAATCTCTTATAATATCTGGACAAACCCAAGAAGCTCCTAATGGATGCAGACAATGGCCTTAGCCAATTCCTCACTGGCTCTGATCAACTCAAATAACATCATCCTAAAAAATATTACCAAGAAAAGCCACCTCTCTTAGCTAAAACTCATACTTTCTAAGCTAAACTTTGCAAAGAGTTATCTATCTCTCAATGTTTCTAACACAATTCTGAAATAATTTTCATGATCCTTTACATCCCATGAGTAAACCAATATGTCATCTATGAATATCACTACAAACATATACAAATATGGTTTGAATTTGCTATTCATAAAATCCATGAAAGTGGTCGGGGAATTTTTCCATCTAAATGACATAACTAAGAATTCGAAATGACCATACAGAGTTCTAAATGTCATTATAGAATGTCATCTTCCTTCACCCTCAATTGGTGATATCTAAGCCAGCGATCAATCTTAGAGAAATAGCTTGTACCATGTAGTTGGTCAAGAAGGTCATCTATCCTTGGAAGTGGATACTTGTTTTTGATGGTCACCCTATTCAATTACTACTAATACATACACATCTAAAGTCAACCATCCTTCTTCCCTATAAATAACATAAGAGGTCCCCATGGTGACACACTAGGCCTTATAACTCTTCAATTCTATCAACTTCACCGGGGCCATTTGATGTAGAGGTATAGAAATAGGTTGGATGTCGAGCAAGATATCAATATCGAAATCAATTTCCCTTATGGGAGGAATACTGAGCAAATCATCAGTAAAGACATCGAGAAGCTAACTATAAGAACTGAATTAATAGTAGGAACATGAGACTCAACATCCACGACCAGAAAAACAAGATAAAGTCATCGTTGGAAATTATTATCATAGCTTTTATATAAGAGACAAACTTTCCCTTGAACACAGAGTTAGTTCCCTTTCATTCAAGGATAGGCTCATTGGGGACTTGGAATGCGACCTTATGGGTCTTACCATCAATAAAAGTATAGGATACATGATACCAATGCATACCAAGAATAATATAAAAAATGGTCATATCAGGTTCAACGAGATCACATAGCACATTTTATGCAAGACCAACACGGACACTTCTTATAAACTTTCTTGGCTATGATTGACTCACCAATAGAATTATAGATAAAATAAGGATCTAACAAAACATTCAAAGACATAATAGACATTATAGCAAGTTAAGGAGTAACAAAGGACATTTTAGTCAAGAAAAGCATACTGATGGCTGCAAAGTATGACACTTTTAATTCTTTAGACTTATAATTTTGTGTGTCCTCAAAGTGATGCTACTGGGTTTGACATTTTTTATGTTAAATTTTGTAAGATTGAAGAAGTAGGGGAGTTTTGGGATAATTTGTGTAGATTATAACTTTTTGAGATTTCATGATACCTTCTACGATCCGTCGATCAATCCATGAGACGTATATGGGTTTTTTACACCTGATCAAGTGAAAGGACAATTTTCAAAGGTTAAAACTTCATGTTACAAGGATGGGTCATAGAAAATTTCATGACCCATACTTCAGTTAGTGCTTTGAGGATCAGAAAATATGCATAGTTGTTGAGGAGTTACAAAATGAAAGCTCTTACAAGTCGTAAGTTAAATGAAAGTCTATAGGAAGCAGTTTCTACATTAAAGGTAGTTTTTAGAGGATGATGTCTACAAGGTTATCCATGGGTTGTGAAGTCATCTACAACCTATAACTCCATTCTTGAAGAGTCTCAATTCTAATTTTTATGTTCCATTTAGGATTGGCTTTTATTATAAATGGGTTTTAAGATCTCTTCATATGTACATAACTTGAGACTTGATATTATTACTTTGTTTAAGCTTGTTCTTGGAGATTTCTTATGGATTAATTTTGACTTTATCTTTAAGTTATAATATTATGATTTTTGTGAAGATTTTGAATTTTGCGTTCTTTAATTCTTCTTTGTAAGTGTTCAATTATTTTAAATTCATAACATGATTCTTTCATCTACAATAAAAATGAGTAGCTGAATCTACAACTAGGGTCGTAGAAACCATCAAGAACTATCAAAGTAAAACTGAATAATTTGTATCCATGGAAAGTATGCATGCATGCATTATTTATCTTTTCATTTTGAATGCGTTTTAATGGTTGCAGATGTTACGAATTGCCTTATTCTTGCTTATTTGACCAAAGGTGTCATGAATGGAAAAAAGAAAAAATAACAAGATTCAATGTGAGCACACTCATCTAATCAACCTTAATGGACCATAGGATGGTTGTATTGGGACAAGGTAAGGGGTTAGTAATGCGACAATTGAAGACGTACCAGGTTGCATGGTAAAATTTGTTTAGTTGCTGGACTAAGGGATTAGGTGAACATAACTTACCTATTTTGTATGCTACATACTAGAAAAGTTATAATTATAAGGTTATATTGCGTTAGGTTTTTATGGGGACCACAATATCCTAGTTACTTCTCTTATTGAATTCATAACATTTGCATTGATTGTTTGATCATTGTTTAGGTTTAATGACTGCTTTTAAAACCCTCTCTTTGGGAAATAAGTTGATTGATTTATCTTAATTTGCTGAACTGCTCCAAGTCTTGACCATATTACTCGTAAGATCGACTGTAACTATTTTTAGGTTCTATATTTGAACAATGATCACTTATATCTTAATTAGGAGGTGTTATTTGGGGCGTGATCAAATTTTTGTACCATTGATAGTGAATCCAGCTTCTAGATTAGTTTAATTAGGGTGATTTGTGAGTTAACACTTATTATCCTTATTTTATGCTCTTGGTGTTATTGCTTTTGTTTTCAACATATAGGTGTAGTGTATTCCCAATACCCACAGTCAAGGCATTCCCTTGACACCGTTTGATCCAAAGACATAGAGAATATTGAGGAGAATGGCTCAAGACAATGCCAACAATGTTGCTAATATTGCACTTAACTTGTATAATTTGAACCCACCACCACCAATAGTGGTGGATAACTAACCGCCACAAGGTCAACAAGCAGTAGGAAATAGGTGGAGTACTTATAGACTTGATCCTCTACCAGAAGATACTAAGTTTATCATGTCGAGTAGTTTACCGTAGATATTGCAGCATAGAGATTTGTTCTTAGGCCTAACAATAGAGGATTCACATAACTATCTACATAATGTTGTCTTTGTATATAAGAGTATGATGAGAAAGAAGAATTTGTCCACGGATGCTATTGGGCTTCATATCTTTCCATTATCTCTCACAGGTTAAGCAACAACATGTTTACCTAAACTTTCGTAGATTTCTATCACTACATGGGTGAAAACGTAGAAAACCTTTTTTTGAGAGATATTTTCCCAAGTTTGAAAAAACTAAAGCTGAAGGATCAGATTACCAACTTCAAGTAGTTGCCTGGCGATTTTATAAGTGCGACTTGGGTGCGGTATACTAAATGCTTAAGGAATTTCCATACCACAAGATTGTTGATGATTCCTTAGTGTAAACTTCTATAAGTCATTAGATGATAATTCCAAAGCAGTGGTCGATACAATAATAATAGGATTATTCTTGGATTGCACTTTCACAAATGCGGCTCAATGACTAGAAATAGTACCTAAGACAAATTGCAAATGGGGAGCAAGGAAGAAATCAATGACAAAGAGATCTTTTGTAGTTACTACAATTGGGGAGAAGGCAAATATCAATAACGAAGTTTTCCAAGAGTTAGTAGCTCAGATTAGTACCAATATTGGGTTACTAATAAAGCAGTATAAGGAAAGGGTGAGTGCAATCATTCATCAACTACCTAGATCACTATATATAAGGATCTATGTTATGAAGAGGTGAAACGACCCCAAAAAGTTCCCGAAACGTGCCTCAAAATTCCCAAAATTTTAAATTTCATATATCTCAAAATCTATTTATTATTTAGAAAATCTAACTTTGGATTATTGTTTAGGGGGTCCAAATTAGGGGGACGAGGGTCTATCCCTAATTTAAGAGAAACGATTTAGTAATCACAAAATTTCAAGAACACAATTTCCAGAGAGTAATCCGCGTTGCTTCCGTGACACGCCTTTGTACAAAATGGGCACTATTTTTTTAGTTTGTCCAAAATATTCTAAGTGTTGGTCCCATGTTTTTTTTCAAAGGTGTTTTTCTCTATACTTAGCCAAATTTCACCCTTATATATTCATAAACATTTCCCAATGCTCCCCAAAACACTTGGTCATATTTTCACTCCCAAAACTCACGTCCCAAATCCTCATCCTAAGATAAGGTTTCTTTCAAGGTTCTTCTTGAATCTTCAAGTCTTCAACTCCAGTCTTCACCAAGTTCATCTCTAAGCTAAGGTATGTGATGTTGAACTATTGGGTCTTTTCACCCATGGTGCCTAAGATTCTTTTTTACTAATATTTGATGATTTAGAGTTGATTTTACATATGGGTCTTGTGCATTAAGAAATTTACTGTACAGTGATTTGAGTTTATGAGAGTATGGTTGTTTTAGCATGTTTTGTGCTCTCAATAATGATCTAATGTTAAATTCGATAAGGGTTTTTGATGTGAATGTCTTGGGGGTATTAAAAGGTGCTGATTAATGGTTTACACTAAATTTTCTTGCATGATTTCATCTCTAAATTGCATGGTCTTTTACCCCCATTACGCCCCCCAAATGTTTGATAAAATGTCCGTCTAAGGTTTCTTGTGGAATTGAAGGTCCAAAGCATTAGATATGATATGATTAATGTTATGATGATGAAATTAGATTATGTACATGATAAATTCTTTATAAAGTGTTTTATTAGACCATGCCCAATCTGGGGGTTCTAAGAACCCAGATAACCGAGGTGGGGGTTTGTACCCATTAATCGAGAGAAGGGTTAGTACTTCTCCACCTAGTTTTAGGGAAGCATCATAACTAACAGAGTTTGGGGTTTGTACTCATCAACCTAGTGAAGGGTTAGTATTTCACCACCTAGGTAATAAGGTGGCATCAACACTAAATGTGTTAGCGGTTTGTACTCATCAACCTAGTGAAGGGTTAGTACTTCACCACCTAGGTGATGGGGCGGCATTATCACCAACCGAGTTAGGGGTTTATACTCATTAACTGAGTGAAAGGTTAGTACTTCACCACCTATGTAATGGAGCGGAATCATCACTAACCCCAAGGGGTCTAGTTAGGTCTATTCTACACATACGATATCTTATATGAGTGAGAGTTTCTTAAGTATGTTTCACTTTATCATTGGTCATACATGCCATATTGCCATATTATGTCTATTTCCTATTGTTATGCATTTTTCATTATTATGCCTATTTATTGTTGCATTGCATCCTACATACTTAGTACATTCAGACATACTAACGCATACTCTTGCCTACATGATATCACCATGTAGGAACCAGAGCCCAAGTTGATCACCCTCCTCCTCCTCGTGGCTAGTTCGGTGCTACTTAAGCTACTTGGTGAGTACTCCATTTTGGGAACCTTGATCTATGTTTTTCCTTGCTTTATACTGAGACACTCTACGTCATATTCTATTTTGACTATAATGGTAAGCTCGGTTATGTGTCTTGGCCTTCGCTTTTAGCTATGTATTTAGAGGTATATGTTGGACAAGTTATGTATCTATAATATGAGATTTAACTCTTTGTCTTTTGATGACGATGTTTTGCAATCTATCCCTTAGCCCTTTTGCCCGTTATTCTTATTGTATGATGTCTTACACAGCTTCCGTGACCAAGGATGTGTAATGATATGCTATGATGCTTGTTTGGAGTCCCTTTGGGTTCCCCATTCATTGTGTCCCATCTAGGCCCTAGGATTGGGTCATGACAAACTTTGTATTGGAGCATTAGATCAATAGATCCTCGGAGTCTAACACATCACATCAATTAAAATCCTATTCATGATTGTGAAGCACGCCACGACTATGAATAGGAGGCTGTGGGATGTTTTAGGAAATGTTTCCCTTCTTCATGTTCTAATCATGCTATCGATTTGTGATAAGTTTTTCCCTTGTAATGATTGGTCTTTTCTATGCTAGATCATTCCAAATACTAAAGAAATACCGGCCCAAAATTCCAAGGGGCAACCTACCAATGGTGAACTCAGGGATGCTCTTACTATGCCTGCCCAAGTGGTGGCCAACCAAGTCCAACAAAGGACCCAAGCTCCTCATGCTACAACCTCAGGAGCTAAGGTAAGAGACTTCACAAGGATGGCTCCTCTAATTTTCGTGGGTCAAATGTAGATGCAGATCTACAAGAGTTCATTGATGCGATATACAAAATCTTAAAGATCATAGGTGTTAGGCCAAATGAAAAGGTGGAGTTGGTGGTGTACCGACTAAAAGAGGCAGCCCAAATTTGGTATGAGCAATGTAAGGAGGGAGAAGGTAAATGGTTATGTGGTGATTTGGGATGAACTCAGATTGGCCTTCCTTAATTGGGTTTTCCCTCTTGAGCTTAGGAAAGCAAAGTTGGTAGAGTTTATGAACTTGCAATAAGGTGTTATGAGTATAAGGGAGTATTCCATCAATTTTTTATCAACTTTCAAATTATTCTCCTCACTTGGTGGCCTATCCTAGATCTAGGATGAATAAACTTGTGATGGGGGTCTCCAACTAAATGAGTGAAGAATACTGGTCTGCCTTGCTTTTTGGTGACATGGACTTATCTCGGTTGACGACTTATGCCAAGAAAATGAAGAAGGAAAAGTTGAGAAATAGGAGGGGTTGTGAGGCAAATAGGGCCTATTTTGATGTCAAGTTCCAAAAGGGTACTAGATTTCATCAAGGCCAAAGGTCATCTCATGCTACTAATAGGGGGTTTGCTAATCACTTCCCTAGGCCTCAATGTGTTGGTGGTGTGGCGCCTATTGATATGTGTCCTAGATGTGGGAAGAGCCATAATGTACCATTTTTGAAAGGTTCTAATTCATGTCTTGGTTTTGGGCGATTGGGACATAAGAAGATAAATTGCCCAAGAAATCGTGGCAAAGTTCATGGTACAAATGTTGTTCCATTGGGTAGAGGTGGTCCTCAAGGTGGTGCGCCAAGGCACAAAAGGATTTATCTGCTACATGGTAGGAAATAGGCTGGTAAGGTCCCAATGTTGTTATCGATATGTTGAAGATCTTTTATCTTGATGTATTTGTTTTGATTGATCCTAGTGCCACTCTTTGCTTTGTTACCCCTTTTGTTGCTAAAAATTTCCATGTTGTCCCTGAGTTGTTACATGAGTAATATAAAGTGTCTAGCCGTACTTGTTCCTCCATTGTTGCTAGCAAAGTTTATAGGAATTGTCCTATTTGCATTTTGCATAAGTTGTTTCCTTATGATCTTATTGAATTAGACATGATAGACTTTGCGCTCATTCTTGGGATGTATTAGTTGTATGCCTACTATGCTTCTATCGATTGTAGAACCCATATGATCAAGTTTCAATTTCCTAATGAACACGTCTTTGAATGGGAAAGTCAAGATGTAGTGGTACAGGGTAGATTCATTTCCTACATTAAAGCCCACAAGTTGATTTCTAGGGGATGTTTGTATCATCTTGTGAGGGTCAGGGATGTGGAGTCCAAAGACCCTTCCATCGAGTCAGTCCGCATTGTAAATGAGTTTCTTGATGTCTTCCTAAGTGAACTTGCCGGTGTCCTTCCAGAAAGGAAGATAGATTTTGGTATAGAACTCCTTCCCGATACTCAACCTATCTCCATTCTCCCTCACCGTATAGCCCCGATGGAGTTGAAGGAGTTAAAAGAGAAATTAAAGGATTTATTAAAAAAAGGATTTATTAGACCTAGTCAATCATTTTGGAGTGCACCGGTGTTGTTTGTAAAGAAGAAGGGTTGGTCACTTAGAATGTGCATTGACTAGCAACTACTCAATAGGCTCACTAGAAAGAATAGATATCCTTTTCAAAGAATTGATGACTTATTTGACCAATTGCAAGGGGATAGATTTTTCTCTAAGATTGACATTCGGTCCGGGCACCATCAAGTGAGGTGAGGGAGTGTGGTATACCTAAGATGGCCTTTTGGAATAGATTTGGGCATTATGAGTTTGTTGTGATGTCTTTTAGGTTGAATAATGCACCAACCATCTTCATGGACCTAATGAGTAGGGTCTTCAAACCCGTACCTTGATTCCTTTGTTGTGGTCTTCATTGTTGATATTTTGATCTATTCACATAGTAGATAGGAGAGTATGTGTCATTTGAGGCTTGTGTTTCAAAGATTAAGGGAAGAGAAATTGTATGCCAAATATGGAAATTGTGAGTTTTTGTTGAAGGAGGTTGCATTCTTGGGTCATGTGGTACCGGGGGATGGTATTAAGGTGGATCCTAAGAAGACTGATATGATTAGAAATTAGCCTAAACCATTGACCCCATTGTATATTATGAGTTTCTTGGGCCTTGTGGGTTACTATAGAAGGTTTGTGGATGGGTTCTCCTCCATTGCTTACCTTATGACAAAATTGACTCAAAAGAAGCTTAAGTTTGTATCGATTAATGAATGTGAGAGAAGCTTCCAAACATTGAAAGATAGGCTTATGTCCACTCCTATTTTGTCACGACCAGATGGGCTTTAGGGTTTTGTTGTGTATTGTGATGCATCTATAGTTTGTTTTGGTTATGTGCTAATGCAAAATGGTAAGGTCATAGCCTATTCTTCTAGATAACTCAAAGTGCATGAAATGGATTACCCTACCTATGATCTAGAGTTAGCTGCCGTTGGGTTTGCATTAAAGATTTGACGTTATTATTTGTATGGTGTACATGTGGATGTCTTCACCGATCATAAGAGCCTCCAATATGTCTTCACTCAAAAAGATCTTAATTCGAGGCAAAGAAGGTGGCTAGAAATTCTCAAAGATTATGACATGAGTGTGCATTATCATCTAGGTAAGGCAAATATGTTAGTTGATGCTTGAGTCAGGTGTCCATGGGTAGCCTAACTCATGTGGATAGTGGTGATAGCGGGATGGCTAGGGAGGTGCATAGATTGGCTATATTAGAGGTTAGGTTGAAAGATATGGGTAATGATGTTGTTATTTTAGATATTTCTAAGTCTTCTTTGGTTGATGAGGTGATAGCAAAACAAGATCTTGACTCCTCGTTGCTTGAATTGAAGGCCTTGGTAAAAGACGGCAAGGTAGAGGTTTTCTGCCAAAGGGGAGATAGGGCTCTTAGGTAACAAGGTAGGTTTTGTATACCTTGAGTATGCCATAGTTCTTCATATTCTATCCATCCCAGTTCCACTAAAATGTATATATACTTAAGAGATATGTATTGGTAGGGAGGCATGAAGAGGGACATTGCTAAATTCTTTTCTAGTTGCCATAGTTGTCAACAAGTCAAAGACGAACATCAAAGGCCGGGTGGCCTAACCAATGGCATAGAGATTCCAACTTGGAAGTGGGAGGTGATTAATATGAATTTTGTGGTTGGGTTGCCTAAGACTAGGAAAGGTTTTGATTCCATTGGGTGATTATTGATAGGATGATGAAATCGACTCACTTTCTACCAGTTAAGATTACATATGGGGCTGAAGAGTATGCAAGCTTGTATTTCCATAAGTTAGTGAGGTTACATGGTGTTTCTTTATCCATATATTTGATCATGGTTCATAATTTACTTCACACTTTTGGAGGTCTTTTCAAAGGGGTCTTGGTACAAAAGTTCACCTTAGTACGACCTTCCATCCTCAAATGGATGGCCAAGTCAAAAGAAAAATTTAGACATATGAAGATATGCATAGGGTATGTGTAATGGAATTCAGGGGTAGTTGGGATGACCATCTTCTATTTGTTGAGTTTGCCTACAACAATAGCTATTACTTTAACATCAGTATGACTCCTTTTGAGGCTCTTTATGGGAGGTGATGTAGATCACCGGTTAGTTGCTTAGAGGTTGGAGAGGTGGCTTTATTAGGAATATATTTGGTTTTAGAGGCTCTTAAGAAGGTTAGGATGATTATGAAAAGTTTGAAGATGTCCCAAAGTCGTCAAAAATCTTATACTGATGTAAGAAGGAGAGACCTTAAATTCAAAGTGGGTGATTGGATTTACTTGAGGGTTTCTCCAATGAAAGGTGTAGTCCACTTTGGTAAATAGGCGAATTTGAGTCCAAATTATGTTGGTCCTTATGAGGTGATAAAAAGGGTTGGTAAGGTAGCCTATGAATTGATGTTGCCTAATGAAATGAATTTGGTTCACTCGGCCATGTTTCTATGTTGAGGAAATGTGTTGGTGATCCTAATGCTATTGTGCCTCTTGATGTAGGATAACTTGACATATGAGGAGGTTCTGGTTCAATCCTTGATAGGCATGTGAAGATATTGAGGAC
Organism: Solanum sejunctum; assembly: GCA_025642045.1. Classification (NCBI taxonomy): domain Eukaryota; kingdom Viridiplantae; phylum Streptophyta; class Magnoliopsida; order Solanales; family Solanaceae; genus Solanum; species Solanum sejunctum. The sequence continues at coordinate 12,167,718 of JAOTQJ010000002.1, read as the reverse complement.
CAAGGGGGTGACATCCGTTAAGGTCCTTTGGAGGAACCAACAAATCGAAAGTGCTACTTGGGAGGCTGAAGCGGATATACAAAAGTGGTATCCTTACCTTTTCCACTCCATTCAGTCCTAACATACTAATTATAAGTCCCCTGTGTGAATCATATCTTACGTTTCAGCCCCTATGTCACCCATATGCATTCATGTTTAAGTTGGGAAGTCATGATGATCTTACAATTATGTTGAGAATTTGAAAATGATTTTTAAAATGTAATGTTGCATTTTAGTTGGAGTTGGTTGTTTATGATCATTCTTTTCTTTTATGTCTCTTTTATATTCGGAGACGAATGTTTCCTATAGAGAGATATTGAAACCACAAAAAGTGCCTGAAAACATGCCTCGGAATGCCCAGAATTTTCAATTTCATATATCTCAAAATCTATTTCTTATTTCAAAACTCCAACTTCTGATTCTTGTTCAGGGGGTCCAACTTAGTGGTAAAAGGATTTAACCCTCATTTAAGAGCAAAGATTTAGCAATTACAAAATTGCAAGAACACGATATCCAAAGAAGAATCCTTGTCGTTTCTGTACAAAATAGTCACTATTTTTTATAGTTCATCCAAAATATTCTGTGTGTTGGGCTCAAGTTTTCCCAAACATATTTTATCTATACTTAGACAAATTTCACCCTTATATCATCACAAACATTTCCCAATACTCGCCAAAATACTTAGTCATATTTTCACTCCCAAAACTCAAGTCCCAAACCTTCATCCCAAGCTAAGGTTTCCTTCAAGGTTCTTCTTCAAACTTCAAGTCTCCATCTCCAGTCTTCAATAAGTTCATCTTTAAGCTAAGGTATGTTGTGTTGAACCATTGGTTCCTTTCACCCATGGTGCATAAGCTTTCTTTTTACTAATATTGCATGATTTAAACTTGATTTTACATATGGACCTTGTACATTAAGAAATTTACTGCACAGTGATTTGAGTTCATGAAAATATGGTTATTTTAGCATGTTTTGAGCTCTAAATCTTCGATCTAATGTTCGAATTGATGAGGTGTTTTTATGTGAGTGTCTTGGGGGTGTTTCAAGGTGTTGATTTATTATTTTACAATAGATTTTCTTGAATGATTTCATCTATAAATTGCATGGTCTTTTACCCCCATTACACCCCCCTAAGTGGTTGATAAAATCGCAAGTTAGGGTTTCTTGTGTAATTGAAGGTCCAAAACATGAGGTATGATATTACTGATATTATGATAATAAAATGAGCTTATGTACATGATAAATTCTATAAAAAGTGTTGCACTAGATGATGCCCATTCTAGGGGTCTTAGAACGTGGATAACCGAAGTAGGGGTTTGTACCCATTAATCGAGGGAAGAGTTAGTACTTCTCAACCTAGTGATAGGGCAACATCATCACTAACCGCGTTGGGAGTTTGTACTCATCCATTAAGTGTAGGGTTAGTACTTCACCACCTCGGTGATGGGGCAACATCATCACTAATCGAAAATGGGTGTTTGTACTTATCAAGTGAGTGAAGGGTTAGTACTTCACCACTGGGGTTTGTACTTATCAACTGAGTGAAGGGTTCGTATTTCACCACCTAAGTGATGGGGCGGCATCATCACTAACCCTAAGGAGTTTGTACCTTGGAAATCTAATTTGGACTATTCTACACATATGATATCTCATATGACTAAGTCCTCCATTTTGGGGACCTTGGTCTATCTAATTTGATACACTCTACTTTATGTTCTATTTTGACTTTGAGGGTGATCCCAGTTAACTTGTCTTGGCCCCCCAATTTTTATCTATGTATTTAGAGTTATTTGTTGGACAAGTTATATATCTACGATATGAGTGTCTCTTAATGATGATGTTTTGCAAGCTATCCTTTAGCCTCTTTTTCTTATTTTATGATGTTTTACATTGTTTTCGTGACCAAAGATGTGTAATAATATGCTATGAGGCTTGTTTGGGGTCAATTTGGGTTCCCCAATCTCCGTGTCACGTCTAGGCTCTAGGCATGGGTCATGACAAAAGGACACTTGTCTTGCGACTAATTAGATAAAGGGTTTCTAAACCAATGCCCAAGGCTTTGATCAGGACTATTGGCACCAAGGTCAAGAGAATCAATGAAATGACCATAAAAATTTCCCAAAAAAGTTCCTTGGAAGTGCTCGAAATTGTAATTTTCATATATCTCAATAGTCGTGCATCATATTGGGAATTCAACTTCATATTCTTATTCATGGGGTCAAATTGAGTGGAAAGTTTGTCTAAATCCATTTTAAGAGCAACCGTGTCAAAATTTTAAAATCACAAAAATGTGATTTCCAGTGAGTTTCGCGCCCAAGGCGTAACGTGCCAGGGTGCGCCTTAGTTCATTTGTCTGCTATTTTTTCAAGCTCAGTCCAAAACTTTTAGGTCTTGGGCCAAAGTGTTACCATGCATGAAAATATATATACTTAGCCTTATTTCACCCTCTATCATTCAAGACATTCCCAAATACTCACTTAAACACTTAAAGAATATTTCATCTCCAATTTCAATTCTCAAAACTCATCCGGAATCTTAAGGATCTCATTCAAGCTTTAAATCTCCATCTCCAATCTTCTGCAATGGTTCTCCAAAGTCAAGCTATGTGGCTTTCTTTCATGGGTTCCTTTCACCTATGATACCCAAGTTGTATTTTATCTAAAATTGCGTGATCTAAAGTTGATTTACTCATGGGTCTTATCTATTATGAATTTCATTGCACAATATGTTGGGGTTTTAAGAAATTATAGTTGTTTTCACATGTTTTGAGCTACGAATCTAGGATCTATTGTGACATTTGGTGAAGGTGTTTGATGTATATGGCTTGAGTGTATTACCAAGTATCTATTGATGGTTTAACATTGAATTTCCAAGCATAATTTTACTCTTGAATTGGTTGATTTTGCACTAGCACTACACACCCGCCAAGTATTTGATAAAATGTCCGAATTATAATTTCTTGAGGAAATGAAGGTCCAATGAATGTATTAGGAGTTTAATTACTATATGATATGTAATGAAAATATATATGTGGTTTTCTTCTATATATTGTTGGAATATGACCATGCCTTACTCGAGGGTTGCACCAAGTAACCATGCGAGGTATTTGTACCTTGGTAACCGTATCGAGGGGTTTGTACCTTGATAAGCATGTTGGGGGGTTTGTACCTCATTCACCAAGGGAGGTAGGGTACGACGATTCACCAACCATGTTGAGGGGTTTGTACCTTGATAACTATGTCAGGGGGTTTATACCTCGGTCACCAAGGGTGGTAGGGTGCAATGATCCACCAATCAATTGATGGGCTTTCTACCTCAATCACCAAGGATGCTAGGATACGATGATCCACCAATTTGATATTGGTCTCTTCTTACACATGTATTATGTTCTATATAGACATGATTTACTACACACCATCTCACAAGCATGCCATATTGTAACATGTTACTTATTGCCTATGCTCATACATTTTGATTATGTACTTATCTCTTGTCGCATTGTATCCTACATACTTGGTAAAATAAAGAGTACTAATACATACTCTAAGCCTACATGATGTCACCATGTAGGAACTGGAGCCCCACTTGATCCTCCTCCTCCACATGGATAGTATGTCTTCTCTTAGGCTCTTTGTTGGGTCCTCCATTTTGGGGACAATTTTTATGATCTCATACTATTTCTCAAGACTATCCTCATTTATGTATATTTTGACTATGAGGGTGAGCCCAGTATGTTGTCTTGGCCCCCACTAAATATGTAAGTTTTAAAGGTGTTGTTGGACATGCTTTGTATTATTCTATGAGCTTTGACTCTCTCTTGACTCTTGTTTGTTATGATATGAAAGATGTAACTTAGCCCTAATTATCCCTATTTACTATCTATTATTGTTATTTTATTGCTTATGTGACCAACGAAGTGTAATGATATGCTAAGAGGCTTGCTTAGGACCCCTGATGATTCCCCCCTTAAATCGTGTCATATCTAGTCCCTAGGCTTGGTCATAACTAACTTGGTATCAGAACAATAGGTTGTTAATAGTCCTTGCCATCCAACATACCACGTCGATTAGAGTCTTGCTCATGGTTGTGTTGTGCACCATAACTATGAGAAAGAAGCTGTGAGGCGTTTAGGAAATGTTTCCCTTCTTCTTAATCTATGCTAAGCAACAAAAGTTGAGGTAATTTTTTCCCCTAATGATTTTCCTTTTCTATGCTAGATCATGCCTAACACGAGAGAAAGAAGAAGCCGCACACTCGAGAAGCAACCAACTAATGGAGAGCTTCGAGATGCTCTCACTTTGCTTGCAGAAGTTGTGGCTAACCATGACACCAAGGGGCCCAAGCCCCTTATACTCCTACACTGGCATCTCAGGTGTGAGATTTCATAAGTATAAATCCCCTAGAATTCCACAGGTCAAAGGTGAGTGAGGACCCTTAAGAGTTCATTAATGAAGTCTACAAGAGTTTGGCTATCATGGGTGTGAGGTCGGAGGCTAAGGCGGAGTTGGTGGCCTACCAACTCAAAGGGGTAGTACAAATATTGCATAATCAATGAAAAGAGGAAAAGGTGGTCAATAGTATGGTACTTTTGGAGGAGTTCAAGGCGGCTTTCCTTAATCAGTTCTTCATTCTTAAGCTTAGGGAAGCCAAATTCATGGAATTTATGAATTTGAGACAAGGGTCTATGAGTGTGAGGGAGTATTCCATTAACTTCAACCAACTTTCAAAATATTCTCAACACTTCGTGTCTGACTCAAGGTCTAGGTATGTTTATTATGATGGGTGTTTCCGACTTGGTGATTGAGAAGTGTCGGTCCAGTAATGTTTATTAGTTACATGGACTTGTCCCATTTGATGACCTATGCTAAACAAATGGAGGAGGAGAAGTTGAGAAAAATAAGGGGTCATGAGGCTAAGAGGACTCGTTTTGATGGCAAGTTCCAAAGTCGAAGGTGTGGCCGATCCCACAAAGGCCATTGGTCTTCTAATGCTTCTCATAGGGAGTTTGCCAATGACTTCCAAAGGACCCAACGTATTGGTGTTGTGGTTCCTAATGATGTGTAGCCAAGATGTGGTAAGGGTCATAAGGTCCCATGCTTGAGACACACTAATGCATGTTATAGTTGTGGAGAAGTGGTTCACAAAAAGGTTGATTTCCCTTGTGATTATAATAAGGGTAAGTATGTTCATCAAAAGGCCAGTGCTCCAATGCAGTTCCTTTAGGTACAGGTGGTGGACAAGTTAGTGCTCAAGGTATAATTAGTTTTATGCTTTGCATTGGAGGAAATGGGTTGATAAGGTGCCCAATATTGTTACTGGTATGTCGAAAATCTTTGATTTTGATGTATATGCATTGACTGATCTGGGTACCACTCTTTATTTTGTTTCCCCCTTTGTTGCCAAAAAGTTCCATGTTGAACTCAAATGGTTGTGTGAGTTACACAAGGCATCTATTACTATTGGTGCATCTATTGTTGCTCGAAAGATCTATAGAAATTATCCCATTTGCATCTTGCATAGAACATTGTCTTGTGATCATGTTGAGTTGGACATGGTTGATTTTGACATTATTCTTGGGATGGATTAATTGTATGCATACTATGTCACTATTGATTATAGAACCCGTAGGGTCAAATTTTAATTCTCGAATAAACCCATCCTTTAGTGGGAGAGTGAAGATATGATAGTCAAGGGTCATAAGACCTAAGTTGACCTCTATGGGGTGCCTTTGTCATCTTGTGAGGGTTAGGGATATGGAGTCTAAAGTTTTAGACATAGAGTCGGTTCCTGTATTTCCAAATGACCTTCCCAGTGTTCCTGCAGAAAGGAAAATAGATTTTGATACAGACCCCCTCCCCGATACTCAACCCATTTCTATTCCCCGTCATCGTATGCCCTGACTGAGTTAAAGGAGTTGAAGGAACAATTGAGGGACTTGTTTGTCATAAACCAATACTACGACTGAGATGTGACATGGCAAATGGGGAACTCCAACGAAACCCCAAACAAGCCTCTTAGCTGATCATTACATATCATTGGTCGTGGAAGCATATAAAAGACATGATGTGTAAGAATAGGGGCTAAAGGGCTATGGGGAAAGCTTCCATAACCTCACAATCAAGTGACAAAGAGTCAAAGCTCATATTTTAGATACATAACATGTCCAACAAACACCTCTAATACTTAGATAAGAGCAGGGGCCAAGACAAAGCAACTGGGCTCACCCTCCTAGTCAAAATAGAACACAAAGAAGAATATCTCAATACATAAAAAGAGCAACATAGACTAAGATCCTCGAAGTGGAGGACTCACCAACAAGCTTAAGTAGTACTAGTGTAGCCACGTGGAAGAGGTTGATGTTCAACTTAGGTACCGGTTCCTACATGGTGATTCATGCCGGCAAGAGTATGCGTTAGTACGTTTGAATGCACTAAGAATGTAGAATACAATGCAACAAGAGACAGGCACCTTAATCAAAATGCATAATATTTGGTAATAGGCATAATATAATAATATGACATGTACGATCAATGCATAAGTAAAACATGCTTAAGTAACTTAAGCTCATATAAGATATCATATGTATAGAAGAGACTAAGCTAGCTTTCCAAAGTACAAACCCCTCGGTAGGTTGGTGAAGATGCCACCCCAACTCGAAGGTGGTGAGGTAGAGTATCCTTAGTTGGTTGATGAGTAAAAATTCCCATCTAGGTTGATAATAATGCCACCCTATCACCATGGTGGTGAAGTACAAATCCTTTACTAGGTTGATGAGTACGAACTCCCATCTAGGTTACCGGGCTCTTGGTCCCCCCAGATTGGGCATGGTCTAATGCAACACTTTATATAGAATTCATCATATAAATAAGATCATTTCATCATCATAAAATCATTCATATCATATCTCATTCTTTGGACCTTCAATTCCTCAAGAAACCACATCTAGACATTTTATCAAACACTTAGAGGGTGTGTAATGCTAGTATAAAATCATGAAATATAGAGGTGAAATCATGCAAGAAAATCCATTGTAAAACCATCAATCAACACCTTGCAACACCCTCAAGCAACATACATCAAAACCCCTTATCAAATCTTATAATAGATCCAAGGTTTATTTCTCAAAACATAGCAAAACAGTCACAACTTTAAATAGCCTTACCATATATGTTCATACTAGTAAACCCAATAGTAAAATTAACTTTAAATCATGCAAATAGATTAAAAAAGACATTACGGAACTATGGGTAGAAGGAATCAATGGCTAAACTCACATACCTTAGCTTTGAGGATGCTCTTGATGAAGATTGAAAATGGAGGCTTGAACATTGAAGGAAATCCTTAGTTCCAAATGAGGGTTTTGAGACTTAACTTTGGGAGTGAAAAATATGGCTAAGTGTTTAAGTCAGTATTAGCTAATTTTTAGGATGATATGAGGGTGAAAATATGGCTAGGTATAGGTTAAATCACATTTGGGAAAACATAGACCCAAGACCCCAAAGTCCTGGACCAAGATATAAAAAATTACTCACAAAAATGTATAGGAGCACGCCCTTGGTGCATTGCGCCAGAGGCGCGGATTGTGTTTGGAAATCACATTTTTTTGATTTTCAAATTTTGTTACGTTGTGCATAAATTAGGTTTAGATACTTATTCCCCTAATTTTGACCCCCTAAAAAAGAACATGAAGTCATATTTTTGATATCGTGCACCGATTTTGAGATATATGGAATTTAAAATTCTAAGCAATCAGAGGCACATTTTTTTGCACTTTTTGGGGTCATTTCAATATCTCTCCCTTGGAATCATTTGTCCCCGAATGTAAAACAGACGTAAAAGGCAAGAGTAATCACGAACAAATCAGACCCAATAAGAATGCAATAATACATTTAAACACCATTTCTGAAACCTCAACAGAAGCGTAAAATCATCATAAATTTGTCAACTTAAACTTGAATGCGTATGAATGACATAGGGGCTGAAACATAAGAGTTGAATTCACATAGGGGACTTAGAATTAGTACCTTAGGCATGAGTTGAGTGGAAAAGTTAATGATACCGCTTTTGCATGTCCACTTCGGCCTCCCAAGTAGCACTTTCGATTTGTTGGTTCCTCCAAAGGACCTTAATGGATGGCACCTCATAGTTCCTCAATCTCTTCACTTGCCTATCCAAAATCTGAATCGGAACCTCCTCATAAGTCAATTTAGCATCAGCAACACCCACAACATCAAAAGGCACAATTACATTTGGATCACCAACACATTTTCTCAACATAGAGACGTGGAACACCAGATGAACCAAATTCATTTCACTTACCAACTTCAACTCATAAGCCCTTGCCAACCCTCTTTATCAGCATATAAGGACCATCATATCTTGGAATCAACTTTCCATTTTTACCAAAATAGACCACACCTTCATTGAAGAAACTTTCAAGTAGACCCAATCACCTAAGTTGAGTTCAAGGCCTCTTCTTCTCCTTTCAGCATAGGATTTTTCATGATTTTGGGATGTTTTCAACCTTACCCTAATCATCCTGACCTTTTCAAGAGCATCCATGACCAAATTTGGTCCTAACAAAGCCACCTCTCCAACCTCAAACTAACCAGCCGGTGATCTACAATGTCTCCTATAAATACCCTTAGAAGGAGCCATACCGATGCTAGAGTCATAGCTATTATTGTAGGCAAACTCAATCAATGGAAGATGGTCATACGAACTACCCTTAAGCTCAAAGACACAAGCCCTAAGAATATCCTCAAGTATTTCAATTGTTCTTTCGGCTTGGTTATCTGTTTAAGGGTGAAAGGCCATACTAAGGGAAACTTTTATACCAAGACCCTTTTTAAAGGATCTCCAAAAATATGAAGTGAATTGTGTACTGCGATCTGATATGATAGACAAAGGAACCCTACATAACCTCACTAACTCATGGATGTACAACCTTGCATACTCTTCAGCCCTATATGTACTCTTAACTAGTAGAAATTGAGCCAATTTTGTCATCCTATCAACCACAACCCGAATGGAATCAAAACCTTTTTTAGTCTCTGGAAACCCAACCACAAATTCCATATTCATCACCTCCCACTTCAAAGTAGGATTCTCTATATCTTGGGTTAGGCCACTTGACCTTTGATGCTCGACTTTGACTTGTTGACAACTATGGCAACTAGAAACAAATCTAGGAATGTCCCTCTTCATGCCTCCACCAACACATATCTCTCAAGTCTCTATACATTTTGGTGGAATCGGGAGGATAGAACAAGAAGAATTATAGGCCTCATCAAAGATCTTCTCCCTCAAACAATCAACACAAGGAACTCGCAATCTACCTTGGTACCTAAGGGCCCATCTTTCCCTTGGGAGAAAACGTCTACTTTGCCCTCTTTTACCAATGCCTTCAATTGAAGCAAGGAGGAGTCAAAATCCTATTTTTCTATCACCTCATCAACCAAAGAACATTTAGACCCATCAATAATAACAATACCATTACCCACTTCTTCTAACCTAACCCCCATTCTAGCCAATTTGTGTGCCTCTCTAGCTATCTCCTTACCACTACCATCAACATAAGCTAGGCTACCTATGAATACCCAATTCAAAGCATCTGCCATAATATTTACCTTACCGGAATGGTAATGTACACTCATGTCATAGTCCTTAAGAAGTTCTAGCCACGTTCTTTGCCTCAAGTAGAGATCTTTTTGAGTGAAAAGATATTGCGCATTCTTACGATCGGTGAACAATCAACATGAACCCCATGTAAGTAGTGATGTCAAATCTTTAATGCAACCACAATGGCCGCTAACTAATCATGGGTAGGGTAGTTCCTTTGATGTACCTTGAGTTTTCTAGAAGCATAAGCTATGACTTACTATTTTGCATCAAAACATAGCCCAAATGAACTCGGGAATCATCACAATGAACAACAAAACCCTCAAGTTATCTAGTAGTGACAATATAGCAGCGGACACAAGCTTATCTTTCAATATTTAGAAGTTTCTCTCATATTCATTTGTCCATACAAACTTAACCTTCTTTTGAGTTTTTTTTCATAGGGTACGAAATGGAGGAGAACCCATTGATAAACCTTCTATAATAAAATACTATGCCCAAAAAGCTCCTAAAATTCGACGGGGTCAATGGTCTTAGCCAATTTTCAATCATATCTATCTTCATAGGATCCACTTCAATACTATGACCCGATAACACATGACCCAAGAATGCAACCTCTTTCAATTAAAATTCACACTTGTCATATCTGGCATACAATTTTTCCTTCCTGCAATATTTGCAACACAACCCTTAAATACCCCACATACTCCTCCCTACTATGTAAATAGATCAATATATCATCAATGAAGACCACAACAAAGGCATAAAGGTAGGAGTTGAAGACCCTATTCATTAGGTCCATGAAAATGGCTGGTGCATTGGTCAACCTAAAAGACATCACCACAAATTCATAATGCCCATCTCTAGTCTAGAAGGTCATCTTGGGAATATCACACTCTCTCACCTTCACTTGATGATACCCGGACCGAAGATCTACCTTAGAGAAATAGTTATCCCTTACAATTGGTCAAATAAATCATCAATTCTTGGAAGAGGATATCTATTCTTTATAGTGACCCTATTGAGTTGCCAGTACTCAATGCACATTCTAAGGGACCCATCCTTCTTCTTTACAAATAACATTGGTGCACCTCAAGGTGATTGGCTAGGTCTAATAAATCCCTTCTCCAACAAATATTTCAATTTCTCCTTTGACTCTCTCAACTCTATTGGGGCCAAATAGTAAGGGGGAATAGAAATAGGTTGAGTATCAGGGGGAGGTTTATACCAAATTTTGTTTCCATTTTGAGAGGAACACTGGGAAAGTCATTTGGGAAGACATCAAGAAACTTATTTACAATCAGAACCGACTCTGTTGAAGCGACTTTGGACTCCATATATTTAAGGCTCACTAGATGGTAAAGGCACCCCTCAAAGATTAGCTTACGAGCTTTAATGCAAGAAATGAATCTACCCTTGACCATAACAATTTGACTCTCCCACTCTAGGATGGATTCGTTAGGGAATTGAAACTTGACCCTACAGGTTCTACAATCAATAGAAGCATAGTAGGCATGCAACCAATCCATCCCAAGAATGACATCAAAATCTACCATGCCTAATTCAACAAGATCACAAGACAACAACTTATGCAAAATGCAAATAAGAGAACTTTTATTACCTTTCTTAGCAATAATAAAGGCACCAATAGGAGTAGACACCTCATATGACTCATGTAAGAACTCGGGGTCAATATGGAACTTTAGTACAAAAAAGGGGGCAATAAAATAAAGAGTGTCGCCTAGATCAATCAAGGCTTATACATCAAAGTCAAAGACTTTCAACATACTAGTAACAACATCAGGAACCTCACTAACCCCTTGCCTCCCATGTAGAGTGTAAAATTGATTGTACCTTGGGGTACCACCTTGAGGACCACCTCTACCCAATGGAACTGCATTTGCACCCTAGCCATTGCCATGATTTATTGTACAATCCATCCTTTTGTGGCCAAGCTCCCCACAATCAAAGAATGCATTAGAACTCTTCAAACATGGGCCCCTATGACTCTTTCCACATGTATGACACACATCAATGGTAGCCACACTACCAACACCTTGAGGCCTAGGTAAGTCATTGGCAAACCCCCTATTAGTAGCATGATGAGACCCTTGGCCTTGATGGAACCGACCACCCCTTTGGAACTTGCCCCAAGATGGGCCCTCTTGGCCTCATGCCCCCTTCTCTTCCTTAACTTTTCCTCCTCCATTTACTCGACTTATATCATTAACCAAGATAAGTCCATATTACCAATTAGCATGCAGACTGGCATTCTTAACTCACTAAGTCGGAGACCCCTATCACAAACTTATTCATCCTAGATCTAGGATCAGCCACAAAATGAGGAGCATACTTTGCAAGTTGATTAAACTTGAAGGCATACTCCCTCACACTCATTGCAGCTTGTTTCAAGTTCATAAACTCCACCAACTTATCTTCCCTAAGCTCAAGAGGGACAAACCAATTAAGGAAAGCCAATTCAAACTTCTCCCAGAGCACCACATTACTAATTCCCTTCTCAACCTTCCATTGATCATACCATATTTAGGCTAACCTTTTGAGTCGGTACACCCCCAACTCTGCCTTTACATTTGACCCAACACCCATGATATTTAAAATCTTATAGACCTCATCAATGAACTCTTATGGATCTTCATCCACCTTTGACCCATAGCACACCAGAGAATTCATCCTCATGATTCCCCTTACCCTAGATCTGGGTAGTAGCATGAGGTGCTTGGGCCCCTTGATTAACTTGGTTGGCCACAACTCATAGAAACATAGTGAAAGCACTCTGGACCTCACTGTTGGTAGGATTATCCTTGATAGTTCAGGATCTGTTCCTCTAGTGTATGGCATGATCTAACATAGCAAAGAATAATCATTAGGGGGAAAAACTTACCAAAACTCTATAGAAAGACTTAAACATGAATAAGGGAAACATTTTCTAAAACACCTTATAGCTTTCTATTCATAGTCATTACGTCTTCACAACCATGAATAGGACTCTAATGGACACGGTGTGTTGAACTCCAAGGATCTATCAACCTAGTGCTTTAGTACCAAGTTTTTCACAACCTAAGGATAGGTCCTAGATATGACACGGTGAAAGGGGAACCTGAAGGAACCCCAAACAAGCCTCTTAACTTATCATTACACAGAATTGGTCGCGAAAGCATACAAAAGACATGAAGAGAAAGAACAGGGACAAAGTGGCTAAGAAGAAAGCTTGCATAATATCATAATCAAGAGAAACAGAGTCAGTCCTGGTATTATAAATATATAACATATCTAACAAACAACTGTAATACTTAGATAACAGCAGGGACCAAGACAAAGCAATCAAGCTCACCAACGAGCTTGAGTAGTACCGATCTAGACACATGGATTAGGCGAATGATCAACTTGGGCACCGGTTCCTACATGGTGATATCATGTAGGCAAGAGTATGTGTTATTATGTTTGAATATACTAAGTATGTAGGATGAAATGAAACAAGAGATAAGCACCTTAATCAAAATGCATAACAATAGGATATCGACATAATATAATAATATGGCATATATGAACAATGCATAAGTAAAACAAACTTAAGTAAGTTATGCTCATAAAGGATGTCATATGTCTAAAAGAGACTAAGCTAGCTTTCCAAAGTACAAATCCATTGGTAGGTTGTTGATGGTGCCACCTCATCACTTAGGTGGTGAGGTACAAACCCCTTACTAGGTTTATGAGTACAAACCCCCATCTAGGTTCATGATGATGACACCTTATCACCCTGGTGGTTAAGTACAAACCCCTCACTAGGTTGATGAGTACGAACTCCCCATCTAGGTTACTCGAGCTCTTAGTACACCCAGATTGGGCATGGTCTAATGCAACACTTTATATAGAATTCATAATATATATAAGCTCATTTCATCATCATAACGCCATTCATATCATATCTCATGCTTTGGACCTTCAATTCCTCAAGAAACCACATCCGGACATTTTATCAAATACTTAGATAGTGTGTATTGTTAGTATAAAACCATAAAATATAGAGGTGAAATCATGTAAGAAAATCCATTGTAAAGCCATAAATCAACACTTGTAACACCTTCAAGCAACACACATCAGAAGTCCTCATCAAATTTTACAATAAATCAAAGGTTTATGGCTCAAAACATAGCAAAACAGTTAATACTTTACATAGCTTTAACATAGTTCATATATGTTCATACTAGTAAAATCAATTGTAAAATTAACTTTAAATCATGCAAATTGAGTAAAAAGGAGATTAGGGCACCATGGGTGGACGGACCCAATAGCTAAAACCTACATACCTTAGCTTTGAGGAAGCTCTTTATGAAGATTGAAAATGGATGCTTAAAGCTTAAAGGAATTTCTTAGTTCTGGATGACGTTTTTGAGACTTAAATTTAGGAGGGAAAAATATGGTTAACTGTTTGTGTGAGTATTGTGAATGTTTTGGATGATATGAGGGTGAAATATGGCCAAGTATAGGAAAAAACACGTTTGGAGCCCCAAGACCCAAAAGACTTGGATCTAGATAGAAAAATTGGTCACAAAAATGTATTGGATCGCGCCCTTAGCGCATCGTGCCAGGAGCGCAGATCGTATCTAGAAATCCCAAAAAATTGTAATTTTCAAGTTTTTCTATGGTTGGTCCTAATCGGGGTTAGACCCTTTTTTCCCTAATTTTTACCTATTGAACAAGTATATGAAGTTGCATTTTTTATATAGCGCACACATTTTGAGATACATGTAATTAAAATACTAGGCATTCTGAGGTATATTTTTGGGCACATTTTAGGGTCATTTCATTGTTGGAGAAGGGTTTTATTAGGCCTAGCCAATCACCTTGGGTGCACCGGTGTTGTTTGTGAAGAAGAAGAATGGGTCTCTTATAATGTGTATTGGCTATTGGCAACTTAATAGGGTCACCAGCAAGAAGTGGTATCCTCTTCCAAGGATTGACGTTTTGATTGACCAATTACAAGGAGCTAGCCACTTCTCTAAGATTGATCTTCGGTCCGGGTATAATCAAGTGAAAGTGAGGGAGTGTGATATTCCTAAGAAAACCTTCCAAACTAGGTATGGGCATTATGAGTTTATTATGATGTCCTTAGGGTTGACCAATGCACTGGTTATTTTCAAGACCAAAGCCTAAGACCTAGACGTCAAATGGCGAATAAGGAACCCAAAGGATCCCCAAACAATCCTATTAACTTATCATTACACATCATTCATCTCGGAAGTATATAAAAGATAGAAAAAGTAAGAATAGGGGCAAGGGGACTACTGTGAAAACTTGCATAACATCATAGTCAACTGATAGAGAGTCAAAGCTCATATCATAGATATATAACATGTCCAACAAACAACTCTACTACATAGATAAGTGAGGGGGCCAAGACAAAGCAACCGGGCTTACCCTCATAATTAAAATAGAACATAAAGAAGAGTGTCTCAGTATACAATAAGAGAAACATAGATAAACGTCCCCGGAATGGAGGACTCACCAACTAGCTTGAGTAGTACCAAACTAGGCATGTGGGGGAGGAAGATGATCAACTTGGGCTCTAATTCCTATATGTTGATATCACGTAGGGAAGATTATGCATTAGTACGTTTGAATGTACTAAGTATGTAGGATGCAATATAACAAGAGATAGGCATCATAATCAAAATGCATAACAACAAACAATAGGTATAATATAACAATATGGCATGTATGATCAATGCTTAAGTAACACATGCTTAAGTAACTCATGCTTATATAGGATATGATATGTGTAGAAGAGACCAAGCTAGATTTTCAAAGTACAAATCCCTTGGTAAGTTAATGATAATCTTACCCATCCCCCTAGTGTCTAGGGTACAAACCCCTCAGGGAAGTTGATGATGATCTCACCAATCACCCTTGTGTGTGAGGTATAAACCCCTCAACTAGGTTAGTGGCAATCTCACCTACCACCCTGGTGTTTTAGGTACTAACCCCTTAACTAGGTTACTCGGGCTCTTAGTCCCCTCGGATCGGGCTTTATCTAATGCAACACTTTATATAGAGTGGATCATATGTACAAGTTCTTTTAATCAATATAACATAAAACATATCTTATCTCATGCTTTGGACCTTCAATTCCTCAATAAACCATAACTGGACATTTTATCAAAAACTTAGGGGGAGTGCAATGCTAGTGTAAAACTATGCAATTCAAGAGCGAAATTATGCTAGAAAAATCAGTGTAAGGTCATCAATAGATACTTGGTAAAACCCTCAAACAATATATATCATGGACTGTCATCAATCCTCATGATAGACTTTATAGTCATAGCTCCAAACATAGCAAAAGTGTCATTACTTCATAGATCCAACATAGTGTGCAGTGATCTTCATAATAGAAAAGACCTATGAATAAATCAACTTCAAATCATGCAATTTTTTAGTAAAGAAAGCTTGGTTATCATGGGTGAAAGAAACTGATGAAAGAAACCCATATACCTTACCTTTGGAGATGAACTATTGGTGAAGATTAAAAATGGAGGCTTGAAGCTTGAAGGAAATCCTTAGATCCGGATAAGGTTTTGAGACTAGAATTTAGGAGTGAAAAATATGGTTAAGTGTTTGAGTGAGTATTGAGGAATAATTTGGATGATATGAGGGTGAAATATGGCTAAGTATAGGTATCTTAGTGAAAGGGAACACTTAATTCCTTGACTTAAGAGTCTTGGACCGAGTTGAACAAAACAGTCCCACAAATATGCCCCTGCATATTGCAGAAGCGACGTGCTTTACTCACTGTTGTCAGCCCACTTGGAAAATTTGTTATTTGATTTAGTTGCTTAAAAATCGAGGTTATACCCATTTCCCAATCAATTTGACCCCTTAAATAAGATTATGAAGTCGAATTTTTGAAATAATGAATGGATATTTAGATATATCGAAATTATGATTCTGGGCACTTTCAGACACATTTTCGAGCACTTTTTGGGGTCGTTTTAATATCTCCCCCTTGGGAATATTTGTCATATAATGTAAAATAAACATACACATTAAGAGTATTCAGGAACAAATCAGCCCAACAAGAATGCAACATCACATTTAAACCATCATTTTCAAAATCTCAACATAAGTATAAAATCATCATAAATTTGCCAACTTAAACATGAATGTGTATGAATGTCAAAGGGGCTGAAATATAATACTTGAAAGCACATATGAGACTTAGAATTAGTACCTTAGGCTTGAGTGGAGTGGAAAATATAAGTATACTACTTTTTTATGTCAACTTTGGACTCCTATGTAGCAGTTTCGACTTGTTGGTTCCTCCAAAGGAGCTTAACGGATGCTATGTCATTATTCCTCTATTTCTTCACTTACCTATCCAAAATGTGAACTGTAACCTCCTCATAAGTCAAATTATCCTCAGAAACCTCCCACAATATAAAGAGTCACGATAGCATTAGGATCACCTAAACATTTCCTGAGCATAGATACATGAAATACCGGATGAACTAACTCCATCTCACTAGGTAACTTTAACGCATAAGCTACCTTGCCAACCATCCTCATGACCTCATAAGGGCCAATATATCTTGGGATCAACTTTCCCTTATTACAAAAATGAACCACACCCTTTATTAGTGAAACCTTTTTGTAAACCCAATCACTAACTTTGAATTCAAGGTCTCTTTTTCTCACATCAGCATAGTATATTTGATGACTTTAGGCTGTCTTCAACCTTTCCCTAACCATCCTAACCTTCTCAAGAGCATGCATAACAAGATCTAGTCCTAACGAAGCTATCTCACCAATCTCAAACCATCCGGCCGGTGATCTACAATATCTCCCAAAGAGAGTCTCAGAAGGAGACATACAAATGCTAGAATGATAGCTATTGTTATAGGCAAACTCAATCAATGGAAGATGATCATACCTACTACCTCTATGATTCAACACGCATGGTCTAGGCATATCCTCAAGAGTTTGGATGGTCCTCTTGGCTTGGCCATCCGTTTGATGGTGGAAGGCCGTAGAAAGCTTAACTCTAGTAACAAGACCCCTTTGGAAGGATCTCCAAAACTGTGAAGTGAATTGACCCCCATGATCTGATGTAACAGACAAAGGAAACCCGTACAATCTTACCAAGTCATGAATGTAAAAAAATGAATAATCTTCAGCCCCAAATATGGTCTTAACAAGTAGGAAGTTTGTCATCCTATCAATCACAACCAAAATAGAATCAAAACCTTTCCTAGTCTTGGGCAATCCAACAAAAAAATCCTTATTTATATCTTCCTACTTCTAAGTAGGAACCTCCTCAATGCCTTGGGTTCAGGGTTCAGGGCCTTTGATGTTCGGCTTTGACGTGTTAATAAGTATGACAACTGGAAATGAAATTAGCAATGTCCATTTTTATGCCTCCCCACCAATACACATCCCTCAAGTCCCTATGCATCTTGGTGGAACCGGGATGGATAGAACAAGAAGAGTTATGGGACTCATCAAGGATCTTATCCATACACTATCAGAACACGATACACACAACCTACCTTGGTATCTAAGGGCACCATCTCCCCCTTGGGAGAAAACCTCCACCTTGCCCTCTTTCACCAAGGCCTTCAGTTCTAACAAGGAGGGATCAAGTTGTTTTTTTGCCATCACCTCATCAAAGAAAGAAGACTTAGAACCATCAACAATGACAATATCATAACTACCAAACTACTCCAATCTAACCCCCAACCTAGCGAATCAATGCACTTCCCTAGCCATCTTCTTCCTACTACCATCAATATGAGATAGGCTACCTATGGACACCCTACTAAAGGCATTTACCATCACATTTTCCTTACCAAGAGGATAATGCACACTCATATCATATTCTTTAAGAAGTTTTGACCACTTTCTTTACCTCAAGTTGAGATCTTTTTTAGTGAACACATAGTGGAGGCTCTTATGATCAGTAAATACATCCACATGTACCCCATACAAATAATGATGTCAAATCTTTCAAGCAAGTACCACAGAGGTTAAATTAAGATTATGAGTAGGATAATTCTTTTCATGCACTTTGAGTTGTCTAGAAGAATAGACTATTACCTTACAATTTTGCATCAACATATAATCCAAACCAATCGGGAAGCATCATAATACACCATAAATCCCTCAAGCCTATCCAGTAGTGACTATATAGGAGCCAACACATTGTCTTTCTATGTTAGGAAACTCCTTTCACATTCATCGATCCACACGATCTTAACCTTCTATTGAGTCAATTTTCTCATAGGGGAAGTAATCGCAGAGAATGCATTCACAAACTTCAGATAGTAGCCCTCTAAACCCAAGAAACTACTAATGTTCGACGGGGTCAATGGTCTGGGCCAATTTCTAATTACATTAGTTTTTCTTCGGATCCACCTTAATATGATCCCCTAAGACCACATGTCCTAAGAAGGCACCCCCCCAAACAAAAACTCACACTTTTCATATTCAACATACAATTTCTTCTCCCTCAATCTTTGGAACACAATCCTTAAATGAGCCCTATGCTTTTCCTCAATATGAGAATAGATCAATATATCTTCAATGAAGACCACAACAACTGAATCAAGATAGGGTTTAAAGACCCTATTTATTAGGTCCATTTTAACGACCCAAGGCTAGGGCTTAGACGTGACAAGACGAATGAGGAATCCAAAGGAACCCCAAACAAGCCTCTTAACTTATCATTATACATCATTGGTTGTAGAAGCATATAAAAGACATAAAGAGTAAGTATAGGGCAAAGGGACTAAGGTCAAAACATGCTTAACATCATGATCACGAGACAAAGAGCCAAAGCTCATATCATAGATACATAGCATGCCCAACAAACATCTCTACAATATAGATAAGACCTAGGGCCAAGACAAAGCAATCGTGCTCACCCTCATAGTCAAAATAGAACATAAAGAAGAGTACCTCAATTCATAATAAAAGAAACATAGATAAATATCCCAAGAATGGAGGACTCACCAACTAGTTTAAGTAGTACCAAACTAGCCACGTGGATGATGATGAAGATCAACCTGGGCTTCGGTTCCTACATGGTGATATTATATAGGAAAAAGTATGTATTAGTACGTTTGAATGTACTAAGTATGTAGGGTGAAATGCAACAAAAATAGCATCATAATCAAAGTGCATAACAATAGGCAATAGGCATAATATAACATATGGCATGTAAGATCAATGCTTAGATAAAACATGTTTCAGTAACTCATGCTTATCTATGATATCATATGTTGTGACTAAGCAAGATTTCCAAAGTATAAACCCCTTGGTTGGTTAATAATGATCTCACCCTATCACCCTAGAGGTGAAGTACAAACCCCTCATATGGTAGATGATAATCTCACCCTATCACCTTGGTTGCGAAGTACAAACCCCTCACATGATTGATGAGTACAAACCCCCATCTAGGTTATCCAGACTCTTAGTCCTCGTGGATCGAGCATGGTCTAATGTAACACTTTATACAAAATATATCATTTACATAAGCTCTTCACATCATTATAAAATTAATAATATCATATCTCATGCTTTAGACCTTTAGTTCCTTAAAAAATCATAATCGGACATCTTATAAAACATTTGGCAGGTGTGTAATCGTAGTATAAAACCATGAAATAAGGAGATGAAATCATGCAAGAAAATCAATTGTAAAACTATCAATCAACACCTTGTAACACCCCCAAGCAATATATATCAAACCCCTCATCAAAACTCACAAGAGATTAAAGATTTACAGTTCAAAACATAGCAAAACAGTCATAACTTTACACAACTTTAACATAGTTCATACACGTGTTCATACTAGTAAGCCCAGTGGTTAGATTAACTTTAAATCATGGAAATTGAGTAAAAAGGAGATTAAGGCACCATAGGTGGAAGGACCCAATGGTTGAAATTTACATAGCTTAGCTTTGGAGAAACTCTTGGTGAAAATTGAAAATGGAGGCTTGAATCTTGAAGGAAATACTTAGACCCAAAGAGGTTTTGAGACTTGAATTTAGTAGTGGAAAAAATGGCTAAGTATTTGAGTTACTATTGGGGAATGTTTAGGATGATATAAGGGTGAAATATGGCTAAGTATAGGTAAATACACTTTTGGTAACACTTAGGCCCAATACTCAAAAGTCTTGGACAGAGTTGAAAAAAGCAGTCACAAAATAATACCTCTACGCGTTGCGTAAGCGGCACGCTTTGCTCCCTGAAAATGACATTTGAAATTTTAAATTTTAATATAGTTGCTCTAAATTAGGGTTGGACCCTTCTCCACCTAATTTTGACCCCCTGAACAATAATATGAAGTCAAAATTTTGAAATGAAAAATGAATTTTTAAATATATGGAAAGTACTATTTTGGGCACTCCTAAGACATATTTTCGATCACTTTTTGGGTTGTTTCAATATTTCCCCCTTGAGAACATTTGTCCCCGAATGTAAACAAAACATACATAAAAAAGTGATCATAAACAAATCAGCCCTAACAAGGATTCAAACATTACATTTAAAACACCATTTTCAAAATCTCAACATAAGTTTAAAATCATCATAAACTTGCCAACTTAAACATGAATGCATATGAAAGATATACGGGCTAAAATATAAGACTTGAAATCATGTAGGAGACTTAGAATTAGTACCTTAGGCTTGAGCGGAGTGAAAAAGATAAGGATAATGCTTTTACATGTCCTCTTTGGCCTCACATGTAGCACATTTCGACTTGTTGGTTCCTCTTAAGGACCTTAATAGATTCCACCTACTTGTTCCTCAATCTCTTCACTTGCCTATCCAAAATCTGAACTCGAGACTCCTCATAAGTGAAGTTATCCTCAACAATCTACACAATATCAAGCGGCATAATAGTATTAGAATCATCCACACATTTCCTCAATATAGAGACATGGAACACCGAGTGAACCAAATCCATTTCACTAGACAAATTCAACTCATAAGCTACCTTGCAAACCCACCTTATGACCTTATAAGGACCAACATACCTTGGGATCAAGTTTACCTTCTTACCAAAATGGATCACACCCTTCATGGGTGACACCTTCAAATAAACCCAATCAACAACTTGGAATTCAAGATCCCTTCTCTTCACATCAGCATAGGACTTTTGGTGACTTTGGGATGTCTTTTACCTTTATCTAATCATCCTAACCTTCTCAAGAGAATGCATAACTAGATTTGGTCACAACAAAGCTATCTCACAAATCTCAAACCACCCAACTGGTGATCTCAACGCCTACAATAAAGAGCATCAAATGGAACCATACTGGTGCTAGAATGATAGCTATTGTTGTAGGCAAACTTAATCAATGGAAGATGATCATCCTAACTACCTTTAAGCTCTAATACACATGTCTAATCATATCTTCAAGAGTTTGGATAAGAGTTTGGATGACCCTCTTAGCTTGGCCATTCATTTGAGAGTGGAAGGCAGTAGAAAGGTTAACTCTAGTACCAAGACCCCTTTGGAAAGATAACTAAAAATGTAAAGTAAATTGTTCCCCACGATCTAATATGATGGACAAAGGAACCCCATGCAACTTTACCAAGTCCTGAATATATAACCTTGCATAATCGTCATCCCTATATGTGGTCTTAGGTGGTAGGAAGAGAGCCACTTTTGTCATCCTATCAACCATAACTAAATAGAATCGAAAGCTTTTCTAGTCTTGGGAAACCCAACCACAAAATTCATATTAGTCACCTCCAACTTCCATGTAGGAATCTCTATGATTTAGATTAGGCCACTAGGCCTTTGATGTTCAAATTTGACTGGTGACAACATTGGAACTAGACAAGAATTTGGAAATGTTCCTCTTTATGCCTCCCCAATAGTACACACGCCTCAAGTCTCAATATATTTTGGTGGAATCGAGGTGAATAGAATAAGAAGATGTTTGGGTCTCATCAAAGATTTTCTTCCTCAAACCATTAAGATAAGGCATACGCAACCTACCTTGGTACCTAAGCGCACCATCTCCCCGTTGGGAGAAAACCTCCACTTTGCCCTCTTTCACCAAGGCCTTCAATTCAAGCAAGGAGAAATCAAGATCTTGGTTTGCTATCACCTTACGAAACAAGGATGAGTTAGAACCATCAATAACAATAATACCATTGCCCAATTCTTCCAACCAAACCCCCATTCTAGCCAATTAATGTACCTCCCTAGCCATATCCTTATCACCACCATAAACATGAGCTAGGATACCCATAGACACCCAACTCAAAGCATTCGCCACAACATTAGCCTTACCGGGAGGATAATACACACTTATGTCATACTCTTTAAGAAGTTTTAGCCACCTTCTTTGCCTAAAGTTGAGATCTTTTTGAGTGAATACATATTGAAGGCTCTTATGATTGGTGAACACATCAATATGCACCCTATACAAGTAGTGATGCCAAATCATTAATGCAAACACAACAGCAGCTAACACTAGATCATAGGTAGGGTAGTTCTTATCATGCACTTTGAGTTGTCTAGAAGATAAGCTATGACATTACCATTTTACATAAACACACAACCAAATCTAACCCTTGAAGCATCACAAATCACCACAAACCCCTCAAGCTCATCGAGTATTTACAATATAGGAGTGGACACAAGCTTATCTTTCAATGTTTGGAAGCTCCTCTCATATTCATCGGTCCACACAAACTTGATGTTGTTTTGAGTCAATTTTGTCATAGAGGAAGCAATGGAGGAGAACCTATTCACAAACCTTCTATAATATCTGGCTAGGCCCAAGATGATTCTTATATCCGATGGGGTCAATGGTCTAGGCCAATTTCTAATCATATCTGTCTTCTTAGGATCCACCTTAATACCTCCCCCGATACCACATGACCTAGGAAAGCAACCTCCTTCAACCAAAATTTACACTTTTCATTCTTAGCATAAATTTCTCCTCTCTCAATCTTTGCAACACAACCCTCAAACAAACCATATTCTCCTCGTTACTATGTGAATAAATCAAAATATCATTAATGAAGACCACAACAAAGGAATCAAGGTAAGGTTTAAAGACCCTATTCATTAGGTCCATAAAGATAGTTGGTAAAACCAAAAGAAATCACAATAAACTCTTAATGCCCATATCTAGTCCGGAAAGAAGTCTTGGGAAGGTCACACTCCCTCACCTTCACTTGATGATACCCAGATCGAAGATCAATCTTAGGCAAATGGCTAGCCACTTGCAATTTGTCAAACAAGTCATCAATCCTTGGAAGAGGATACTTATTCTTGATGGTGACCCTATTGAGTTACCGGTAGTCAATACAAATCCTAAAGGACCCCTCCTTTTTTTCATAAAGAACATCGGAGCACCCCAATGTGATTGGCTAGGTCTAATAAATCCCTTCTCTAACAAGTCCTCAATTGTTCCTTATATTCCTTCAACTCCGCCAGGGCCATATGGTAAAGGGAAATAGAAATTGGTTGAATATTAGGGAGGAGGTCTATGCTAATGTTTATTTCCCTTTCGGGAGCAACACCAGGAAGGTTAATTTGGAAAACATTGAAAAACTCATTTACAACCAGAACTGACTCTATTAGAAGTGCTTTAGACTCGATATCACTTACCCTCACAAGATGGTAAAGACACTCCTTAGAGATCAACTTGCGTGTGCTAATGAAAGAGATGAATATACCCTTGGCCATCGCATCTTGACTTTCCCACTAAAGGATAGGTTCATTTAGAAATTGAAATTTGACCCTAGTAGGTTCTACAATAAATAGAAACATAATAGGCATACATCTAATCCATTCTAAAAATGACATCAAAATCGACCATGTCTAATTCAACAAGATCAGAAGGAAAAAATTTATGCAAGATGCAAATAGGACAACTTCTATAAACATTCCTAGCGACAATAGATGATCCAATAGGAGTATACACTTCATATAACTCATGCTATAACTTAGGGTCAACATGGAACTTTTGGCAATAAAGGGGGTAACAAAAGAAAGAGTGGCACCCAGATCAATCAATCGATACACATCAAAGTCAAAGATTTGAAACATACCAGTAACAACCTCAAGAACTTCAATAACCCCTTGCCTCACATGTGGAGCATAAAACTGATTATCCCTTAGGGCCCCACCTTGATGATCACCCCTACCAAATGGAACTGCATTTGAACCTCAGCCTTTGATATAGTTTCTTAGACAATCCATCTTTTTGTGACCAAGCTCCCCACATTCAAAGCATGCGATATAATTTTTAAAACATGGGCCTCTAAGATTTCTTCCATAATTAGGACACACAACAATAGGATCCAAACCACCCATACCTTGAGGCCTACTAGTAGCATGGGGAGATCCTTGGCCTTAGTGAAATCTAGCACCCTTTTGGAACTTACCCTCAAAATGGACCCTCTTGGACTCATGACCCTTCCGTTACTCAAATTTTCTCCCTCCATTTATTTGGCATTTTCAATAAACAAGTCAGAGACCCGCATCCCAAACTTATTCATCCTAGATCTAGGATGGGCCACCAAATGAAGAACATACTTTGAAGTACAAACCCCTTGGTTGGTTAATGATGATCTCAACCTATCACCCTGGTGGTGAAGTATAAAACCCTCCATGATTTATGATAATCTCACTGTATCACCCTAGTTATGAAGTACAAACCTCTCACGTGGTTGATAAGTACAAAACCCTATCTAGGTTATCTAGACTCGTAGTCCCCCTAGATCGAGCATGATCTAATGCAACACTTTATATATAATATATCATTTACATAAGGTCTTCTCATAATCATAACATCAATCATATCATATCTCATGCTTTAGACCTTCAATTCCTCAAAAACTCATAATTAGACATTTTATCAAACACTTGGCGAGTGTGAAATGGTAGTATAAAACCCTGAAATAAGGAGATGAAATAATGTAAGAAAATCTATTGTAAAACCGTCAATCAACACCTTGTAACACTTATAAGCAATATACATCAAACCTGTCATCAAATATCATAAGAGATCCAAGATTTATAGTTCAAAACACAGCAAAATAGTCACAACTTTATATATCTTCTACATAGTTCATAGACATGTTCATACGAGTAAATGTAATGGTAAAATCAACTTTCAATCATGCAAATTCAGTAAAAAGGAAACTAAGGCACCATGGGTGGAAGGACCGAATAGTTGAAACCCACATACCTTAGCTTTGGAGAAACTTTTGGTGAAGATTGAAAATGGAGGCTTGAATATTAGTAAAAATCCTTAGATTTGGAAGAAGTTTTGAGACTTTAATTTAGGAGTGAAAAATATGGCTAAGAGTTTGAGTCAGCATTGGGAAATGTTTAGGATGATATGAGGGTGAAATATGGCTAAGTAGGTAAATACATGTTTGGGAACACTTAGGCCCAAGACCTAAAATTCTTGGACAGAGTTGAAAAAAATAGTCATAAAATAATATCTCTGCACGTCACGGAAGCGGCTCACTTTGCTCTTTGAAAATTGAAATTTGGAAATTTTCAATTTTTATACAATTGCTCTAAAATTGGGGTTAGACCCTTTACCCTCTAATTTGTCCCCGTGAACAAGAATATGAAGTTGAATTTTTGAATAAATGAACAAATTTTTAGATATATGGAAATTATGATTCTAGTCACTTTTAAGGCGTAATTATGGGCAATTGGAGTCCTTTCATCCATGAAGATGGAAGGTGCATTGGTTAACCCAAAAGATATCACAACAAACACTTAATGCCTATATGTAGTTCGGAAGGCCATATTTGGAATGTCACACTCCCTCACCTTCACTTGATGATACCCGGACTGAAGATTAATCTTAGAGAAATGGCTAACCCCTTACAATTGGTGAAATAAGTCATCAATACTTGGAAGAGGATACCTATTTTTGACGGTGACTGCATTAAGTTATCGATAGTCAATACACATCCTAAGGGATCCATCCTTCTTTTTAACAAATAACACCAAAGCACCCCAAGGCTATTGTCTATGTCTGATAAATCCCTTATCCAATAAGTCCCTCAATTGTTCCTTCAACTCCACTGGCGCCATACAGTAAGGGGGAGTGGAAATGGATTGTGTATCAGGGAGGATGTCTATGCCAAAGTCTATTTCCATTTCAGGAGAAATAGCGGAAAGGTTATTTGGGAAGACATCAAGAAACTCATTTAAAATGGAGACTGACTCTATGGGAAGGACTTTAGACTCCACATCCCTAATTCTCACAAGATGGTAAAGACACCCCTTAGAGATCAACATACGGTTTTTAATGCAAGAGATGAATCTACCCTTGAACACCATACCTTCACTTTGTCACTCAAGGACAGGTTCATTTGGATATTGGAATTTGACCCTACGGGTTCTATAATCAACAGAAGTATACAAGGCACGCAACCAATCCATCCCAAAAATGATATCAAAATAACTCAAAAAGATCATAAGGCAACACTTTATGCAAGATGAAAATAGGAAAATTTCTATAAACTTTCCTTGCAAATATAGATGCACCAATAGGAGTAGACACTTCAG
This sequence comes from Solanum sejunctum, assembly GCA_025642045.1. Classification (NCBI taxonomy): domain Eukaryota; kingdom Viridiplantae; phylum Streptophyta; class Magnoliopsida; order Solanales; family Solanaceae; genus Solanum; species Solanum sejunctum. Next base: position 12,140,480 of record JAOTQJ010000002.1, on the reverse strand, counting down.
ATGACTCATGCAACAACTCTGGGTCAACATGGAACTGCTTAGCAACAAAAAAGGTAATAAAGGAAAGAGTGGCACCCGGATTAATCAAAGCATATACATCAAAGTCAAAGATTCTTTAAGATACCGGTAACAACGTCGGGAACTCACCAACCACTTACCTCCCATGTAGATCATAAGACTTATTCTTCCTTTGGCTTGATAGAGCATGCCACACCTTTGGAACTTACCCTCAAAATGGGCCCTCTTGGCCTCATGACCTATCCTCTTCGTCAACTTTTCTTCCTTCATTTGCTCAGCATATGTCATCAATCGGGAAAAGTCTATGTAACTAATTGGCAAAGCGGACCGACATTGTTCACTCACTAAGTCTGAGACCCTATCACAAACTTATTCATCCTAGATCTAGTATCGGGCACCATATGATGAGCATACTTTGAAAGTTGATTAAACTTGTAGGCATACTCCCTCACACTCATGGAACCTTGCTTCAAATCCATAAACTCTACAAAACTTAGTATCACTAAGCTCAAGAGGAAAGAATCGATTATGAAGAGCCAATTTGGACTCCTCCCAAAGCACCACATTACTATTTCTCAACTCCCCTTTCAATGATCATACTATATTTGGGCTTCCCCTTTGAGTTGGTGCGCTGCCAACTCTACCTTTTCATTTGGGCCAACACCTATGACATTCAAAATGTTATAGACCTCATTAATGAACTTTTATGGATCTTCATCGACCCTTGACCCATAGAACACTAGAGGATTCATCGTCATAATGTCCCTTACCCTAGATCTTGGGGTAGTAGCATGGCGAGCTTGGGCCCCTTGATTGACTTGGTTGGCAACAACTAGGGCATGCATAGTGAGAGCATCCAAGAGCTCACCATTGGTAGGTTGATCCTCGGGAGTTTGGGCCCTTCTTCGTCGAGTGTTAGGCATGATCTAGCATAGCAAAGAATAATCGTTAAGGGGGGAAGTTACTGCAACTCTATAGCATGACTTAGAACATAAAGAAGGGAAACATTTCCTAAAATGCCTAATAGCCACCTATTCATAGTCATGGCGTGCTCCACAACCATGAATAGGACTCTAATCCATGCGGTGTGTTGCACTCCAAGGATCTATCAACCTAGTGCGCTGATGCCAAGTTTGTCTTGACCCAAGCCTAGCGTCTAGATGTGACATGACAAATAGGGAACTCGAAGGAACCCCAAATAAGCCTCTTAACTTATCATTACATATCATTGGTCACAAAAGTATATAAAAGACATAAAGAGTAAGAATAGGGGCAAAGGGAATAAAGCGAAAGCTTGCATAACATCATAGTTAAGCGACAAATAGTCAAAGCTCATATGATAGATACATAGCATGTCCAACAAATACCCTATTACATATATAAGAGCATAGGCTAAGACAAAGCAGTTGTGCTTACCCTCATAGTCAAAATAGAATATAAAGAAGTGTGCTTCAATACAAAATAAGAGAAACATAGATAAACATCCCCGGAATTGACAAGTTACCAACTAACTTGAGTAGTACCAAACTAGCTATGTGGAGGAAGAGGATGATAAACCTGGGCTTCAGTTCCTACATGGTGATATTATGTAGGCAAGAGTACGCGTTAGTACGTAAGAATGTACTATGTATGTATGATGCAATGTAACAAGAGATAGGCATCATAATCAAAATGCATCATATAACTATATAGCACGTATGATCAATGCTTAAGTAAATTCTGTTTAAGTAAGTCATGCTTATATAGGATATCATATGTGTAGAAGAGACTAAGGTAGATTTCCTATGTACAAACCCCTTGGTAGGTTGATGATAATCTCTCCCATCACCTTAGTGTGTGAGATACAAACCCCTTAACTAGGTTAATGATGATCTCACCCAGCACCCTGGTGTGTGAGGTAAGAACCACTCATCTAGGTTAGTGTCAATCTCACCTACCACCCTAGTGGTTGAGGTACTAACCCCTCAACTAGGTTACTAGTACTTTTAGTCTCCCGGGATAGGGCATGGTCTAATGCAAGACTTTATATAAAATATATCATATATACAAGATCTGTTTATCATCATAACATCAATCATATCATCTCTCCTGCTTTGGACTTTTAATTCCTCAAGAAATCATAACCAGATATTATATCAAACACTTAGAGGGTGTGCAATACTAGTGTAAAACCATGCATTTCGAGAGTCAAATTATGCCAGAAAAATAAGTATAAGGCTATCAATAGATACTTGTTAACACCCTCATACAATATACATCAATATGTATCATCAATCCTCACCACAGACTTAGATTCATAGCTCCAACCATTGTAAGATAGTCACAATTTCCTAGACCCAACATAGTGTGCAGTGATTTTCATAATAGATAAGACCCATGAATAAATTAATTTCAAATCATTAAATTTTTTAGCAAAGAGAGATTAGGTATCCTGAGGAAAGGAACCAATGAAAGAAACCCACATACCTTAACTTTGGAGATGAACTCTTGGTGAAGATTGAAAATGGAGGCTTGAAACTTGAAGAAAATCCTTAGATTTGGAAGAGGTTTTGAGACTTGAATTTAGGAGTGAAAAATATGGCTAAGTATTTGAGTGAGTATTGGGGAATGTTTAGGATGAAATGAGGGTGAAATATGGCTAAGTATAGATATTTTGGTGAATGGGAACATTTAGACCCAACACTCAAAAGTCTTGGACCGAGTTGAACAAAACAGTCCCAAAAATATGCCTCTATGTATTGCGGAAATGGCATGCTTTGCTTACTGTTTTCAACCCACTTAGAAAATTTATAATTCAATTCAATTGCTTAAAAATTAGGATTACAACCATTTTCCACTCAATTTGACCCTCTAAACAAGAATATAAAGTCAAATTTTCAAAATAATGAATGAATTTTTAGATATGTAAAAATTATGATTCCAAACACATCTAAGGCACATCTTTTGGCACTTTTTGGGGTCATTTCAGCTATCCTCATGGATCTTATGAATAGGGTATTCAAACCCTACCTTGATTCATTTGTTGTGGTATTCATTAATGATATTTTGATCTATTCATATAGTGGGGAGGAGCACATGGATCATTTGAGATTAGTGTTTTAAAGAGTAAGGGAATAGAAATTATATGCTATATAAGAGAAGTTTGAATTTTGGTTGAAGGAAGTTTCCTTTCTTGGTCATGTGGTGTCGGGGAATAGTATTAAGGTAGATTCTAAAAAGACAAATGTGATTAGAAATTGGCCTAGACCATTGACCCCATCAAATGTGCTTTGCTGGTTACTACCGAGGACTTGTGAATGTATTCTCTTCTACTGCTTCCCCCATGACAAAATTGATCCAAAAGAAGGCTAATTTTTTGTGGTCCAATGAGTGTGAAAAGAGCTTCGAAACCTTAAAAAATAAGTTTATGTCTGCTCTGATATTATCACTACCAGAAGGGCTAGAGGTGTTTGTGGTGTATTTTGATGCTTCTAGAGTTGGTTTAGGTTGTGTTCTAATGCAAAATTGTAAGGTCACAGCCTATGCTTCTAGACATCTCAAAGTGTATGAAAAGAACTATCCTATTCATGATCTTGAACTAGCCACCATGGTGTTTGCATTAAAGTATGGCTTCATTATTTATATGGGATACATGTTGATGTGTTCACCGATCATAAGGGCCTTCAATATGTCTTCACTCAAAAGGATCTCAACTTGAGGCGAAGAAGGTGGTTAGAACTTCTTAAGGACAATGATATGAGTATGCATTATCATCCCACTAAGGCTAATATTGCGGTGGATGCTTTGAGTAGGTTATCCATGGGAAGCCTAGCTCATGTTGATGATGGTGGTATAAAGGTGGCTAAGGAGGTCCAATGGTTTGCTAGATTGGGGGATAGGTTGGAAGGAGTTAATAATAGGGGTATTATAATTGTTTGTGGTTCTAAATCTCCATTGGTTAAGGAGGTGAAAGCTAAACAAGATCTTGACAGGCATTAGTAAAGGATGGTAAGGTGGAGGTTCTCTCCCAAGGGGGAGATTGTGCCCTTAGGTACCAAGGTAGATTTAATGTGCCTTGTGTTAATAGCTTGAAGTGAAAGATTCTTGATAAGGCTCATGCTCCTTATTATTTTATTTTCCCCTTGTCTACTAAGATATATAGGGATTTGAGAGAGGTATATTGGTGGGGAGGCATGAAAGAGGGGCATTGCCAAATTTGTTTTTGGTTGCCATAGTTGCCAATAAGTCAAAGCCAAACATCAAAGGCCAGGAGGCCTAACCAAAGACATAGAGAGTCCTACTTAGAAGTGGGAAGAGATTAGTATGGATTTTGTAGTTATGTTGCCCAAGACTCAAAAGGGCTTTGGTTTCATATGGCCTGTGGTTGATAGGATGACAAAATCAGCTTAATTTTTATTGGTGAATACTACATATGGAGCTTAAGAGTATGCTAAGTTGTACCTTCATGACTTAGTGAGGTTGCATGGCGTTCCTTTGTCCATTATATCAGATCATGGTGCACAATTCACTTTGCACTTTTGGAGGTCCTTCCAACGAGGTCTTGGAACCAAGATAATTCTTAGTATGACTTTTCACCCTCAAACGGATGGCCAAGCTGAAAGGACTATCCAAACACTTGAGGAAATGCTTATGGCTTATGTATTGGAGCTTAAGTGTAGTTAGGATGATCATCTTCCATTGATTGAGTTTTCATATAACAATAGCTATCATTCTAGCATTGGCATTGCTCCTTTTGAGGCTCTTTATGGTAGACATTATAGATCACCAGTTGGGTGGTTTGAGGTTGGAGAGGTGGCTCTATTAGTTCTGAATCTAGTTATGGATGCTATGAAAAAATTAATGATGATTAGACAAAGGTTGAAGATAGCCAAAAGTCACCAAAATTCTTATGCTGATATATGGAGAAGGGATCTTGCAATAATGGTTGGTGATTGGGTTTATTTGAAGGTGTCACCCATGAAAGGTATGGTCCCTTTTGGTGAGAAGGGCAAGGTAAGACCTAGATATTTGGGTCCTCATAGAGTGATGAGAAGGATTGGTGAGGTGGCCTACGAGTTGTATTTGCCTAGAGGGATAGAATTGGTTCATCCGGTCTTTCATATGTCCATGTTGAGGAAGTGTGTGGGTGATCTCAATGCTATTGTGCCTCTTGATGTTGTGGAGTTACGTGAAGACAACTTGACATACAAAGAAGTTATAGTATAGATCTGGGATAGGCAAGTAAAGAGGTTGGCAACAAAAAAGTTGCTTCCTTCAAGGTCCTTTGGAGGAACTAACAAGTCAAAGGTGCTACTTGGGAGGCCAAAGCGGATATACCAAAGCAATACCCTCATCTTTTCCACTCCACTCAAGCCTAAGGTATTGATATAAGTCCTTTATATGATCTCAAGTCTTATATTCAGCCCTCATGTCATTGCATATGTTCATGTTTAAATTGATAAGCTCATGATGATTTTTTACACATATGTGGATATTTTTGAAATAATGTTTAAATGCATTATTGCATCCTTATGTGGGCTAAAATTTTCATGTTTGCATCTCTCATATAAGTTCCTTTGAAATTCAGGGACGAATGTTCCTAAGGGTGAGATATTGAAAGGACCCCAAAAACTACCGAAAAATATGCCTCGAAATTGCCTAAAATTGTAATTTTCATATATGTCAAAATCCATGTGTGATATCAAAAATCCGACTTCATATTCTTTTTCAAGGGTGAAATTAAGGTGATTATTGGTCTAACCCCAATATAAGAACAACTGTAGCAAAATTTTAAAATCACAAAAATGTGATTTCCAGTGAGTTTTCTCGCGCTCAAGTCGTGCCGCGTCAAAGGCTCACCTCAGTTCATTTTGTGTGCTATTTTCAAGGTTGGTCCATGACTTTTGGGTCTTAGACCTAAATTTTTTCATGCGTAAAAATACCTATACTTAGTCTTATTTCACCCTCATATCATTCAAGACATTCCCAAATAATCACTCAAGCACTACACAATATTTCATCTCCAATTTCATGTCTCAAAACTCATCCGGAATCTTAAGGTTCTCATTCAAGCTTCAAATCTCCATCTCCAATCTTCTTGAACGATTCTCCAGAGTCAAGGTATGTGGGTTTCCTTCATGGTTTTCATTCACCCATGATACCCAAGCTCTCTTTTACCTAAAATTGCATGATTTAAAGTTGATTTATTCATAAGCCTTATATATTATGAAATTCATGCAGATTGTATTGGGGTTTCATGAAATTATGATTGTTTTAGCATGTTTTGAGCTATGAATCTAAGATTTATTACGAGATTAGATGAAGGGCTCTGATGTATATGGCTTGAGGGTATTACCAAGTATCTATTGATGGTCTTACATTGAATTTTCTCACATGATTTAACTCTTGAATTGCTTGGCTTTGCACTAGCACTACACACTCGCCAAATGTTTGATAAAATGTTCGGATTATGATTTCTTGAGGAAATGAAGGCCCAATGCATATCTTATGAGTTGAATGACTATATGATTATGAAATGAACATGTGTACATGGTTTTTTTCTATATAGTACTGGAATATGACCATGCTCTACTTAGGGTTACGCATCGAGTAACCAAGTCGAGGGGTTTGTATCTTGATAATCATATTAAGGGGTTTGTACCTTGACAACCATGTCGAGGGTTTGTACGTATGTCACCAAGGGTGGTAGAGTGCGATGATTTACCAATAATGTCTATGGGTTTACACCTTGATAACCATATCGGGGGGGTTTGTACCTCGGTCACCAAGGGTGGTAGGGTGCGAAGATCCACCAACCAATTAATGGGGTTGGTACCTCAATCACCAAGTATGGTAGGGTGCAATGATTCACAAATATGATAATGGTCTCTTATTCCAAATGTATTATGTTTTATAGAGGTATGATTTATTACACAACATCTCACATGCATGCCATATTGTTATATGTTACTCATTGCCTACGCTTATGCATTTCAATTATGTACTTTGCTCTTGTCGCATTACATCCTACATACTTAGCATACTCTATGCCTACATAATGTTACCATGTAGAAATTTAAGCCCCACTTAATCATCCTCCTTCACGTGGCTAGTACGACTTCTCTCAAGCTCTTTAGTGAGTTTTTTATTTTAGGGATGATGTTTATAATCTCGTACTATGTTTCAAGACTATCTTCTTTTAGTATATGTTGACTATGAGGGTGATCTCGGTAGCTTTTCTTGGCCTCGGCTAAGTGTCTAAGTTTAAGATGTGTTGTTGGACATGGTTTGTGTTATGTTATGAGCTTTGACTCTCTCTTGACACTTGTCGGTTATAATATGAAAGGTGTCCCTTAGCCCTGGTTACCCCTATTTACTATCTCTTGTTGTTTTTATTGCTTCCACGACCAAGGATGTGTAATGATGTGCTAAGAGGCTTACTTGGGGCCCCTTCAAGTACCCCCTTATGTTGTGTCACATATAGGCCCTAGTCTTGGGTTGTGATAAACTTTGTATTAGACCACTAGGTTGTTAATGGTCCTTGGCATCTAATGCACCGCGTTGATTAGAGTCTTGTTCATGGTTGTGTTGTATACCAAAAATATGAGCAAGAGGCTATGAGGCATTTAAGAAATGTTTCTTTCTTCTTACTCTATGTCGTGCTATAGAAATTTAGGTAAGGTTTTCCCCTAATGATTATCCTTTGCTATGCTAGATCATGCCTAACATGAGAGAAGAAGAGTCTGCACACCCGAGGAGCAACCGGCTAATAGACAGCTTCGGGATGCTCTTACTTTGCTTGCACAAGTTGTGGCTAACCAAGCCAACCAAGGAGCCAAAGCCCCTCATGCTCCTAAACTGGCATCTTCGATGGGAGATTTCATGAGGATGAATCCATATAAATTTCATAGGTAAAAGGTGAGTGAGACCCCTCAAGAGTTCATTGGTGAGGTCTACAAGATTTTAGCTATCATGGGTGTGAGGTCGGAGGATAAGGCAGAGTTGACGGCCTACCAACTTCAAAGGGTAGCACAAATATGGTATAATCAATGTAAATAGGAGAAGGAGTTCCATAACGTGGTACTTCGGGAGGAGTTCAAGGTGGCTTTGCTTAATCAATTCTTCCTTCTTGCGCTTAGGGAAGCCAAATTTATGGAATTTATAAATTTTAGACAAGTGTCTATGAGTATGTTGGAGTATCTCCTCAACTTCAACCAACTTTCAAAATATGCTACATACTTGGTGGCTGACTCAAGGTCTTGGATGAATACATTTGTGATACGTGTTTTGAAATTGGTAAGTGAAGAGTGTCTATCTGCTACGTTGATTAGTGATATGGAATTGTCCTATTTTATGACCTATGCTAAAGAAATAGAGGAGGACAAATTGAGAAAGAGAAGGGGTCATGAGGCTAAGAGGTCCCATTATTATGTCATGACCCAAAGCTAAAGGGGTGGCCAGTCCCACCAAGGCGAAGGGCCTTCTAATGCTTCTAATAGGGTGTCTGCCACTAACTTTCAAAGGTGTTGGTGTTATGGTTCCTAATAATGTGTGTCCAAGATATGGTAAGGGTCACAAGGGCCCATGCTTGTGAAAAATACTAATGCATGTTATGGTTGTAGGAAAGTGGGTAACAAAAAGGTTGATTGCCTTTGTGATCGCAACAAAGGTAAGGATGTTCATCCTAAAGACCGGGGTGCTAATGCGGTTCCTTTGAGTAGAGGTGGCCGACAGGATGGTGCCTCAAGGCACAATTTGTTTTATGCTTTGCATGTAAGGCAAGGGGTTGATGAAGTGCCTGATATTATTATCGGTATATTAAAAATCTTTGATTTTTATATGTATACATTGATTGATCCGGGTGCCACTTTTTCTTTTGTTACCCCATTTGTTGCCAAAAAGTTCCATGTTTAACTCAAATTGTTGTGTGAGTGATATGAGGTGTCTACTTATATTGGTGAATCTATTATTGCTATAAAGGTCTATAAAAATTATCCCATATGTATCTTCCATAAAATATTACCTTGTGTTCTTGTTGAGTTAGACATGGTTGACTTTGACGTTATTCTTGGGATGGATTGGTTACATTCATACTATGACTCTATTGATTGTAGAACCTGTAGGGTCAAATTCTAATTCCCAAATGAACCCGTCCTTGAGTGGGAGAGTCAAGATGTGATGGTCAAGGGTAGGTTCATCTCTCGCAATAAATCCCATAAGTTGATCTCTAAGGGGTGCCATTATCATCTTGTGAGGGTTAGGGATGTGGAGTCAAAAGTCCTTCCCATAGAATTGGTTCCGATTGTAAATGAGTTTCTTGATATCTTTCCAAATTACCTTCCTGATGTTCCTCTCTAAAAGGGAAATTTGGTATATACCTCCTCCCCAATACTCAACCCATTTATATTTCTCCTTACTATATAGCCATGGCGGAGTTAAAGGAGTTGAAGGAAAAATTGAGGGACTTGTTTGAATAGTGTTTTATTATATATAACCATTAACCTTGTGGTGCACCGGTGTTGTTTGTGAGGAATAAAGATGAGTCTCTTAGAATGAGTATTGACTACTAACAGTTTAATAGGGTCACCAACAAGAATAGGTATCCTCTTCCAAGGATTGATGATTTGTTTGACCAATTGCAAGGGGCTAGCCACTTCTCTAAGATTGGTCTTTGGTCCAAGTATCATCAAGTGAAGGTGAGGGAGTGTAATATTCCTAAGACAACCTTCAGGACTAGGTATAGGCATTATGAGTTTGTTATGGTATCCTTTGGGTTGATTAATGCATCGGCTATCTTCATGGATCCTACAAATAATATCTTCAAACCCTACCTTAATTCATTTGTTGTGGTCTTCATTGATGATATTTTGATCTATTCATGTAGTGAGGAGGAGCATGTGGATCATTTGAATGTAGTGTTGCAAAGATTGAGGGAAGAGAAATTATATGCTACATATGAGAAGTGTGAATTTTTGTTGGAGTAAGTTTTCTTTCTAGGTCATGTGGTATCGGGGAATGGTATTAATGTGGATCCTAAAAAGATAGATGTTATTAGAAATTGACCTAGACCATTGACCCTGTAGAATATTAGGAGCTTCTTGGGCTTAGCGGGTTATTACCGGAGATTTGTGAAAGGGTTCTCTTCTATTGCTTCCCCTATGAAAAAATTGACCCACGAGAAGGCTATGTTTGTATGGACCAATGAGTCTGAAAAAAGCTTCCAAACCTTGAAAGAGAAGCTTATATCCTCTCCTATATTGTCACTATTGGAAGGGCTAAAGGTGTTAGTGGTGTATTGTGATGCTTCTAGAGTTGGTTTGGGTTGTATTATAAAGCATAATGGTATGATCATTCCTATTCTTCTAGGCAACTCAAAGTGCATGAAGAACTATGCTACTCATGATCTTGAACTAGCCGCCATTGTACTTGTATTAAAGATATGATGTCATTATTTGTATATGGTGCATGTTGATGTGTTCATTGATTTGTGCAATTTCAGATTTGGGAAAGATGAGGTCATGTTCGATGTATGTTAGCAAGCAAGAAAATACGATGATGTAAGAGTGGTTTTTGTTATTGAGACTATTGATGAAGCTGAACCAAAGGTACCTCTTGAAGAGAGATTGGGTGTTTACACGTTGGAAGCAGTGCTGATAAACTTGAACAGTGATGGCATCCCAGACTATGAGAAGGCAGTGAATGTTGCAGGGGCGTCTTATGGTCCTAGGTGACAAACTAAACTAGAGCTTCATTTGAAAAATTAGGAGTCCCCACCCACAAAGCCCTCCATAGAAGACCCACCGATGTTAGAATTGAAGGGCCTTCTAACACATCTGAGGTATGCATTTTTGGGAGTTAACAAACACTTTGCCAGTCATAGTTGTTGTGGACTTGAATAAGAAGTAGGTCAGCGCCCTTGTAAGGGTTCATAAATAATTCAAGTAAGCTATAGGATGGATGATTATAGATATCATTAGTATCCCTCTTGAGGTATGTACACACGAAATCCATTTGGTCAAAAACTACAAACCGAGCATTGAGCAACGAAGGTGTCTCAGCCCCCTATGCAGAAGGTTATCTATAGGGAAATCATCAAATGGTTGGATGCATGAGTAATCTACTCGATTGCCCATAGTGAATGGGTGAGTCTTGTGCAATGTGTTCTAAAGAAAGGAGGTATCACAGTGGTACCAAATGCCAACAATAAGTTGATCCCAACGCAACCAGTCACAGGATGGAGGGTATTCATGGATTACAAAAAGCTCAATGCTTTGACAGAAAAAGATCACTTTTCTATGCCACACATGGATTAGATATTAGAATGCCTAGCTTGAAAAGGGTGTTACTGCATTCTTGATAGATATTCAAGCTACAACTAGATCACCATTGCTATAGAGGATCAAGAGAAGATGGAATTTACATGTCGCTATGTCACCTTCGTATTTAAGAGGATGCCATTCGGGTTATGCCATGCCCTAGAACATCTTAGAGATGCATGATGTCCATCTTCTCAGACATGGTGGAAGACACTGTTGAAGTCATCATGGATGACTTTAGTATGGTTGGAGACTCATTTGATGATTTCTTGAAACACCTACAAGTAGTTCTACAAAGATGTGAGGAAAGTCATCTAGTACTAAATTAGGAGAAGTGTCACTTCATAGTGAAAGAGGGCATTGTGGTGGGGCACATGATATGCAACAAAGGAATTAAGGTCGACAGAGCTAAGGTGGAGATTATCAAGATACTTCCCCACTGAGCTCAATAAAAGGTGTGAGGAGTTTCTTAGGGCATGCAGGATTCTATCGGAGGTTCATGAAAGATTTCTCTAAATTTTCACACCCATTGTACAAATTGCTAGAGAAAGATGCTAAGTTTGTGTTCGATGTTGCATGCCTAGAAGCCTTTGATGAATGGAAGAAAAGGTTGATCTCAGCACCCATCATGATAGCGGTAGACTGGTCCAAGACTTTAGAAATCGTGTGTGATGCAAGTGGAGTTATGCTAGGTATAGTATTGCGACAATGCAAGGAGAAGATGCTACATACCATATACTATGCCAGCAAAGGCTTAAATATGGCCTAGAGGTATTACATTGTCACCGAATAAGATCTACTCGTATTGGTCTTTGAATTTGAAAAGTTCAGATCATATATGTTAGGGGCCAAAGTGGTGGTGCATACAGACCACTCAGTACTTAAATATTTGATGGCTAAGAAGGATAAAAATCCAGGTTGATGGGATGGGTGCTTCTCTTGAAAGAGTTCAACTTTGATATCATTGATAGAAAAAGGACAGACAATTACGTTGCAAATCACATATCCAAATTTAAAGATGATGCAATGATAAAATTTGATGATAGGCTATAGATAAATCATTCTTTTCTCGATAAGAGAGTGTTGGTTACATCTTAGACCTGATACCTTGGTTTGCGGACTATGCAAACTATCTGGTAAGTTATATCATGCCACCAACCTGAACACACATCAGCTTAGAAAGTTTATGGCTGATGTGAGAAAGTTCTTTTGGGATGATCTATACTTGTTTTGTGTATGTGCTAATGAGGTTATTCGTTGTTATGTTCCAGAGGTTGAAATGATAAGCATACTTGAGTCATGTCATTCATCTTTGGTTGGAGGGAAATATAGTTGAATTTGAACATGCCACAAGATCTTACAATTTGGATATTACTGGCCCATCATCCACCAAGACATCCACGAATATGCCAAAGCTTGTGATAGGTGCCAAAGAGGTAGGGTTTCCCGCAAGCATGAGCTTTTTATAAACTCCATCATGGTGATTGAGTTATTTGATGTATAGGGGGATAGATTTTACGGGACTATTTGTTAGCTCACATAGAAATAAGTACATCCTAGTTGCTATGGATTATGTGTCAAAGTAGGTGGAAGTTGTGGCTCTACAAAACAATGAGGGCAAATAGACTTGGTACCCCTCGGGCGATCATCAGTGATAGAGGTTCCAGTTTCTGTAATAGGCTTTTTAAAGCTCCTCTTGAAAAGTACGGAGTGATACATCAAGTGGAAATACCTTATCATCCATAAACAATTGGGCAAGTAAAGGTGTCCAATAGGTAAATCAAACAGATCATATCCAAGACTATGAATGCAAACAGGACAAATTGGTTATGAAAGTTGGATAATGCATTATGGGCATACCGAACAACATTCAAGACCCCTATACGCATGTCTCCCTACCATGTTGTCTTTGGGAAACCATGTCACTTTCTAGTTGAACTTGAGCATAAAGCAATGTAAGCACTGAAGAAATTAAATCTAGATTGGACTGATGCAGCAAATGTCAATGTAATGATCTTGGTGAGTTTCGATTGAAGGCATATGAGAGCTCCTATTTGTACAAATAGAGAATGAAGTAGCAGTATGATCACCGAATAGGGAACTAATAATTTGCACTAGGGAACTTGTTGTTTTTCTATAGTTCAAGACTAATGTTGTTCCTTAGGAAGCTCAAGTCCAGATAGTTGGGACCTTTTTTACTAGCTCGCGTCTTCGATCATGGGGCCATGGAATTAGAGAGAAGAAATGGAAGAACTTTCAAAGTAAATGGACAAAGTTTAAATCCATATCTTCGAAATATGGAAGAGATAAAGATGGTTAAAGAATGGGCTCTTGAGGATGTCTGAGTACTTAAGCTATCTATGTCATGCCGTGATAATAAATCAGGCGCTGCTTGGGAAGCAACCGAAAGAACCTTTTTACTTAGGCGCCCAAGTTTATTTTTTGACCCGATTGTTCTATTTTTGCTTGATTTCGTGCATTGGGGCCAACGCATTACTTTTTTGATGGAGTGTGGGTGGTTATGAGCCTTAGTAAAGTCTGAGTAGATTATAACCTATAACTACCCCAAATTTTGATCTAGGGTATTTTTGCCTATGTTCTTTTTCCTTGGGGATATTTAATTTTTTGTTGAACTAGCATGTTTAGGATGTTTAGATAATATTTGTAGCATATAGTACCAATACTTGTGGCATATACCATGTTTTTATGTTTTGTTTAAAAAATGATACCCACAAAATTTTGTTTTGATTAGTAGTTAGATAGTAGTCATGCATGTTTAGGCATTTGACAATATTTATTCTGATAAGAGAGGGTGCGTTGGGATAAAAAGCCTAATCTGTGAGTCTTTTGTTGATAATGTATGTAGTGTCGTGTGATTGTGAGCATAATATAATAAATTCCTGTATTTTGTGCTAATTCGAAACTTGCCCTGTTACTCTAAGTTTGATTGTGGATTAATTGGATTACGAAAGGATCTTAGGCTATTGTTCTTAAATAGTCCACTTTATGCTAAAAACAACCAACCAAACTGATGATATATACCTTGTTCTTAATTTTTGAGCCTAACATGTACCTATTCTTTAAAAACACCTGCTTAGCCTAGCATTGTTAGTTGTAAAATAATGAAATTGGCCTTGGTCTTTCATTGAACATTATGTACCTTGACTGAGCCAAAAAGTCTAAGTTTAGGGTGGCTACCAAAAGAGGCCCTAGTTTAGAGGATAGATATTGTGCACCTCAACATAGTCCAACCCTAAGTTAAGGGCGGCTGGTGTAAAGGGATATCATAAAAATATGGGGTTGAGTTAGGAGTACGGAGAAAAAGAAAAAAGAACTATTTAGTGGATGCAAGATATGACTTAAAAAGCAAAATGAAGTGTAAAATCATATCTGGCTGAATAAATAAATCATGCATCTACATAGTTTCCAACATAATTCATACTTCATTAAGATCATACTTTCATGGCTTGCAAAATAGACATCATAGTCTTTCATGAAAATATTTCATACTTTATTAATAGTCCATCAACTTTAGCTTTTATATAGTGTGGATAGACATTCCCACCTTAACCTTATCATCATAAACATTAGGATCCTAATCAGCTTTCTTATCATAGTATCATTATCACAAAATATCATCATCATTGCCATTTAAAACATGATTTTACATACTTGATATCATAGTCATAAAAATCCATAGCTTTATTATAAGGGACTTGAGCTAAGTGTCGATCTTTTATTGAACATTTTGTACCTTCGCCTAAGTCGAGGGTGGGTACCAAAAGTGGTGTAGGTTTAAAGGATGGATATTATGCATCTCAACACAGGCTAAAAGCCTAAGTTGAGCATGGCTAGTGTAAGGGTAAAGCACAACAATTAGAGGGTGAGTTAGGAATATGGTAAAAAGGGAGAAGAATCATTTACTAGATGCAAAAAAATGTAAGATGCCTTGATTTAGAGGTAAAAAGAAAATTGAAGTATGAAAGTGAGGTAAAAAGCTCAAAAATGAAACGAAAGTAGCCAGAAAAGCTTGAAATAAGAAAAGGGAGAATAAGGTGAAAGTAACAAGTTGGGGGGGCAATCGTGTAGAAAAATGTAGTTTCAAAGAGGGCCTTTAGTCAATATTTTTCCAAAACACCATACCAAAGCCCCTTGAGACTATGTTATAAGCCAAGAAAGTCCTAAAATGATCCTAGTCTAATTAATTTAAAATCTGAGTCATGATTATATGGGCAAACCCATGGCAGTAGTCATCATGCATGAATATCTCTTATGAGAGTGAGCATTTTTGCATAGTCCCAAGGTTAAACATGAAACATCATTAAGTGTCAAATATGGGACTTCTTTCTATGAGGGTAGTTGCTTTGCATTGTTAGCATTCAACTTGTTCAGTGATTATGGACTGTTGATAAACTCTTGCTTGTTATAGGTGTATTGTCACATGCACCAGTTTTCCTTGGATTGCTAAATAGGTATCTAATCATATTTTGAAAAGTTGGTGTGGGTATCTGAGTTTGAGATCTATGTGTATATGCTATTGAGTTGAGGTCTGTGTGTTACTATGTTTTCTATGTAGATTGACTCTGTCAGTTGAAGAAAAGCAACAATTTTAAGTTGAGGGTTTTTGTACTGCCAAAATACAACACTTTCGATGCTTAAAACTTGGGATTTTATCTCTTCTCAATGTGACTTTTGTTGTTCATATATGCTTTTTTGTTATGGTTGAAGGATTATAGGTTGGCTATGATTTGGGGAAAAATTGCAGTAGTGGCTAGTTTTTGCTATTTTGCAAGACATACTATGGTTTGTAGATCATTCAATGAGTCGTAGATAGGTTTCGTGAGGATTTCCAGTGAGGGATTATTTGTTGAAGTTGAAGTCTACAAACATGTAGATGAGTTGTGGAGCAGTTTACTAGTCGTAATCTACCTTTCATGCTTAAGGATCAGTAAAGTAGACTTCCAGGAAATTCATCAAACGAAACCCCTTTAAAAGCCATAACCACTTAATGAGTAATAAAGGGGTGTTTTAGAAGTGAAGTCTAAAATTTCAGCAGTTAATTACGAGACTCTGACTATGAGCTATAGAAGACATTATGGGTCGTAAAGTGCTTTCGTGGAGTTTGCTGACCAGTTTTTCTTATTTGTTTATGACTTGCTTTTAATTATGAAAGGTATCAGCAGTTCACGTAAGATTTATGTAGTCTAGGTTAAGTGCTCATAGCATTCAATATTCTTATAGAGAAAATTGTAAGAGAGTCTTTGAGAACACTTGTGGTTTAATTCAATCTTCAAACTTGTGATTTTCTTTGACATTGGATTTGCTTGATCATAATACACTAGTGTAAGTGTTTAATTATGCCTTCTTAATTCCTAATGTTTTCATCTAAAAATAGCATGAGTAGTTAGATACACAAATAGGGTTGTGGAAACCATGAAACAACTAACAAAGTAAAATCGCATAATTCACAATTCTTGGAAGGTGTATATGCATATATTAATTAACTCCATTCGTTTTGCTTACTTTTTAGTGGTGGCCAATATTAGAACTTGCCTAGTGTTACTGACTGGACTGTGGTAGTAATCCATATGAAAAGAGATTGATTAATACGATTCAATTGATGTGTTTTCGTCTAATCAATGAAACTGGGCCAAGGGGAGGTTTTACTGGGACTTATAGGTAATAGTTAGTAATGTACACTATGGAGATGGGCCAAGTCGCATAGTGAAATTTGCCTCTCACCTTTGACTAAAGGTCTTGGTGAACTTACATTATCATTTTACATGCTATATACTAGACAATAATTAGATTATCTGGTAATACTAAGTTGAGGAATCAGGGGAACACAATACCCTAGTTGCTCTCTATTATTAATTTTTCTCTTATTATAGTTAGTCTAGTATATTTTCTCATTGATTATTGCAATCCCCCCTTTTTTGGGCAATTAAGTCATTTAACTACTCAGATTGCATATTGGTGAATTCTAGTGAGTCTACGTATTCCCTGTTGGATCGACTCTAACCTTGGTTAGGTTATACATATTTGCAGCAATAACTTTATCCTCTAATAAGGAGGTGTAACTTAGGCAACATCACCAGTCTATCTCATAGCCAACGAAGATGCTGGCAACTAGCATTGTACTCTCGAACATCAAAGTATTTGAAATGACCCCCAAAATTGTCCAAAAATATGCCTCGAGATGCCCAAAATTTTAAATTTTATATACCTCAAAATCCATGTGTGATATCGAAAATTCAACCTCATATTCTTGTTCAGGGGATTAAAAATTAAGGGGGACAAGGTCTAACCCTGATTTAAGAGCAACCGATAGCAATTTCATTTTTCATAATTTTTCTTATCCAGAATTAATGCACGACAGTACCATGATGCATAGCTGTCATGAACATGTATTAATTTTGCCTCTATGATAAGTTCGCATTGCGGATAAGACATGGGCCTGTGTATTTTGTTTCCAGTGACTTTGTCTCAGTCCATGGCTTTGGGGTCGTGGACGTAACTATTCCAAACGTGTTTTTATGTATACTTAGCCTTACTTCACCCTCATATCATCCTAAATATTCCCCAATTTTCAATTCAAATACTAAGTCATATTTTTCACTCCCAAACTCAAGTCATAGACCCTCAATCGGAACTAAGGTTTTCCTTCACGGTTTTCTTTAAGCTTCAAGTCTCCATCTTTAATCTTCATAAAAGTCATCTCCAAATCTAAGGTATGTGAATTTATTTCATGGGTTCCTTTCACCCATGATACCCAAGCCTCCTTTCCCTCAAATTGCATGATTTAAAATTG
Organism: Solanum sejunctum; assembly: GCA_025642045.1. Taxonomy (NCBI): domain Eukaryota; kingdom Viridiplantae; phylum Streptophyta; class Magnoliopsida; order Solanales; family Solanaceae; genus Solanum; species Solanum sejunctum. The sequence continues at coordinate 12,122,357 of JAOTQJ010000002.1, read as the reverse complement.
ATTTATAAATGGGTCTTGCTTATTATGAAATTCACTATACGCTATGTTAAAGCTATGTAAAGTTGGGACAGTTTTGCTATGATTTGATCCATAAATCTTGAATCTTTTGTATGATATTTAGAGAGATTTTGATGTATATTGCTTGAGGGGTTGCAAGTGTTGATTTATGTTTTTACAATGAATTCTCTTGTGTGGTTTCGTCTCTATATTTCATGGTTTGGTAAGCATTAAACACCCTCTAAGTGTTTGATATAATGTCGAATATAGTTTCTTAAGGAATTGAAGGTCCAAAGCATGAGATATGATATGATTGATGTTATGATAATGAAAGAAGCTTATGTATATGATGTAATCTATATAAAGTGTTACATTAGACTGTTTCCCATCTAGGGGAACTAAGAGCCCAGATAATCTTGTCGAGGGGTTTGTACCTTGATAGTCGAGGCGGGGTTTTGACCTCATCAACCATGTGAGGGGTTTGTATTTTGCACTAGGGTGATAAGGTGTAATTATCATCAACCATGTGAGGGGTTTGTACCACACCACCAAGGTGATAGGGTGAAACTATCATCAACCAACCAAGGGGTTTGTACTTTGGAAATCTAGCTCGGTCTCTTCTACACATATGATATTCTATCTGAGCATGAGTTACTTAAGCATGTTTTACTTATGCATTGATCATACATGCCATATTGTCATATTATGCCTATTAGCTATTGTTATGCATTTTAGATTAAGGTGCCTATCTCTTGTTGCATTGCATCCTACATACTTATTACATTCAAATGTACTAATGCATACTCTTGTCTATATGATATTACCTTGTAGGAACCAGTGCCCAAGTTGATCATCTTCCTCCTCCACGTGACTGGATCGGTAATACTCAAGCTTGTTGGTGAGGTTCTTGATATTGTTATCGGTATGTTGAAAATCTTTGATTTTGATGTATATACTTTGATTGATTTGGGTGCCACTCTTTCCTTTGTTACCCCTCTTACTAAAGAGTTCTATGTTGACCGCCAGCTGTTGTATGAGTCATATAAAGTGCCTAGTCCTATTGTTGTCTCTATTGTTGCTAGGAAAGTTTGTAAAAGCTATCCTATTTGCATTTTGCATAAGTTGTTTCTTTGTTATCCTGTTGAATTAGACATGGTGGATTTTGATATCCTACTTGGGATGGATTGGTTGTATGCTTACTTTGCTTCTATTGATTGTAGAATCATAGGGTCAAATTCCAATTTCCTAATGAACTCGTGCTTGAGTGGGAAAGTTATGATGTGGTGGTCAAGGGTAGATTCATTTCTTGCATTAAAGCCCGTAAGTTGATCTCTAAGGAGTGTCTTTACCATCTAGTGAGGATTAAAGTTGTAGAGTCCAAAGTCCCTTCCATAGAGTTGGTTCCGTCTGTAAATGAGTTTCTTGATGTCTTCCCAAATGACCTTCCCGATGTTCTTCTCAAACGGGAAATAGATTTTTGTATAGACCTCCTCCTCACCACTTAACCTATCTCCATTCCCCCTTACCATATGGCCCTGGCAGAGTCGAAGGAGTTAAAAGAACAATTAAAAGATTATTTTAAAAAGGGATTTATTATGCCTAGCCAATCACCTTGGGGTTGTTTGGTGTTGTTTGTGAAGAAAAAGGATGGGTCACTTAGAATGTGCATTGACTACCGACAACTCAATAGTGTCACCATAAAGAATAGATATTTTGTTCCAAGAATTGCTGATTTGTTTGACCAATTGCAAGAGGCTAGTTTTTTCTAAGATTGATCTTCGGTCCAGGTATCATCAAGTGAGGGTGAGGGAGTATGATATTCCAAAGATTGCTTTCCAGACTAGATGTGGGCATTATGGATTTGTTGTGATGTCTTTTGGGTTGACCAATGCACCGGACATCTTCATGGACCTAGTGAATAGGGTCTTCAAACGCTACCTTGATTTCTTAATTATGGTCTTCATTGATGATATATTGATCTATTCACATAGTAGGGAGTAGCATATGGGGTATTTAAGGGTTGTGTTGTAAATATTGAGGAAGGAGAAATTGTATGCCAAATATGAAAAGTGTGAATTTTTGTTGAAGTAGGTTGCATTCTTGGGTCCCGTGGTGTTGGGGGATGGTATAAAAGTGGATCTTAAGAAAACTGATATGATTAGGAATTGGCCTAGACTATTGACCCCGTTAGATATTAGGAGCTTCTTTCACCTACCAGGTTATTATAGAAGGTTCATGAATGGGTTCTCCACCATTGCTTCCCCTATGAGAAAATTGACTCAAACGAAGTTTAAGTTTGTGTGGACAGAGGACTGTGAGAGGAGTTTCCAAACATTGGAAGATAAGCTTGTGTCCACTCTTATATTGTCACTACTAGATGGGCTTTAGGGATTTGTGGTGTATTGTGACGCTTTCCGAGAAGGTATGGGTTATGTGTTGATGCAAAATGGTAAGGTCATATCTTATGCTTCTAGACAACTAAAGGTGCATGAAAGTAACCACCCTACCTATGATCTAGAGTTAGCTGCCATTGTGTTTGCATTAGAGATTTGGCATCACTATTTGTATGGGGTGCATTTTGATGTGTTCACCCATCATAAGAGCCTCCAATATGTTTTCACTCAAAAAGATCTCAACTTGAGAATAAGAAGGTGGCTAGAACTTCTGAAGACTATGGCATGAGTGTGCATTACCATCTAGTAATGCAAATTTTGTGGCAGATGCTTTGTGTTAGGTGTCTCTGTGTAGCTTGGCTTATATTGATGGTGCTGATTGGAAGATGGCTAGGGAGGTGTACCGATTGGCTAGATTGGGGGTTAGGTTGGACGAAGTGAATGATGGTGTTACTACTGTTGATGGGTCTAAGTCATCATTGGTTGATGAGGTGATAGAAAAACAAGATCTTGACACCTCTTTGCTTAAGTTGAAGGCCTTGGCGAAAGAGGGCAAAGTAGAGGTTTTCTCCCAAGGGGGAGATGGTGCCCTTAGGTACCAAGGTAGGTTGTGTGTGCCTTATGTTGATTGTTTGAGGGAGAAAATACTTGATAAGGCCCATAATTCTTCTTATTCTATCCATCATGGTTCCACCAAAATGTATAGATACTTGAGGATGTATATTAGTGGGGAGGCATGAAAAGGAACAATGCCAAATTTATTTCCGACTGCCATAGTTGTCAACAAGTCAAAGCCGAGCATCAAAGGTTGGGTGGCCTAACCCAATACATAAAAATTCCTACTTGGAAATGAGAGGTGATTAATATGGATTTTGTGGTTGGGTTTCCCAAGACTAGAAATGGTTTTGATTCCATTTGGATTGTGGTTAATAAGATGACAAAATTGGCTCACTTTCTACTGGTTAAGACCACATATGGGCTGAAGAGTATGCAAGGTTGTACATCCATAAGTTATTGAGGTTACATGGGGTTCCTTTGTCCATTATAACGGATCGTGTTGCACAACCCACTTCACTCTTAAAAGGGGTCTTGTTACAAAAGCTCACCTTAGTATAACCTTTCACCCTCAAACAGATGGCCATTCCGAAAGAACCATTCAAACACTTAAAGATATGCTTAAGGCTTGTGTCTTGGAGCTTAAGGGTAGTTGGGATAACCATCTTCCTTTGATTGAGTTTACATACAACAATAGCTATCATTCTAGCATTGGTATGGCTCCTTTTGAGGCTATTTATAGGAGATGTTGTAGATCATCGGTTGGTTGGTTTGAGGTTAGAAAGGTGCATTTATTAGGATCGGATATTGTTATAGAGGCTCTTGAGAAGGTTATGACGATTAGGTAAAGGTTGAAAACATCCCAATTGTAACTGGGTTTATTTAAAAGTTTGTCCAATGAAAGGTGTGGTCTATTTCGTAAAAAGACGAAATTGAGTCCATGATAATTTGGTCCTTATGAGGTGAAAAAGAGCATTGTCAAGGTAGCTTACGAGTTGAGGTTACCTAGTGAGATTAATTTAGTTCACTTGGTGTTCCATGTCTCTATCTTGAGGAAATGTTTTGGTGATCCTAATGCTATTGTGCCTCTTGATGTTGTGGATATTTTTGAGGATAACTTGACTTATGAGGAGGTTCCGGTTAAGATTTTGGATACGCAAGTGAATACACTGAGGAACAAGGAGGTGGCCTTTGTTAAGGTCCTTTGGAGGAACTAACAAGTCAAAAGTGCTACTTAGGAGGCCGAAGCGGACAGGCCAAAGTGGTATCCTTATCTCTTCTACTCCAGTCATGCCTAAGGTACTAATGCTAAGTCCCATATGTGATTTCAAGTCTTATATTTTAGCCCCTATGTCATTCATATGCATTCATACTCAAGTTGGCGAAATTATGATGATTTTTTACTTATGTGTAGATTTTGAAAACGGTGTTGTAACTGTAACGTTGCATTCTTGTTTAGGTTGATTTGTTTCTGATCACTCTTTTCTTGTACATCTCTTTTACATTTGGGGACAAATGTTCCCAAGAGGGAGATATTTAAATAATCCCAAAAAGTATCCAAAAATATGCCTCGAAATGGCCAAAATTTTAAATTCCATATATCTCAAAATTCGTACGCGATATCGAAAATCTGACCTCATATTCTTCTTCAGTAGGTCAAAATTAGGGGCACAAGGGTCTATCCCCAATTTAAGAGGAAGCAGTTAGCAATTTCATTTTTGTATTTTTTCTTATCTAGAACCAATCAACGACAGTGTCGTGATGCGCAGCTATCGTAGACATATATTAATTTTACCTTTATGGAAGGTCTACATCGCAAACTAGATGCGGACCTTTGTATTTTGTTTCCAGTGAGTTTATCTCGGGCCAAGTCTTTGGGGTCTTGGACCTAAGTGTTGTCAAACTTGTTTTTAGCTATACTTAGCCTTATTTCACCCTCATATCATCCTAAACATTTCCCAATTCTCACTCGACACTTAGCAATATTTTTCACTCCCAAATTCAAGCCCAAACCCTAATCCGAATCTAAGGTTTTCCTTCAAGTTTCTTCTTTAAGCTTTAAGTCTCCATCTTTTATCTTCATTAAATTCATCTCCAAAGCTAAGGTATGTGGGTTTCTTTCATGGGTTAATTTTAGCCATATACTCAAGCCTCTTTTTCCTCAAATTGCATGATTTAAATTTTATTTATAAATAGGTCTTGCCTATTATGAAATTCACTACACACTATGTTAAAGCTATGTAAAGTAGTGACTGTTTTGCTATGTTTTGAGCGGTAAATCTTGAATTTATTGTAAGATTTGTTGAGGGGTTTTGATTTAATTTTCTTGAGGGTGTTGCAAGATGTTGATTGATGGTTTTACAATGGATTTGCTTGCATGATTTCATCTCTATGTTTCATGGCTTTGTACTAGCATTACACACCCTCTAACTGTTTGATAAAATGTCCGAATGTGGTTTCTTGAGGAATTAAAGGTTGGCATACGATATGATATGGTTGATGTTACGATAATAAAAAAACCTTATGTATATGATGTAATATATATAAAGTTTTGCATTAGACCATGCTCTATCCGGGGGACTAAAAGCCTGGATAAGTTTATCGAGGTATCTGTACCTTGCTAACCAAGGTGGGGGTTTGTACTCATCAACCACGTGAGTGGTTTGTATTTCGCTACCAGGGTGATAAGGTGAAATAATAATCAACCATGTGAGGGGTTTTTACCACACCACTAGGGTGATGGGGTGAAACCATCATCAGAAAACCAAGGGGTTTGTACTTTGAAAATCTAGCTTGGTCTCTTTTACACATATGATACCCTATATTAGCATGAGTTACTTAAGCATGTTTTACTTATGCATTGGTCATACATGTCAGATTGTCATATTATTCCTATAGCCTATTATTATGCATATTAGATTAAGGTGTCTATCTCTTATTGCATTGCACCCTACATACTTAGTACATTCAAATGTACTAATGCATAATCTTGCCCACACGATATCACCATGTAGGAACTGGTACCCAAGTTGATTATCCTCCTCCTACACATGGCTAGATCAGTAATACTCAAGCTTATTGGTGAGTCCTCCACTTCAAGGACTTTAGTCTATTTTACCCTTTTTATGTATTGAGACATTCTTTCTTATGTTTTATTTTGACTACTAGGGTGAGCCTGGTTGCTTTGTCTTGGCCACGACTCTTATCTATGTATTAGAGGTCTTTGTTGGACATGTTATGTATCAATGCTAAGAGCCTCGACTCTATTATTCTTGATATCTATGATATGAAAGTGTTTCCCTTAGCCTGGTTATCCCACTTTATTTTTTCTTGATGCTTTTTTTATTGCTTCCATGACCAAGGATGTGTAATGATGTTTTAAGAGGCTTTCTTAGGGTTCCTTCGGGATCCCCTTACACCGTATTACGTCTAGGTCCTATGCTTGGGTTATGACAGTATTATCTGCAAGCGTTGGTTAGAGTGTGATCTAACAACCGCCCACCAAAATTTGGTAGGAAAACTGAGAGAATCCTTCAAGATAGTCTTCGAGTGAGTGGCTACCCATATGGGCTCCAGACCCTGCTTAGCAATCAAACCGGCCACCCGTCTCATCAAGCTAGATTTGCAGTCTGCATCTCTTATATGGCTCAATGCCCTAGTCTGCCCCACTCTATGGTAGAACTCTCCTGTAGATCTAGGGGAAGGGTATTTGGGCCCAAATAGCATACGGTGGATAGTGGTCTCTGAGATATCAACTTGTTAGCCCCTCACTCTTATCCGTGTTTGTCGAGACTTAGTGAGGGGCTTCTTCCCCTTGGTAAGAGTGCTCTAAATTGTGGCTATATATGATGCATAAAACTCCCTCACCATGGTCGGGGACTACCTACCTAGCAATTTAGTCAGTCTCTGGAGTCCATATCATCTAATAGTGTCCTAGAGATCGAGGACACTTTCTAATAAAACAAAGATACCCGGGGCTCCTCATAAATGGAGCAAGCTGGTTTGCCCCACCTTATAGTCTGCATGTCCTTTGTGTATATGTATCTCATGATAATGACATAACACCGACTAGTAAGAGTATCTGGGGTCATGGTAAACCTCGAAATGCGATAGAGGACTTTATCTATGACATGTCAACTGCGCCTGACTCTGAGCTAGACTCCTCTCTGGATAGAGTTATCTGCGTAGAGCTGCTCTTATTATGGTCTCCCTCATTAGTCTAGGGAGTACGAATAATAAGATCCTAGGTCTGGCCAAGTCTGGTGGCAGCTCGAGTCTGTGGTCTATCAGCATCTGGGTCAGGTCGGATGCTAAGCTCCTCAAGTGATACACTCAGTGTGGGGGTCTGCTCCTCCCTAAGGGCTCATCTTTAAGCCTCGTCTGTATGGCCTTAATTTCCTCATGTCTTACTTTTGGATCCATAGTACCTGAAACATAAATATATATGCACCTAGGTTAGCCTTAGAAATCAGAAAATGAAATGCAAAAACATATCACTTAGCTAAAAAGGGTATACCAAAGCAACCCCGCGGGCCGTAGTGGAAATGTGAGTCATAGAAGGCTCTCGTAAAATAGAGTTCACAATTTGTTATTTATTGGAATGATATCTATAAGACTAAGCATGACTCATAGAAGGTTCTACAAGTCATGGACTGAGTCATAGATGATTCCAGTGTCTAAAGCTTTTGTAGGCAGGGATCCACAGACCTTTCTTATAGTCGTAAATGTTTTATAACTCATAGAGGTCTCGTCTGATGGGTACTCAAAAACTTTAGGTTTCTAAAATCTCATACAAGGAGCAATTACAACTCATGGAATGTTCCACGAGTCATAGAAGACCCTCGTAAGCCAGAAAACTTTGTCACCTAAGTTTCCAAGTCCATTAATACAGACCCCATATGACTTTTTCAACATATTCAACTAGTATTGAAGTAATACACACACACATATGATTCATAAGACAACAACCAATACCCCAGCATGATAATTAACACAAATACCGCATTAACTATTACTGAAAAATAGCCGCTTTATGTTTTTCAACATTGGTGTTAGGCTGCGTACATCCGACCCCCCCTCACCTTGCAATGAGAGGGAGTCTTTTGAGGCACTGGGGTATGTTGTTGTTCTTGTTTACCTCATCAAAAATTATTAAACATGTTTTCCCAACCCTTCAGACCCCAAATGAATGACCTAGCATCAAAAACCCTAACTAATGCCATAACTCACCAAATTTCAAATTCTTAGTGATTGCACAAGTGTCAAAAATATTATTCAAACATACAAAAAGGTAACTACACCAAATTCTAATCTAAATACGTATTCCAGCATGGACAACCATAGTTTAATTATCAAACATGTCCATTTTCACACATGGGTTTGTGTCTAAATTAACCGTACCTAACAAAAATTCTCAACCTAACCATATCATTTTTGGTAAATCAATGGTGCTTAAAGGATCGAAACATACCAAATTGAGCGATCAGGCTATGGGATTTGATGGACGAAATAAGACACTAACAACCCTAGGTTGCCTGAAAAGTTTGCCGAATAGTGGTGGTGGTGTTGTCGTCGGTGGTTGGAAAAATTAAGGGTGGGCTTTGGCCAGGTCAATTTTTTTAATTAAGGCAAGAATTGGGGTCCAAATAGTTTGATCTCAACATTTAGAATTTGACCAAGTCAGTCAAAACTGATGGGCTTGGACTCTAGGAAACACGATTACGGGTCGTAAAGTATTTCACGACCTGTCAATCATAATTTTGTAGAACATCCAAACCTTAGCTTTGAGGATTGAATTTCACAGACTAGTCCACAAGTTATAAAGTGAAGTACGACTCATAAAGATGGTCATAGAGACCCTAACACTTAGTCAAAAACTCAGAAAATTTATGTAGGGTCCACGAGCCCCATTCAAGACTTGTATTTGTTTCTACGGGTCATAAAGTTATCTCGTGGACTAGAGTGCATAACATTTTCCTCATCGAAAGTGTCTACTAGATGGTATACGGGTTGTATAGTGATGTACAATCCATAGAACCAGTTATAGAGGCACTTCTTGATGCTTTTTCAGCCAAGAATGCTGACTTAGCCATGTACATGCACATTCTTCACAAAACACACTGTTACCTTATATTCAACCAGCCCAATGTCCAAAACTACAACCCAAATGTGAAAAAGAAAACTACCTATAAGTCCAAAAACAAAACAGAAATCTACTACTACAGTTATTACATCAAAAATCTTTGGGTTGCCTCCCAAGTAGCGCCTAATTTAATAGCGGGGCATGATTTGGACAACTTGGTTACTCAAACTTCACCAAGTGCTTATACCTCATTCTTCAGACCATCTGGCCTCTTCATAGACTGATAGATATTGAAGACAACTTCTTCACCATTTAATCTAAACCTAAGTTAACCATCTTCCATATCCATTAGTGCTCGACTAGTGGCTAGGAATGGCCTTCCCAAGATGACTGGAATGTCAAAGTTAACTTTGCAATTTAGGATCACAAAGTTTGTAGGGAATAGAAACTTGTCAATGTTAATAAGTATATTATACTATATCCCTACAGGCTTCTTCACCATCTAGCCATCCACTAACAATTGCATGCTTATCAGAGTAGGGTCTCCCAATCCTAGATTCTTAAAGTTTGGAAGGGATATTAGATTAACGTTGGCACCAATATCACATAGTGCCCTTCCAAACTCAATATCTCCAGTGGTGCAGGGTATGGTAAAAACACTGTGATCTTCTCGCTTTTGAACCAAGGACCTCATAGCAATTGCAGTATAATGTTGAAGATATTAGGAGAGCTCCTGACTCATAGTGTGTTTCTTCGTAACCAGGTTTCCATATATTTTGCATGCCCTAGCATCTCCTCGTATGCCTCAATAAAAGGGATGTTGATGGAGATTTGTTTCCGCATGGAGGGAAAGTGTTTGAACTTGTCTTTCTCCTTCTTTTTAATTATTTAAGGGAAGGACGAAAAAGGCCTACGAATAGGCTTTAGCTTCTGTGGTGCATCTGAAGCTTTACTTACCCCATCCTTGCCACGATCATCTCTAATATCCATATCTTTGAGCTTAATTTTCTCCTTTTGAACATTATCTTCATCTATTGGTATGGGAGGATCAATGGTGCTTTTTCCATAATGAGTAGTAACCACCATGCTCTACCCTTCATTCTTGGGATTCTAAACTATTTTCTTAAGTAGTTCACCTCTCTGATGTTGATTAAGTTGAGTTGATACTTTACCAAACCATTGCTCAAGTTATTTGATGGCAGCAGAATGAGACTCAATTTTATGATTTATACTAAAGCTCTCATATTTCATCCCCCATAGAGTCTCATCTTGTGTCTTAGCTTTCTTGAACAGGCGATCAAACATCTTCTCAACTCTGGAATAACTAGCACTTATATCACAATTATATGGTGGCACATAAGGACTATTTTGATAACTATCTCTGTGGCCCCAATCTACATCTCTATATTGGCCCTGATTCCTATTGTAGTACCCTTTGCGATTATCTCTGAAAGCTCTATCTCGATTAAAGTTCTAACCTTGTTTTCCTTGACCTTGGCGCCAATAGTCCTGATTATACCCTTTGCCGTTGGTAAAGAAATTGCCCATCTGTTCAACAATAAAACAAGTGTCCTCCTCGTAGTAGGGATCAATATACATGGGTTTTTGTAGAGGTTGATACACGACTGCATGGACTCATTCTTGATTCAGTTTCATCATTACCTCCATACCTATAAAAATTCAAGAAAACATTTAGATAATCTCTTTATTTATTTTAGCTTGATCTGAACCAATATGATGTCACACAAAGTTTTGGTTGCCCCATGCACGATTAATCTTGACCACTCTCTCTATGCATTTAGCAAACCTTGAAATGGTTGATCTAAGACATGTCCCCCATAATGGTATTAGTACAGGCTTCACTATTCTTATCTAGGGAATGCATGGTAGAAGATCTCCACTAAGGCATCATCACAAATTTTGTAGTCTGGGACACTCCTAAAGCATTTAGTGAACCGCTACCATGCATTACTGATCGAGTCACTAGGAAGTTGCTCAATATTGTTGATTTGGTCTTTTAACTTGAACTTCTTCGATCTCGGGAAGTACATCCCCAAAAAGGCCCTCTGCAACTCAGCCCAACTAGTGATTGAGCTCTGTGGGAGCTCAAATAGCCAAAGTGCTACATTGCTTATCAGAGCTAATAGGAGGACACAAAGTCCCACAACATCCATAGACAGATTCTATGTTCCTATTACACTTTTGTAGAAAAATGCAACATTCTAGAGATGGCTATATAGATCCTCTAATGGTAGGCCCACCAACAATCCACAGTTTTACAACATCTGAAGCAACCTAATCAAAAGTACGAACATTTTGTCAGCTGATAATGGTGGCAAAACAATATCTCCAATCACCTCCATACCCATAGGATTCAGCATATATTGATTCCACTAATAAGCATTGGCATTGAAGCTCTATAGTTGTGGAGTAATATCCTTGAGAGGAAGTGAGTTTTAGTTGTTGGCATTCTAATTCTCATTCCTATTTGGAGCTGCATTTGCCACAATGTTGGTGTTATCTTGGACCTTTCTTCTCAGTCTTCTTTGGATCTCTGGGTAGAACAAAGTCAAGGGTATACCTCGACTTGGCATATTGGGAATACACAATTAATTGAACTGCAAGTCTAGCCATATTCCCCAGCAACGGTGCTAAAATCTTGATATCACCCAAGCTACACCTCTTTTTTGAGGCTAAAGCAATTGTTGTCAACATATCAAACCTAAGCAAGGTTAGGGTTGAACCCAAGGGAATATGGTAGACTTAGAAGAATTTAATGTTGCAATTTGGGTTATTAACCTGCTTATCTACCTGAAGGGGGGGGGGAGTTTAATAATGACAAAAGAAATTAATGCTAAATTAAAACAAGTATTTAACCAATATGGAGAAAAACTAGGGTATTGTGTTCCAAATGATTCCCTAACTTAGTATCACCAGAAAACCAAATTCTAGTGCATAACATGCAGAATGGTAAGTTAAGTTCACCAAACCCTTTGGCCTAGGCGAGAGGAGAACTTCACTACGTGATTTGGTCCATCCCCGTAGTATGACATTACTAACTATTATTATTTTTAGTAAAACCTCCCTTTGGCTTATTTCGATTGATTAGATGAGAAATATCGATCATATCTTACTAATTAATCTTTTTTCCTATTCATTACTACCTTAGTCTAGTCAGTAGCACTAGGAAGGTTCTAATGTTAGCCACCACTACAAAATATGCAAAACAAAGAGAATTACTTAATACATGTATGTATAGTTTTCAAGAATTATGAATTATCTGATTTTACCTAATTAATTTTTTATGGTTCCCACAATTCTAGTTATGAATTTAACTACTCATGATTTATATAGATGCAAGACTTCAAATTTGAATAATATAATAAAGTACTTACACAATTGAATTAAGAACAAGAAAATTCAAGCTTCAATGAGAATCAGAAGATTGTAATTAGAAGAAGAAATTAAAGTGTATAAGTGTTTCTCAACCTCTGCAATGTTTTTCCCTAATATATTTTACTCTAAACTCACTTACTCTCTGAACTCCCCCAAGAAAAGAAACCTTAAAACCTATTTATAATGATTAAAATAGAAGGCCTAAACAAAATAGGATAACTGGGTTGGCATGCTTCACGAGATGTACTACGGGCTATATAGTGATTTATGGCCTATTTTCGGGCTTTTGTTCTTTGCTTCTATAATGCAAGCCTTGACTTCTATGACACCCTTCTATGGCCCAATATAAAATTCTACGGCCAATAAGGGGTTTCATCTGATGAAACTTCAAAAAGTCCTCCTTCTCTGGCCGTCAGGGTATGACAGTTGATCTATGACTCATAAAGTGTTCCATGGCTCATTTGCATATCCATAGACCAAAATTTAGAAATCTATCCTTTACTGGTATTTCTACTCAAAACCTCTTTCAAGGCCCGTAGAATACTCTACAGACTATAAAGGGTCTCGTGGATCGTCAAAATCAGCAACTTCTGCATATATTGCCAAAATCAACATGAACTCTGAAATCCTACAAAACAATCACAAAACACATCAAACCTACTAACATCGCATTAAGAACATACAAAATTCCAAGTTTTAAGCATCAAACATGTTGCATTTTGATAATGTCATAATATTGTCTAACAATACACCAAGATGACCATGATTGTGCATAAGCTTGCAAAAAGTTCCAAAGAGAAGGTGGTATTTCTCGAAGATGAGCTCCCTTTAAACCCCATTATGGCAATTGAGTTATTTGATATTTAGGGCATAGACTTTATGGGGATGTTCATATACTCTTATAAGAAAATTACAGTTTGGTTGTTGTAGATTGGCTCAAAATTGCTGGAAGCAGTGGTGCTTCCATTAGTGAAGGTAAAAGTGTCACTACGTTCCTCAAAAGAAATATCATCTATTATACTAGAACTCCTCAGGTGATCATTGGAGATGGATGTTCCAATTTTTGCAATAGGTTATTTAAGGCTCTACTTTAGAAGTATATGGTGAAGTATAGAGTAGCACTACCTTACAATCCAAGAAAGAGTGGTCAAGTTGAGGTGCCTAATAGGGAGGTTAAATAGATTCTATCTAAGACTATGAGTACAAACTAGACAGATTGGTGGTGAAGGCTTGATGATGCATTCTGGGTATACCAGAAAATATGAAGACTCCCATAGGTTTCTCTCCTTACCAACTTATCTTTGGTAAAGATTGTAACTTACTTTTAGATCTTGAGCACAAAGCGATGTGGCCACTCAAAAAGCTAAATATGAATATGAGTGATGCAGCTACCTAAAGACTGAGACAACTCGACAAACTTGATGAGTTTCATTTGTGGGCGTATGAGGGCTCAATCCTGTACAAGCAAGCGATGAAACTGCAGCATGATCATCGCATTAAGCATCACCAGTTCACACCAAGATACTTGATTTTAATATTTAAGTCAAGGTTGAAGTTGTTTCTCTGAAAACTAAAGTTCAAATGATTGGGTCCGTTCAAAGTTACACATATTTTTAACCATTAGGTTGTTGAGTTAGAGAAAAAATGGCACGGGGTTCAAGATAAATGGCTAAAGGATCATAAATACTTCAGTAACACTGATGAAGTGCAGATAATGGAAGTTTGGACATTTGGTGAAGTCTAAGTAACAAAGTAGTCTAAGTTGTATTGTGATAATAAATCAAGTGCTACTTGGGAGGCAACCCAAGATATTAGCTGTAATTTTGATATGTTAGTGTTAGTTTTTGTTTTAGACTTATAGGTAGTTTAATTTTAATGTTTTGGTTGTAAATGTTTATGTACAAACTTGATATTTATAGGGTAATAGTTTATTTTGTTGAGAATATGAATGAAAAGGGTTAAGTCACCAAAATAGTGTAAAAAGAGAGAAAAGCTGGTTTTATAAGTTAGTGTATTTGTAGTGGTTCAAACCACGGCCCATGGAACTGCCTGTAGATACATTTCCAATAAGAAGTAATTTCTGCACTTTGATCCATTAGCCAACTTTACGATCGATAAAAATGAATAAGGTTCGTGAATGGGGTTCATAGATCGTAGATAAGTTTTTGAAAATTTTTCTAAATGTCAGTGGTAGCCATGAACTCCACCTATGAGCCAATAACATTCTATGACTTGTGGTTGGTGTCATGAAATCCAAGTTCTTAAACGTATGGTTTTGAAACCACGAAACCAAGTCTTGTGGGACGTAGAACATGATACAACCCATAATCATCTTTTCTTGAGATTAAGGTCCAACTTTTACCTGACCTTGTAAATTGAATAAAGAGGGGTGATTAAAATTACCCCTCACTTTTCTCAAACTTTGTTCACAAATCCTACCCCTTTCTTGTTGTTTCCGATCAACCTCGACACCCTCCTCCCTCCTCCCTCAAATTTTCTAGAGAGTTCAAGCGAAATTCCAACTAGGTTGGAACTTTTCCGGCAAGCCTAGGCTTACTTTCACTTTAATTTTTTACCATTTTTCCAGGCTCTCACTCAATATTTCGATATGTATTCCTATTGTAATTTTCTTATCTGTCAAAATTTGATTTATTTGTTTAGGAAACAAGTGAGGATGAGTCTATTGATTTTCTTACCCTAAAGATTAGTATAGACTAAAAATTGAGTAAATTGAGTGCTTATCATTGTTTAATTGCCAATATTAGCCTTGAAATTGTAGTTAATGCATATACCCATCCTTAATTGATGATAATCTCTTTATACTCACTGATGGTATGAGTTACCATAAATTACCTTGTGAAATTTGTGATGAAGGCACATGTAGTATATGAGAATAGGTATTATGATGAGTGGGGGCTGATGAAAAATGGCGTATAGGTAGTTATCAAATTTTTTTGATTTATATCGCCCACGAGGCTTCAATTTAATTTTTTATTGGAGGGAATAAATTTTTATGTTTTTGGACTGAATTGGAAAATGAGGGTTAGATTGGTAACTTCACTATGACATGGATTTGGAATGTATACCGTGCTAATATTTGTGCTAGTTTTGAGATTGTGTTTGACTTGCCATTGACTTTAATGCTGATGAATTTTTGTACCCTATTATTTTTTCTCAGTCTTTATGCATGAGTAAATCTTTTTATTTTTTATTTTTCATTGATTAGGAATTAGCTGCAGTTTCAGTAGTTGTTTGATGTATGTAATGGGATGGAATGGTTGACTTAGGAATGTCAGTTGTTATTTTTCAAAATTACGGGGGTCTTCTAAGGCTTGTATTTTTATCTATGGACCATAGTTGATCCTCATAAGTAAGGATCAACAACTTTATAGTTCCAAAAGTTAACAGGACGAACCTATTTACGAGTCACAATTCAAGCTGTGAATCATAAAAATTGTTTGTAGTTCTCATCACCTACACTATTGATTTTTGACTTTGCACTTACGACCCAGTCTATGATTGGTAATTTATTTATGCGTTATGAATAGGTTCATAAGTGCATTTCTCGTAGCTAGAATTACTATGTATTTCTTCAAAGGCCTTCTACAACCCATAGTTGAGCCTTCGTAGTTTCTTCCGTGCTTGTTTTTGAGTAGTTTTTGTTTTTCTTTATTTTCACTCTTTGGGACTCATGTTTGTTTCTATTATGTGTTTTCCAGTACCATGACCCCCCATTCAAAGCATGAGGAGATAAATTCTATAGACTCCATAACGAGCCTATAGACTTTTAGGCTAGTGGTCCTGTTGAGGAGCTCAACATCCATCTAGACAAGGGTGCTGAGCAATAATACACTAGGGAAGCACTTAGATAATGATTGCTTGCGCAACCACTAACTACTACACTACAGGCTCCTTAGTATGAGGAGGGAGGCTCACAACGGAGTAGTTCTATTTAAATGACAGACTTAAAAAGGGGTCCCACACTGGCTTCTAAGATAGAGATAGCTTCGAGTCAGATGGGGTGTTAGGATCAGAGTATGTAGAGTTGAACAGGTCCACCCTAACACTGGTTCATGCATCCGAACTAATGAGATGCTAGAGTATAAAGGGCATACAGGAGATATTCTTAGAGGATGTCCAGCAGGATTGACAGAGGCTAGCAAATATGGACTACTTTTGAGGGACCGAGGATAGTCACTTATATGTATGACAGTGCAGCTATGCTTTATGATACCATGGCCTAGTACAGCCTAGATTAGTTAGCAATACCATCGGGGATGTATTCCCCATCATTGGTACATGAATGCTTTGCTTCATATGCTGCTATTGTCATCGAGGCATTGTCAAAGAAGGCAACGCCCCTTTCATAGCCCAGATTGACCTAAACAATGGTGCAGAGAATTCCAATAGATGTATTAGAGGTCACCATCCATAGGTTCTTATTTCATCGTACCTGGTAGGCCCTCATGATGATAGCAGAGTTGAAGTATAGATTGGAGCAGGCACCAGATAGAGCATTGATGAAAGACATTGCCTGAAGGCCACTTTAATATGATGGATTTCCAACTATATAGCTGAGTGGGGCAAGAACGATGATAGGGTATCTAGTTCTGCATCTATTATAAAGGCCTTGCTTAACTTTGTAGGCTTAATTTTGTAGGTTGTTATGTATATACGGATCTAACCAACCCAAGTTGATAATACCAAGACAACAGATCCCACTATTCTGGTTACTAGTATCATTGCCGAATCATAGATTGACTTTGGTTGATGTATAGCTGAGGAGATATATGAGTGCACCTTGTAGAGGTCCACTTCGATTCCATTCCCCTATTTGATTCATTGACTATATATAGAGGTGTCATTGGAGATCTTGCCCAATACGAATTCAATGATGGAAGTGTGGAGGACTCAGGATGCCGACATACTCAAAGCCAATAAGAATCTAGTGGTGATACAATAAGCACATCATACTACTATCACACTATCGGTGATGTTTGTCAAGGCTCCATACACTGAGGACACTACCACCATTGCTGCTGCTGAGATCGAAAAGCCCTGGCAGACTATTTTCTAGAGGGAGAAGGAGCCTACCATACCACCTCCACTATACTAATGGTGGTACCCATACGTCCTTATACCACAGGCATGTTCTACACATCCACAAAGTCTATTCAGGCTCTAATGCAGAGAATGGTTCGCATTGAGACCTAGTTGGATCACTTATTATAGTAGATTAGGCCTTGGGTTCGCAATGCC
Source organism: Solanum sejunctum (assembly GCA_025642045.1). Lineage (NCBI taxonomy): Eukaryota > Viridiplantae > Streptophyta > Magnoliopsida > Solanales > Solanaceae > Solanum > Solanum sejunctum. Next base: position 12,104,675 of record JAOTQJ010000002.1, on the reverse strand, counting down.
ATAGCAGATTCTAAGGAGACTGTACAGGAGAGCTTCAAGGCTGCACTTGAGGAGAAATTAGCATCATTTCATGGTTGCATAGATGCATTTGATAGGCGCATAGAGAAATACCTCAAATCAACACAAACTCCAGACTTCACGGCTAGTTAGATAGAGCTCCAACTACTCTATAAGGATAGGAGAATAATGACTCCAACACCTTTGGTGATTCCTACGCTAGTTATTATGATAGAGGTGATGAATTTATTTGCTAATGACCCCCTAGCTTGAGCTTCTAGATAGAGGCATTGCACTCGTTATGATGATCCTGATGTTACTAGGTGAGATATAGAGAAGCTAGAGATAGAGCAGATGGAGACTATGAGATAAGCCTCTATTGTAGATGAGTTGGCATGGTAGAAACATGAGCAGAAGATGGTAACGGGTGTTGGACCCTTAAGACATGTCGTCATGATAGCAAAGATGACCCAGCAAGTTGAGCATGGTGTGGATAATTATAGGCCTCGATGAAGTCTGAGTAACTGAGGCCTGTATCTACTCCCAATTGTGAGTCCACGGGGGTATTCTTGCCTGTGTTCTTTCTCTAAGGACATTTACTTTCTATTGAACTGGATGTTTAGGATATGTAAGTAGTACTAGCGACATATTATGCTGATATCTATGGCATATGTTAGTTTATGTTGAAAAATGATACCCCTCTATTTTGTAGATTGATGCTGTGTTGATAAGTATTCTAATGACAACCTTGGTGGATCAGAAGTTCTCAGTGTTTTTATGATAAGATATGGCTAATTGTAACAAAAAAGTATGATGTAAGAGTCTGTATTGATAATGTATTTAGTGAGAAGTATCCGTGAGAGTTATTGCATAGTTCTTATGTTGTGCTTCAATCTAGTTGCCCTATTATTCTGACTAATACTTAGGTAAGGTGGTTAGGAAAGAATCATAGGAGATAGATCATATTAGTCCACTTAGCCTTAAATAACCAACCAAATGCATTATGTATCCCTTAATTCAAATGTTTGAGCCATACATGTACTTTTTCTTTATCGATACATGACTAACCAAACCTTATGGTCTATGTAATCCTAAATTTGTTCCTGGTCCCTCATAGAGTATGAGACCCCAATTATGACTCATAGAAGACACAACGAGTCATAAATTAGAGTCGGTCGACTAATTTTTCAATTTTATTAAGGACTTGATTGTAATTACTATAAGTAGTATTTTTAGGTCATTTTTTAGGGAGAGCCATCGCTGTCATTGTAATTAGGGCTAGAATACAATACCTAGAGAGAAAATTGAGAGAATATACTTGTGAATTAATTTGATCTTCAAATGTTATGATTCTCAATTAATTTTGGATTTGCTTGATTCTCAATTCAATTGGGTAGGTGTTTAATTATGTTTTCTCAATCCAGAATTTCTTCATCAACCTATAGCATGAGTAGTTAAATCCATAACTTAGGGTTGTGGGAACCATAAATATCTAACCAAATAAACTTGGGTGATTTGCAATTCTTGGTCTGGGTAATTGCATGTATTAATTAATTCTCTTCGTTTTGAATGTTTTATTATTGTGTCCAACATTAGAATATATCTAGTGTTACCTTCCTAATCCAGGTGGTAATGAATAGGAATAGAGATTGATTAACAGGATTAGAGTGATGTTTTCTCGTCTAAGTAACCGAACTAGACCAAAAGGAGGTTGACTGGGACTATAGGTAATGGTTAGTATTGCACACTATAGAGATAGCTCATGTCACATAGTGAAATGTACCTCTTACCTTTGGCCAGAAGGCTTGGTGAACTTAAATTATTATCCTGCATGCTACACTCTAGTCGAGAATTGGGTTATCCGGTGTTATTAAGTTGGTGAATCATGGGGAAAACAATACTCAAGATGATCTCTATTATTGATTCTCTTCCATTATAGTTAGTGTAGTCTGTTTTATTATAAATTACTTTCAAAGCCCCCTCCTTTGGGAAATTGACTTGACTAATTCTTTGAATTGCTTATTGGTGAATTATTGTAAGTCTTCATATTCTCTGTACGATTCGACCCTAACCTTGGTTAGGTTTATGTTTGATAAGGACAACTTTATCCTCTAAATAAGTGGTGTAACTTAGGCATGATCAAAGAATATTATAAAGTTGCTGGGGAATATGGCTAGACTTAGTTGAATTCACTAGTAATTATAATTGGAGTGTTAATTCTTAGTTCCCTTGAAATTTATTTTTGTTTTTGTTTTTGTTTTTGTTGTTATTTTTATTCTTTGCAAGGTATACTACTAGTGTATTCCCAGCACTAGGAGTTAAGGCAATCCTTTAACTGCACCTGATCTAGATATCCAAAGAATATCAAGAAGAATGGCCCAAGAAAATACCAATAATGCGGCCAATGCAATTTTGAATCGAAACAACTATGATGATAATGGGAATGAAAACCCACCTCCTTTGGAAAATATTCCATAGCCTCGGGATTTCAATGACAATGATTAACAACAGAATCAATATAGGTTGAATCCAATGTCTATGGATGTTACAAGAGTATTGTGTTGCCATGACTACTGGCAGACACAAAGTTCTCTATCTCTAGAAGGTTACTTTAGATGCTGTAGAACTATGTGCTATTTGCAGATGCACAATTAGTGGATCCACATAGACACTTGCACAATGTTGTATTTGTTTTTAAGAGCGTGATGGGAACACAATCTCTTTATGGATGTTGTGCAACTTCGTGTCTTCCATTGCCTCTTACGGGCAATGTTGTATTATTTCTAGCTGAGCTCCCACACAGCTCAATCACTAGTTGGGTAGATTTGTAGAAGGCCTTTTAGGAGAGGTACTTCCCTTGATCGAATAAGCCCAAATTGAAGGACTAGATCAACAACTTTGAACAACTTCCTGATTATTAAATAAGTACTACTTGGGAGCACTTTACTAAGTGTTTGAGGAGCATCCCTGACCACAAGATAGTTGATGATGCCTTGGTGGAGATCATATATTGTGCCTTTGATGAGAATAGTTAGGCTTGTGCTGACATTATTATAGGGGGTATGTTTCTATATCAACCATTTGCAAGGATTGCAGAGCATATGGATAAAATGGTGAAGACGAATCACACATGGGGATAAACAGATAGAGCTTTAACAAAAGGTTCATATGCTATGAGTGTTGGTTCAAAGTAAGCAAAAATTAATGAGGAGATTATGCAACAACTTGCTTAGATTTGCACAAGCATGGATGTGGTTATCAAGCAAAACCAAGAAAGAGTAAATGTGGTAGTTCACCAACCTCCACGTGCACTCATGTACAAGGATCCTTATTTTGAGGAGGATGCTTGTTTTGTAAATGATCATATGGAGGGTTTTCGGATTAATGCCCAAGGGTACAATCTAGACTATTGGCGCCAAGGTCAAGGAAAACACAATTAGACTATGGTAGAGATGGACCTTATAGGAACAATTAAGGTGGTTATTATGATAGGAACAGGGATCTTGAAGCAGATTAGGGTTGAACAAATTATTTAAGAAATAGTCCATATGTGCCACCATATAACCATGATGCAAGCATGCAGAATTCTAGAATTGAGAAGATGTTTGATCGTTTGTTAAAGAAGACTGAGACACAAGATGAAACTCTAAAGGGCATGAAATCTGATATTTCAAGTATCAATCAAAAGATAGAGTCTTATTCTGTGGCTATTAAAAAATATGAGTAACAACTTAGTCAAATGTCAACTCAGTTGAATCAGCGTCAGTAGGGTATAGTTGCCTAGCAATATCCTAAGAATAATGGGAAATGTATTATGTTTACTACTAGAGCTGGCAAGAGCACCATTGACCCTCCTATGTTAGTTGAGGTAGAAGATGTTCATGAGAAGACAGTTGCAGATAAGGATGAGGTTGAAGGAGATGATTGTGTCAAGGATAGGGTAAGTGAAACAGCTCAAGCGCCACAAACGTATAAGCCCATCCCTAGGCCTCTTTCTCCTTGCTCTCAAAGGCTTCAAAAGAGGGAGGAGGAAAGCACATTCAAGCACTTTATCTTTATGCTTAAGAAACTATCCATCAATATCACTCTTATTGAGGCATTGGATAAAATGTTGGGCTATGCCAAGTATATGAAAGACTTGATCACCAAGAAGTGTACTATGAGTCAATAGCTTCCTCAAGTGCTTCAACATTGCAGTGTTATCACTACAAAGTCCTTAGCTAAGAAGCATGAAGATCAAGTGCTTTCACCATACCTTGAACTATATGTGATGTGGAGTTCGCAAGTGCACTATGTGATTTAGGTGCTAGTATCAATTTAGTGCCTCTTGCCATCTATAAGAAACTTGGTTTTAATGCCCCTACTCCAAATAACGTGCGTTTGTTCTTGGCTGATAGAACAGTAAATAAGCCTATGGGGATACTATATGATATGTTGGTTAAAGTGGAGAAATTTATACTCCCTAGAGACTTTATGATGCTTGATTGTGAGGTTAACTTTGGCATCCCTATCATCTTGGGAAGGCTATTTCTAACCATAGGACGAGCTCTAGGATATGGAAACTGGTCAACTCAGATTTAGACTAAACAAAGAAGAAGTTGTCTTCATCGTTCTTCTATCCATGAAGTATCCTTATAAGCTCAAAAGTGCGGTTTTGGCAATTGGTGAAGTCTAGTAAGTAATTTGCCTAAGTCATGCTGTGACAATAAATCAGGTAATACTTTAGAGGCAACCCAAGGTTACTAATGTTACTACATAGTTATAGGTTTATTTTTCAGTTTTTGGATTCATAATTAGTTGTTTTGTTTTGTTTTGACTGCTATTCTTGACATAGAGTTGGTTGCATTTTGGGTAATTGTGTATTTGATGAAGAGTATGCAGGTAAAAGACTAAGTTAGCAAATTTGCTAAGAAAAGCATCAAGTTTAGATTCTATGACTGGGCTTATGATTCATATTGCACTTTACAACTTGTAATCACATCTCATAGCCAACTTTACGACTTATAGATCAATCTACGAGTTGTGAATGGGGTTGATGGGTCTCAGGTAATTTTCTAAATTTTTTCCAAGTGTTGAGGGTTCTACTAGACCATGATTTATGAGTCATAGATTCTATCTACGACTCATAGTTGTGATTTAGTAGACCCAATCCTAGTTATTTTAATAGTAGATCCGATAAAGGTATAAAGGAGGGGTCAAATTATTTTGACCCCAATGTTCACCTAATTGACCAAAATTTCCCAAAATTTCTGCTTGCCCTCAAATTTTTGATCAAATTTTGATAGTTGGGACCTATTTTCTGGCAAGATTTTCGGCACCTAGGGTTTCATGTTCAATCATCTTCTCTCTTTTTGTCCTTCAAGTTAGTCTTCGCTCGTGGTAAGTTCTTTTTTTAATTTTGATCATTGATTTGCCTTGTTAGTACTTGATTGTTTTGATGATTATGATGGTTTTAATGTTTACTCATGAAATTCTTGTTAAAAGTGGATTCTGAAAGTGAAATTAAAGTTTCCCTTGATTGAATTGATTGTTTGTCCAGAATTGGGTGTTATAGCCTTGAGGTTGTTAATTGTTGTGACTATGAAATCTTCAACCATGTTTGCTTAAATTATATTAAATAGTTTATACTTGTGAAATGGTGATTGATGACATAGGAGCATGATTTTGTGTGAGTCAAACAAGAAGAGTCGGAAACATAGGTTATTCCACGCTTAATCATCTTTTCAATGGGGTGAAATATGTTAAAATCATGCTTGGGGATATGGGTGTATGATTAGAATCATGTGAGTGCTTGTATGCTTGCTTTGATGTTGTTGATTAAGTGTTGAATATGTTCTTTAGGGTCTATGTGATGGACTTAGAACCTGAGATTTTTGGTTCATGGGTGTCTTTTATGATGCGTAGTGCAATTTATGAGTCATAATTGTCCCTTATGGAATTCCAAAAATGTTTTGTTTTGAATATTCATCAAATGAGACCTTTTATGAGTCACAGATCACTTTATGACATGTAGATAGGTCTCGTAGATCCCTGCCTGATTTTGAATTACTCTATGGAACTTTATACATCCCCAATCTACAACTTGTAAACCACTTTATGAGTCATACCGAGGTCTCGTAGACTTTTTCAGTAACCAATATTGTTCTGAAGCATTAGTCTATAAGAGCACTTTATGACTCGTTATGCTCACTACTAGTCGTAAAGGGGCTTTTGTAGAAGCTTCTGCAACTAATTCAGATTAATTTTTTGCATTTTATTTCTTGATTCTATGGGTTGATTATGGTGTGTTTATGTCTATGTTTCAGGTACTATGGCTAAGAAAATTGCTCAAAGATCAAGGAATTTAGGAGAAAGCTTAGGGAAAAGACTATGGATGACAAGCTTTCAGATGCTGAGCAACCCCTCAGCTGAGTGGGTCATTGGAGAAATTTCATGCGCAGCCTTACCCAGAGGCACCTCGTCCATAGACTAAAGCTACTGCCAGAGCTTGTCAGCCTCAGGTTCATGGTTATAGTCCTTCCTAGTTTGAAGAGGAAGGTACTGATGAGAGTGGGAGCAATATGCCCTAGATTACTCCTTGTAAAGATTACCTTAGTTCTAAGGAGGTCTCCGAGGAAAGAGCACATATTTAGTCCTCCACCATACCATCTTCTACATCAGCATCAGATGCTATTATTCACCAGTGGTGCATCGAGGGTGTGAAGGCCTTATTCTTTTAGGGAGCACAAGCCAAGGAGCATGACAAGCCAACATTTTTCATCTATGAGGAGCCTAGGGTTATTGATGATGGACTGAACCATGTCCTAGGTTTGCAGAACACGATGATATAATATGGGCTTCTACGGATGACGGAGACACTTGGAAGATACTCTTGAGTTTTGCTGAGGAAGTTTTATGTATCTTACATAGCCATAAGTCACTGCAGTCTTCCCAAGGGGAATAAGCCTCTCACTCAGCCTAAATTGAAAGAGATGCATATGAGAGGTTGGCAGGTCGACATTTTTTAGGAAACGATCCATTATATACTTTTTCATCTCGATTATCGAGCCCCTAGATTTACAACAAAGTTTGGCCACATGTTGGGGCAGGCCAGGAACCCATTAATTACGAAGGATCCTGAGCATCGGACATCACTACTGAGATGGGCCTAAACATGATCGACAAATGGGAACCTGAAGGAACCCTAAACAAGCCTCATATCGTATCATCAAACATTCTTTACTTCGGAAATAAGATAAATCAACATAAGAAACATAAACAAGGTAAATTGGGACTAAGTGAGAGATACTTATATTTAAATAGCTTGAATATCATAAGCGAGTCGAAGCTCAAGCATAATACCTATTTTGTCTAATAACACCTCTAACATAGACTTTAGCGAGGACCAAAACAAGCAATGGGGCTCACCCTCATAGTCAAAGCATACCAAAAAAGGAAATATAGTCTTTAATGCATAGCATAGGAATGAAACTAATGTCCCCGGAATGGAGGACTCACCAACTAGCTTGAATGGATACCACTAGCCACTAGAGGAGAAGGATGGCCAAATTGAGCTCCGGTTCCTACATGGTAACATCATATAGTCATGGTGCATTAGGACTTTTGAATGTACTAAGTATGTATGATGCAATACAACAAGAGATAGGCATCATAGTCAAACTGCATAATAATAGGCAATAGCAATAGGCATAATATAACATGGCATGTATGATCAATGCATAAGTAAAAGATGCTTAAAATTTATTCAAGTCATATAGATCATAATACATAGGTATGGGAAGAGACCTCAACTGACATAGAATAAGACCAAGAGAGCTACAACTTGGAATCCCGATGATTACCCTCACCAATAAAGAGGTGGTCTACTTGCAAAAGTTAACAATATTTCAAACTTAAGGGAACATGACCCATTTCATATGAGTAACCTTACTTATAGGAACCTTACCCAATTTCAGAAAGGATTTAAGACACCACTTCAACTTACGGGAACAAGACCCAATTTTGTGTGAAGCGACCCTCCTTACGGTAACATGACCCAATTTTGGAAAGTATTTTAAGTGATAGTTCACTTGATGGATCCACTAGTATGGCAAGGGAATAACATCATCCTATGGTGGCAAGGAGGACACTAGTGGGGTCCCTTCCAGTTTTCTTGTTTTGGTCCAATGCCTTGGGGTCATGGGCCTAAGCCTTAATATGCATAAAAACAGCTATACTTAGTGATATTTCAACTCCATATCATACAACACATTCCCAAAAACCCTCTCTAACCCTTAGACAAATATTTCACCCAAATTCTAGTGTCTCAATCTCATTTCGGATCTTAAGGATTTCATTCAAGCTTCAAATTCTCAATCAAATCTTCATTAAGGAAATCTCCAAAGTTGAGGTATGTAGGTTTCAACCATTAGGTTCTTTCACCCATGGTGCATAATCTTCCTTTTTTCCTAAATTTCATGATTTCAAGTTTGATTATCTATGGGTATCTCTTACTATGAAAATTGATTATAAACTATATTGGAGTTTCATGAAATTTGACTATTTAAGCATGTTTTGCTTTATGAATCTAAGATCCATTATGTGATTTGACAAAGGATTTTGATATATTTTGCATGAGGGTATTACCAAGTGTTGATGGGTGGTTTACATTGGTTTTTCTTACACGATTTCACTCTTGAATTACATGATTTAGTGCTATGATTTCATACCCGCCAAGTGTTTGATAAAATATCCAGTTATGGAATCTTGAGGTATTGAAGGTCTAATGCATGACATATAAGTTAAATGACATTATAATTATGAAAGGAATGTATGAATGAATTGCTTTTTGGAAGGTATCTATAGTGTTATGAGTTGACGACACCTAATTATGGAGGTGTTATTCCTCAACCACTATGATAGGAGGTGGTATGCCCATCTACCAATTGGGGGTATATTCCTTAATCACTTTGATGTGGGGTGGTCATGCTCATCTACCAATTGGGGAGTATCTTCCTCAATAACTTTGATGGGGGGTGGTGATGCTCATGGTATGATGGGGGTGGTATACCCATCTACCAATTGAGGGGTAAATTTCTCAATCACTTCCTAAGGGATGGTCATACCTTTCGAAGTACTAGTTTTCTTGGTCTATGAAGGTAGTCTCTTCTTACATATGAATATGTACTATTGATCTCAGGTTACGCAATGACTCTCATTCTTTTGTTAAATGCTTTTGACTATGAGGGTGTCACTGAAAAGTGTCTTGGTCCCCATTCAAATTCTAAGTTTAGAGGTGTTGTTGGACAAGTTATGTAATGATGTGTTGCAATTTGACTCTCTTGACTCCTATAATTTTTAAACTTTGAAAGACTCCCTTAGCCCCTTTATCGACATTTTATGTTCTCTTGATGTTGTTTACTTGCTTCCATAACCAAAGTTGTGTAAGGATATGCTAAGAGGCTTGTTTGGGGTCCCTTTGGGTAACCCATTCATGGTGTCACATCTAGGCCCTAGGCTTGGGTTGTGACATTTAAGTTAGTGAATCATGGGGAACATAATTTCCCAAGTTGCTCTCTTATTTGATTGTCTCTCCATTTAATTTCCAGAGTTGCTCTCATATTTGGTTGTCTCTCCATTTTACTAGTTTTGTTAAATTTTACTACAAATTATTGCAAACCCCCCCATTCCTTCAGAATTAAGTTATTTAATATTTAAATTGATTGGTGGTTAATCAAAGTAGCTTAGCCCTACATTAACTTGGGATTCAACCCTAACCTTGGTTAGGGTTTTTAGTATTGATGATCACTTTGACCTTGAAATAGAGGTGTATCTTGAGCGTCAACAAGCTTGCAAACCTTGTGCTCTGATACCACTTTTGTCATGACTTGGACCTATGGTCTAGTCGTGACATTGCGAAAATGACACCTGAAGATATCCCATACAAGCTTCGTGTTCATATCATAAGCATGCATAAGGTAAAATGAATATATGTAAGAGAACAAACAAGTGGAATGGGGGAAATTTACATCAATCCATAGTGTCCATGACTTGCTTCTACATCATATGATCTTTGTTGGTCCAGAATATAGCTTACTAGCTCACCCTCAATAAATACATCAGGAAAAGTAATAAAGTCTAAATAGAAAAGCATTATGAAGGGGCTTGTTCCCAAAGCATGGAATTTCACCAACAATCTTTAAAATCAACTCCAAGCTAGCAATGGAATTGAATAGTAGCCTTGTTATATGTCCCTACATGATTATATCAAGTAGGCAAAGAATTATGCGCTACGATGTGTGCATCTAATGCTTAAGAGTATCGAGTGTATACAAGTTTTTTGTCAAATGAAGGAGATCATGGCCCTAAACAAAGTGAGAGAATTGAGGTGCTTGAAGGAATTAGGAAGCTAGTAAGTAAGTCACCTACTTGCTTAGCTTAAACTTGTTAGCTAGATGGAGATGAGGCCCGATGTCGAATTTGTCCAAGTCCAATTATGGATAAAGTCTGTGTTAAGGGTACAATATTAGTCTATGTTTTAGCATCATAAATGGACTGTACTTTTAGACCACTAAGAATAAAAAAGGGACCAAGCCCATTACAATTAGTTTGATAATTTAGGCCCAACTAACTAAAGAGAAAGGGGGAAAATGGGTAGCAAAGGCCCATCAACTTTAAGACCCATTTAGGCCAAAGTGTAAGGGCCAAGCTGCTGTATCAGTAGCTTATTAATATGTGTTAATATGTTATCAAAATCTCAAGATAAAGTCAGCCAAACAGACCCTAAAAGGTCTCAAAAATTGTCCCTTAAGTCATTTCACTTTGGAACAATTTTCAGCTTTCCTAAAGACTTTCTTTTACTCTTTACTTCACTTAACTACACAGCGAATAAAACCCTCTAGGGTTATTGAAGGAAATGGTAATCTTGAAGGCTAAAGTAAGTGGAAATATCCATGCATTTGGTATACTTTTCCCATAAAAAAACAAGAAATATATGCTAGTTATGCTTGTTAACAATGGTCGGGCAGCATGTGTTTAGAAAGTTGTTGCACACTTGCCTTTTTTTTTAAGTGACTTATCTATGGTTTTTACGCTATATGATGAATATAAGAAGTCGTTCTTAACATAGTTTAAGTTATAGATATTAATCTAAGGTTTCTACACTAGTTTTGTTTCACTTAAAAACAAGTTTTATTGTGCTATCTTAAGTGTGATTTTGATTGAAATTTGTGGGCTGATGGATGGAACGCTATTGAGTCACTCCTTCATAACTTATTTGGTATTGTTCTGGCATTATTTTAAGGCTATTTTTATGTATATATGTGTTGAGGATAGTTTGGTCAAAGTCTTAATAGGTTTGACTTATTGACGTCAAGATATAGAGAAATGGCGTAATGTTGTGCTACCTGATTGCATGTAGGGGGAGTTGGTATGTGTTATGAATTGTAGACTGTTTCCGGCATGTTACGGACCTAAACTAGGCTGTGTACACCATGTATATAGAATGCATAGTAGAAACATATGCTTAGGGGTGGAAAGGATGAAATAACATCATTGGGTCGACGCTTACGGGTTGCTGCCCGAAGTTTATTTTTAAATTAGATTGGACTGCCAAGGCATGTTTAGTAGTTACTAATGTTTGTTTTACTACCCACACTAATATAGATCACTACTTAAGAGAAAAGGAGGTTAGTCGAGGTAATTACGAGGTCGTACAATGAGGTATGTAAGGCTACTTGATTTCGTATTATTTGTCATGAAACATAGATCCCTCCTTGGAATATAAAGGAACTTACCCCACTCCAGCACAATTATTAACGTTGTCTCCACTCTTTCACATGTTCATTTTCTCCCATACCTAGTCACCTTCAAATCTTCATACCTACTTGTATAAGAATATAATGGGTTCTTGTTGCTAAATAAAGTTCACGAGTTATTTCATCTCCTACGCATTTCATTATTTGTGTAATATACTCTTTTCATTGTTCTATTGTCTTATATGAGTATTTACATGTCACATGCTACATCTACTATCCTACAGCTCCAATATTGTGACCACTAAAAGAATCATCTCAAAAGTAATTGAAAGATAAAGTATATTTCTTATTGATGGGTGTTAACTCGAGGGTGGAAGAATCACCTAGCCTGGGTCGATCCTATCACAGGGGTAGCCAAAAGGGTGAAAGGAAAAGCCTAGCCAGGGCTGATCCTGATATAGATTTACCATTGATCAGCTAGTCATTTGTATTATATGTTGTGAAGAGATTATATAGTGAAGGTAAAGTAATAAAAAGAACATAAAGTACAGGATCCCACAATATAACTACAAGTGGTCTTTTATCCTACACTAGTGCATAGTTTCATTTGAGTTGTTACTTCATATATAGTATTTCCTGTCTTACATATTCAATAGATTATCTTGTACTGACTTCTCTTAGGGGGGACCTGCATTTCATGCACAGGTACAGGTGCTAGTAGATATTCCCAGTAGGAGTACAGGGTATCTAACTATTATTACCAAGCTCCAGGTGGCTTCGGAGCTTTGTGTGTCTAGAGCTTATACTTTTGTATTGTATATTTAGTCGAGGTGAGGCCTATCCCGACCCTTATCAGATACTTTTCCTTATCTAGAGGCTTTGTAGACTATGTAAATTAAAGTGTGGTCATGTCTCATACTTTAGACAATGTGACCCTAATGGCCTAGCCATATGCATTTTCTTTTGGCTTGTTATTACTACTTACTTTATTAAAGGCATGTTAAATGTAGAAATCCCTTGTAGTATGTATAGAAAGCACATGGATACAGGTTGGTTCTTCTGAGCCTTATCGGCAAGGGCTGCCAGTCTGCCTTAAAGGGACTTTGGGCATGACAAAATTGGTATCAGAACGGGTAATCCTAGGGGGTCTACAAAGCCATTTCTATGTAAAGTCTTGTTTATCAATGTGTTCTGCACCACATTTATAAGCAAGAGGCTACATGGCAGTTAGGAGTTGTTACTCTCTTTTCATTCTTTAGATCATACCATATAGCTAAGTATAATAGGTGGATTGTGTATAACTCCTAAATTATTTTGTACAACAAGTATGTCAAAAACCAGGAAAAACAAAGGTAAAGGGAAGGAAGTACAAGTGGTGGTTGGTATACCCAGTCAGGTGAGACAACAAAATGAGGCTCAAGATGAGTCTCTGTCATAGACCTCTCCAACTCCTCTAGCCCCTAATAAACTAAGAAGTAGTGAAATTCCCCTAGAATCACCTATCGATACTACCATGCAGGATCTGAGAAATGTAGTCCAACTATTGACTCGTATAGTTGCTGGCCAAGGTCAAGGATATGAAGGTCCATTTATAGGTGCAGGTGGTGCGAATAGGACAGTTAGCATGAGGATATATGACTTCCTTAATTTGGACCCTCCATCCTTCACTGGGTCAGATCCTAATGAAGATCCACAAGACTTTATTAATCAAATTCAAAACACTTTCGATGTTATGCATGCGAGTGGTATAGAAGCTGTCGAGTTAGCGACATATAGGTTGAAAGGTGTGGTTGTATTGTGGTGTGAAGCTTGGAAACAATCTAAGGATATAGATGCAACTCCAACTACTTGGGAAGAGATCAAGGAGGCATTTCTTGACCATTACTTGCTATTAGAGATCCAAGAGGCCCGTGCAGATCAGTTCTTAAATCTCCACAAAGGGAATACAAACATGAGGGAGTGTAACCTTCAATTTAATTCCCTGGCTAGGTATACTCCTAATATAGTTGATACTATGGTAGATAGAGTTCATTGGTATGTGGATAGATTGGATAAGTATCTAGTCAGAGACTATACCATTGCTTCCTTGAATAAAGACATGTATATAGCGAGGATGCAAGCTTATGACAGAAATTGGAGGATCAGAGGCAAAGAATAAGGACATAAGAGTTGGAAAGGGGGCAGGCCAAAAAGGCCAAATCTACGAGGTAGTTCACACCATCCCAAGGTGAGATTAGGCCTCAGTTTTCTAATAGACCGCCTAGGCCCTCATACACCTACTCTATAGCCAGTGCTCCACCACAACTTCAAGGGTCTAAAGGTAATCGGTTTGGTCAATGAGGTAAAGGACAAGGTGGACGAACAACAGGATATTTGACAAGCCAACAAATGACTCCTAGGTAGCCTTGCAAATAGTGTGGAAGGGATCATTCAGGTACATGTCATGTTGGGACAGATGCTTGTTATTTGTGTGGTATGCCAGGGCACATAATGAGAGATTGCCCGAGGAGATATATGAATGACATAGCACAGTCTACTAGGTCAGTTGTTGCATCATCATTAGTTCCTCCAGTAGGTAGGGGTCAACAAGAACCTACGGGTCATGGTAGAGGTGTAAGAGGGGCAACTAGCTCTAGCAGAGTCCAGAATCGTAATTATGCTCTAGGGAGTCAGCAAAATTTTTGGAAGCTTCAACTGATATGGTCATAGGTACACTATCCATATTTTCACATAATGTATTTAGTTAGAGTAAGGGATATAGAGGCAGAATGGCCAAATCTTTAGTCAGTTCCAGTAATGAAAGAATTTGTTGATCTGTTGTTCTCTGAAGAACTTCTAGGCTTACCTCAAAAATGAGAAGTAGATTTTGGTATTGACTCACTTCTAGGCACTCAACCTATTTCCATCCCTCCATATAGAATGGCCCTGGTAGAATTTGTGTCAATTAAAAGAGTAGTTTAAGGACTTATTGGAGAAGGGTTTTATAAGACTTAGTGTGTCCCCTTAGGGTGTACCAGTGTTATTTGTACGTAAAAAGGATGGCACCTTAAGAATGTGTATTGATTATCGACATATGAATAGGGTGAAAATTAAGAACAAATACCCCCTCCCCAGGATTGAAGATTTATTGAGTCAGTTACAGGGTACCAAATGTTTTTCAAAAATCAATTTGAAATCAGGTTATCACCAAGTGAGGGTGAAGGAGAAAGATATATCTAAGACTGCTTTCAGAACATGCTATAGTCACTTTGAATTTCTTATTATGTCATTTAGGCTAACGAATACATTAGCAGTTTTTATGGATCTGATGAACAGGGTATTCAAACTATTCCTGGATGTGTTTGTGATAGTATTTATAGATGACATTTTGGTATATTCAAGATCATAGGAGGACCATCTAAATCACTTACAACAGGTGTTACAAGTTCTTCGTGATTGACAGTTGTATGCCAAGTTTTCCAAATGTGAATTTAGGCTAAAATCAGTAGCATTTTTCGGTCATATTGTGTCCGATGAGGGAATAAGGGTTGATTCACAAAAGATAGAGGTTGTGAAATATTGGCCAAGACCAACAACACCCACAGAAATTTGGAGCTTCCTAGGTTTGGCAGGGTATTACAGAAGGTTTGTTGAAGGTTTTTCTTCTATATCAGCACCTCTAACAAAGTTGACACATAAGGCAACCAACTTCCAATGGAATGATGCATGTGAAAGAAGCTTCCAAGAGTTGAAAAGCAGACTAACTTCTGCACCTGTGCTAATACTTCCAGAATGCACCGAGGGGTATGTAGTGTTGCAATGCTTCAAGAGTTAGCTTAGGGTGTGTACTCACATAGCATGGTAGAGTAATTGTTTATGCCTTTAGACAACTATGACCACATGAGAAAAACTAACCAACATATTATCTTGAGCTAGCAGCGATTGTGTTTGCTCTGAAAATATGGCGCCAGTATTTGTATAGGGTTCACATTGACATATATGCTGATCATAAGAGCCTGCAATACATCTTTAAGTAGGAACACCTAAACTTAAAATAGCGGAGATAGCCAGATCTAATAAAGGATGATGATGTTGATATATTTTACGACCCAGGGAAGGTATGGTCCACTTTACCCCTCACATAGTTGATGCCATTCACACCTAGACACCTTGGTGGTAGGGAAGGAGATCTATGCAGAAATCTATCTCCGTTTTGGGAGGGACACCGAGAAGGTCATTTGGGAAGACATCAAGAAACTCATTCACAATAGGGCCTGAGTCAATGGAAGGGACCTTGGACTCCACATTTTTAACCCTCACAAGATGATATAAAAACCCTCTTGAAATCAACTTATGGGATTTTAATGCATGAAATGAATTTACCCTTGACCGCCACATCTTAACTTTCCCACTCAAGGATGGCTTCATTTGGAAATTGAAACATGACCCTATGGGTTCTACAATTAATGGAAGCATAGTGTGTATGCAACTAATCCATCCTAAGAATGACATCAAAGTCTACCATGTCTAATAAAACAAGATCACAAGGCAACAACTTGTTCAAAATGCAAATAGGACAACTCTTATAAACTTCCCTAGCAACAATAAAGGCACAAATAGGAATAGATACTTCATATGACTCATGCAACAACTCAAAAACAACATAGAACTTTTTAGCAACAGGAGGAGTAACAAAGGAAAGTGTGGCACTCAGATCAAAGTATATACATCAAAGTCAAAGATTTTTAATATACCAGTAACAATATCGGGGATCTCACCAACCCCTTGCCTCCAATGTAGAGCATAAAACCGATTGTACCTTGGGGCACTACCTTGAGGACCACCTCTACCCAATAGAACTGCATTAGCACATCGGACCTTGCCATAGTTTCTTGGACAATCCACCCACTTGTGACCAACCTCCCCACATTAAAAACATGCATTGAAACCCCTCAAAGATGGGCCCTTATGATACTTCACACACCTAGGACATACATCATTAGGAGCCATTCCACCCACACCTTGAGTCCTTGGGAAGTCATTGGCAAACCCTATAACAAATTTATTCATCCTTGACTTAGGATCGGCCACCAAGTAAGGAGCATACTTTGAAAGTTGATTAAATTTGAAGGCATACTCCTTCACACTCATACCACCTTGTTTCAAGTTCATGAACTCCACCAACATTGCTTCCCTAAGCTCAAGAGGAAAGAACTGATTAAGGAAGTCCAATTTGAATTCCTCCCAAAGCACTACATCACCATTTCCTTTCTCACCCTTTCATTAATCATACCAAATCTGGGCTACCTCCTTGAGTTGTACATTGCCAAATTTGCCTGTTCGTTTGGCCCAACACCATGATATTTAAGATTATATAGACGTTATCAATGAACTCTTGTGGGTCTTCATCCACCTTCGACACATGGAAAACCAAAGAATTCATCCTTATAAAGTCTCTTACCCTAGCTCCCGGGGTATTAGCATGATGGGCTTGGGCCCCTTGTTGGACTTGCTTTGCCACCACTTGGGTAAGCATAGTACGAGCATCTCAGACTTCACTATTATTAGGTTGCTCCTCAGGAGTTTGGGCACGTCTCCCTCTAGTGTTTGGCATAATATAGCATAGCAAAGAACAATCATTAGGGCGAAAATTCACCAAAACTCTATAGCACAACTTAGAATATGAAGAGGGGAAACATTTTCTAAAATGTCTCACATCGCCCCATTCATAGTCATGGCACACTTCACAACTATGAATAGGACTCTAATTGACGTGGTGTGTTGGACTTTGAAGATCTATTAACCTGGTGCTTTGATACCAACTTTGTCATGACCCAAGCCTAGGGCCTAGATGTGACACGATGAATGGGAACCTGAAAGAACCCACAACAAGCCTCTCAACTTATCATTAAACATCATTTGTCGTGAAAGTATGTAAAAGGCATAAAAATAAGTATAAGGAGCAAAGGGGCTAAGGGATAGTTTGCCCAAAACATCAATATCACAAACAAGGAGTCATAGATCAAATCATAATTGCACAGCTTGTCTAACAAATATCTCCAGATACATAAATAGAGCGAGGGCTAAGACAAGGTAACCGAGCTCACCCTCATAGTCAAAATAGAACATAAGAAAGTGTCTTAATACATGGGTAATAGCAATCATAAACTAAGGTGTTTGAAATAGAGGACTCACCAACATTATTGGAATAGCACTAACTAGCCACGTAAAGGAGGAGGATGATCAATTTGAACGTCGATCCCTACATGGTGATATCATGTAGGCAAGTGTATGTGTTAGTACATTTGAATGTACTAAGTATGTGGGTTGCAATACAACAATAGATATTCGTCATACTTAAAATGCATACATTAGACAATAGGCGTAGCATAATAATATGGCATGTATGATAAATGCATAAGTAAAATATACTTTCATCAACTCATGCTCATATAAGATAACATATGTGTAGAAGAGACAAACCTAGTACCCCAACTATAGTTGGGAGGTGCCATTCATACCTGGACAGCCTGGCGGCAAGGTACTACACCCCTCATATGGTTGATTCCATTCATACCTAGATACCATGGTGGAAAAGTACTATACCCCTCACATGGTTGATGTCATTCACACCTGAACACCTTGGTGGGAAGTTATATACCCCTTAAATGGTTATCGAGGCTCCTATACCCCCTAATCAGGGATGGTCTAATGTAACACACTATATATAACATATATATCATATAAATAAGCTCACTGTATCATCATAACATCAATTATTCCATATCTCATGATTTAGACCTTCAATTCCTCAAGAAAACATAACCGAACATTTTATCAAACACCTTGGAGTTGTGTAATGAGGGTAAAAGACCATGCAATTTAGAGGTGAAACTATGCAAGAAAACATGTTGTAAAATCATCAATCAACACCTTGAAAAACCAACAAGACATTCACAACAAAAACCCTCATCAAATTCAATACTAGATCCAAGATTTAGAGCTCAAAACATGCTAAAACTACCATACTTTCATGAACTAAATAACTATGCAGTAGATTTCTCAATATACAAGATCCATGTGTAAAATAAACTTTAAATCATGCAATATTAGTTAAAAGAGGGTTTAGGAACCATGGGTGGAAGGAACCAATGGCTCATCACCCCATACCTTAGCTTTGCAGAAGTTCTTGGTGAACTTGAAAATGGAGGCCTAAAGCTTGAAGAAAATCCTTAGTTTTGGATGAGGGTTTTGAGTCTTGAATCTGGGAGTGAAAATATGGCTAAGTGTTTGGGAAGTAATGGGAAATGTTTAGAATGACATATAGGTGAAATTTGTCTAAGTATAGATAAAACCACATTTGGGAAACTTGGGCCCAACACTTAGAATGTTTTGAGCCATACAAGAAAAACATTTCCAGGTAAATACCCATCTCCGAGTAGTGGAGAGGACGCAGAGAAGATTTTGTACTGAAGTGCACGCAAGGTGCATCATAGAGGTATCATGAAACGCTCTCTAGAATTATTCACTTAAAAATTTATAATTGCTATTCTTTCGCTCTTAAAATTGAGTTAGATCCTTTTTCACCTAATTTTGAACTCCTGATCACAAATATAAAGTCGAATTTTTGAAACAACAAATGTATTTTTAGATATATGTAAATTAAAATTTTGGGCATTCCAAGGGACGTTTATGGGTTCTTTTAGGGGTCATTTCAGAAATCACCCATACTTAGACATTTTTCAACTCTATAATTCACAAAACCCTCTCTCAAACCCCTCTAAGACTCTATCAATTCCCTTATTCAAATCTAAGGATCTCAAGATCAATTTTGTAATCAAGGACTCATTTAAATCTCTAAGTCTACTTTAGGTTCACCTCAAAGAATTCAAGGTTTAATGTATGTGGGTCTTCATCCATAGGTCCTTTCGCCTACAGAGCCCAACATTCCCTTTTCATGAAAGTTGCATGTTTTCAAGTTGTATTACCTATGGGTATCTCTTATCATTTATTATCAATATAAATTATTTGGGGGTTTATGAAGTAGTGGTTTATTATGAATGACTATCTTTTTCAAGCATATTCCATGAATTGATATTGTCTATTGAGACTATGCATGTTTTGAGCTAAGAAACTATGTACAATTATGTGCTTTTGTGATGGATTTTAAGGTACCCTACATGAGGGTTTTACCACATATTGGTGGGTTCATTTGCATTGAGTTTACTCATCTCATTTCACTCTTAAATTGCATGATTTTTAACAACTATCATGACCCCACCATGTGTTTAATAAAATGACATGACAAGAATTCTCAAGTAATTGATGATTTAGTATATGATTTACAAGTTAAATGACTTCATGATTATTAAGGGCTTCAAGCATGTCTTGAATTCATGAAAGGTATCTATGATTTTACAAGTATCAAGTTAGTCAATGCAACTTTCGATGCTCATCATGGGTCATCCAAAAATAGTCGCGCTATGTTTTTAAACATAGGGATCAGGCTGCGTACATCCGACCTCCCCTTACACCGCAATGGGCGGGAGCCTTTGAGGCATTGGGGTAATGTATGATTATGATCTACTCTCGTATATAAGTTAGGCTCACTACTAGAGGTCAAGCTTGTTTATGAGCTACTCAAGTCATGTTCTTACAAGATATTCATGTTATTATTAAAGTATGATTACTTCAAGTATTCTGTGGGATCTTAATTAGCACCGATTGAGCCTTAAAATGGAGGCTCAACTAAAGGGGTCCTTAAAAAAAGTCTTTACTCTCTAAACTATGTGCCACCATAGGATTATGTGATGACCCAAGCCTAGGGCCTAGATGTGACACGATGCAAGAGAAACTCGAAGGAACCCAAAGCAAGCCTCTTAACATATCATTACATATCCTTGGTCGCGAAAACAATAAAATACAACAACACTAGAGCAAAATAGCAACAATGGGGCTAAGGGACAACTTCTATATTATAAAAATCAAGATTAAAGAGAGAGTCAAAGCTTATAAGATGACACATGAAATGTCCAACAACAACACCAGTACATAGATAAGAGCGGGGGCCAAGACAAACTACCGAGCTCACCCTTATAGTCAACATTTACATAAAACAAAGGTAGTCTTAGAACGTAGTATTAAATAATAAGCAACATCCCCAGAATAGAGGACTCACCAAAGAGCTTGAGTGGAATCATACTAGCCACATGGATGGGGATGCTCAAACGGGTCTCCATTCCGTACATAGTGACATCATGTAGGCATAGAATATGCATTAGTACATTTGAATGTATTAAGTAGGTAGGATGCAATGCAACAAGTGATAAGCTCCATAATCAAAATTCATAACATAGTCAATGAATAAGTATTGAGCAATATGGCATATGAATTATACTTGAAGTAAAACCATGCTTATATATAAAATAATACGAGTGTAAGGAGTGACCATTATTAGTGAAATTCAAGACCTACCACCTCCTTGGATAGGCGCATGAGGTACAGACACTTTCATATGGTTGATGAGGTATAATCCCCCAAATAAAGTCGATGAGGTTCAAACCCCTCGACATGGTAGCATGGGCCTGCCACCTCCCAAGGGACGAGATCGAGGTTAAAAACCCCTGAACATGGTTACTCGACCCTATAACCTCTTAAGTGAGGCATGGTCATCCCTAACACTATAGAGATAATATCTTATACATGCATTTCTTTCATCATCATATACATAGATTTCTGTAATAATTATTAAGTCATTCATCTCATAAGACATGCATTGGACCTTTAATTCCTCAAGAAATCATAACTGGATATTTTATGAAACACTTGGCAGGTGTGTAGTGCTAATGTAAAGCCATGTAATTCAAGAGTCAAAATCATGCAAGAAAATTCATTGTAAAACCATCAATACAGACTTCATAACGCCCTCAAGCAACATACATCAAAATCGTTCATCAAATCCCACATTTGATCTTAGATTCATAGCTCTAAACATGCTAAAATAGTCACAATTTAATAAAATCCTAATATAGTGTGAACAAGTTTAGGTAAAAGAGAGTTTGGGTATCATGGATGAAAGGAACCCATGAAACAAACCCATATACCTTGACATTTGGACAATCCTGTAAGAAGATTCGATGTGGAGACTTGAAGCTTGATTGAGAACCTTAAAATCTGGATGAGTTTTGAGACTTGTTAGGAGATAAAATATTGGCTAAGTGTTTGAGTGAGTATCTGGGAATGTCTTGAATGATATGAGGGTGAAATAAGGCTAAGTATAGGCATTTTCACGCATGGTAAACCCTTAGCGACAAGACCCAAAGCCTTGGACCGAGATAGAAAAACTGGCAAATTTAAACTATGGTGCGCCCTTGGAACGTTGCGCTAGGGGAGCGAAAAGTTCTCTTTGTTTGCTATAAAATTAGGGATAGACCCATTGCCTACTCAATTTGACCTTCTAATCAAGAATATGAAGTCGTATTTTTTATATCGGGCATAAATTTAGAGATATATGGAAATTTCTATTCTGGGCATTTTCGAGGCACATTTTCAGGCACTTTTTGGGGTCATTTTAATATCTCCCCCTTAGGAACATTTGTCCTCGAATGTCAAAGAAACATATATGAGAGACACTAACATGACTCTTACATACCACATAAGGATGCAACAATGCACTTAAACATCATTTCAAAAATCTCAACATAAGTGTAAAATCATCATGAACTTGTCAATTTAAACATCAATGTATGCAATGACATGAGGGCTGAGCTTAAGAATTTAAATCATATAGGGAACTTAGATCAATACCTTAGGCTTGAGGGGAGTGGAAAAGATAAGGTTATTGCTTTTGCATATCCGCTTTGGTCTCCCAAGTAGCACTTTCGACTTAGTGGTTCCTACAAAGGACCTTAACGAAAGCAACTTCCTTGTTCCTCAACTTGTTCACTTGCCTATCCAACATCTCTACTGGAAGCTCTTCATATGTCAAGTCATCTTCAACTACCCCCAAAACATCAAGAGGAACAATAGCATTAGGATCATCCACACACTTCCTCAACATAGACATATGAAAGACTAGATACACTAATTCTATTTCATTAGGCAAATCTAACTCATAGGCCACTTTAACAATCCTTCTCATCAGCCTATAAGGACGCACACATCTAGGGCTCAACTTGCCATTCTTACAAAAATGGACCACACCTTTCATGGGTGATACCTTCAAATCCATATTAATCTCTTCCCACTTCCAAGTAGGAGTTTCTATCTCTTAGGTTAGGCCACCCGACCTTTGATATTCGGTTTTAACTTGTTGGCAATTATGGAAACCAGACCCAAATTTTGCAATGTCTTTCTTCATGCCTCCCCACCAATACACCTCTCTCAAATCTTTATACATTTTAGTAAACCCGAGTTGAATTGAATAAAAAGAACCGTGAGCCTCATCAACAATCTTTTCCTTCAAACTATCAACACAATGCACACAAGATCTACCTTGGTACCTAAGGGAACCATCTACCCCTTGGTAGAAAACCTCCACCTTACCATCTTTTACCAATGTCTTCATTTTCAAAAAAGCGAGGTCAAGATCTTCTTAGCTTTCACCTCCTAAACCAGTGAAAATTTAGAACCATCAACAACAAGAACACTACCATTATCAACTCCTTCCAACCTAACTCCCAACCTAGCCAACCAATGGACCCACCTATCCACCACCTTGCCACCCTCATCAGCACGAGCTAGGCTAACCATAGAAACCCTACTCAAAGCATCTACCACAATATTATCCTTACCTGGATGATAATGCACACTTATATCATCCACCTTGTTTGCCTCAAGTTAAGATACTTTTGAGTGAAAACATATTGGAGGCTCATATGATCAGTGAACACATCGACATGCACTCCATACAAATAATGAAACCATATATTAATGCAAATAACACAGCGGCTAGTTCAAGATCATGGGTAGGATAGTTCTTTTCATGCACCTTGAGTTTCTAGAAACATAGGCTTGACCTTACCATTTTGCATTAGAACAGAACCCAAACCAACTCTAGAAGCATCAAAATACACAACAAATCCCTCTAGCCCTTCCGGTAGTGACAATATAGGAGCGAACACAGTCTTATGTTTCAATGTTTAGAAGCTCCTCTCACACTCATCTGTCCATACAAACTTAGCCTTTTTAAGTCAATTTTATCATAGGAGAAGCAATAGAAGAAAACCCATTCAAAAATCTCCGATAGTAACCCGCTAAGTCCAAGAAGATCCTAATATCTGATGGGGTCAATGGTCTATGCCAGTTTCTAATCACCTCTATCTTCTTAGGATCCACCTAAATACCATCCCCCAACACCACATGACCTATGAAGGCAACCTCTTTCAACCAAAATTAACATTTTTCATATTTAGCATACAATTTCTCTTCTTTAACCTTTGCAACACTACCCTTAAATGACCCATATGCTCCTCCTCATTTTGTGAGTAGATCAAAATGTCATCAATGAACACCACAACAAACGAATCAAGGTAGGGATTGAAAACCCTATTCATTATATCCATGAAAATGTTCGGTGTATTGGTCAACCCAAATGACATCACAACAAACTCATAATGCTTAAATGTAGTCAGGAAGGCCATCTTACAAATATCACTCTCCCTGACCTTCACTTGATGATACCCGGACCGACGATCAATCTTAGAGAAGTGGCTATCCCCTTATAATTGGTCAAACAAGTCTTCAATCCTTGGAAGAGGATACCTATTCTTGTTGGTAACCCTATTAAGCTGTTGGTAATCAGTACACACTCTAAGAAACCCATCTTCGTCTTCACAAACAACACCGAAGCACCCCAAGGTGATTGGCTAGGCCTAATGAAACCCTTCTCCAACCAATACATCAATTACTCCTTCAACTCCTTTAATTCCATCGGAGCCATATGGTAAGGGGGAATAGAGATGGGTTGAGTATTGGGAAGGAGGTCTATACCAAAATCCATTTCCCTTTTCAGGAAAAACATCAAGAAAGTCATTTGAAAAGATATCAAGAAACTCATTTACAACTAGAACCGACATTATGGGAAGGACTTTCGAGTCCATATCCCTAACCCTCACAAGGTGGTAAAGACACCCCTAAGAGATCAACATATGAGCTTTAATGCAAGAGATAAACCTATCCTTGACCACCACATCATGACTCTCCCGCTTAAGGATAACTGCATTTAGGAATTGGAATTTGACCCTATGGGTTCTACAATCAATAGAAGCATAGTATGCATGAAACCAATCCATCCCAAGTATGATATCAAAATCCACAATGTCTAACTCAATAAGATCACAAGGTAATATTCTATGTAAAATGCAAATGGAACAATCTCTATAAACCTTCCTTGCAATAATAGATGCACTAATAGGAATAAACACCCCATATGACTCACAACAATTCGAGTTCAACAAGGAACCTTTGGGAAACAAAGGGGGTAACAAAAGAAAGAGTGACACCCGGATCAATCAATGCATACACATAAAAATCAAAGTTTTTCAACATACTGGTAAAAATGTTGGCGACCTCATGAATCCCTTGCCTCCCATGCAAAGCATAAAATTGATTATGCCTTGGGGCACCATTTTGTCAGCTACCCCTTCCCAAAGGAACTGCATTAGCACCTCATAGACAGACCTCCTACCCTTGTTATGACTTCGGGGGTAATCCCTCACCTTATGACCAACTTTTCCACAACCATAACAAGCATTAGTATCCCTCTAGCACAGGCCACTATGAACACTACTACATTTTGGACAACCACCATTAGGAACCACACCTCCAATACCTTGAGCCTTTAGAAACATTGGCAACCCTTTTTTGCAATGCATGACAAGGCCCTTGGTCTTGATGGAATTGGCCACCCTTTCGACTATGGAACTTTCCTTCAAAATGGACCCTTTTGGCATCATGACTTCTTCTCTTCATCAACTTTTTGTCCTCCATTTGTTCGGCATAGGTCATCAAATCTGAGAAGTCCATGTCACTAATCAACAAGGCAGACTGGCACTCCTCACTCACCAAGTCAGAAACACCTATCACAAATTTGTTCATCCTAGATCTTTAGTTGACCACCAAGTGTGGAGCATATTTTGAAAGTTAGTTGATCTTGAGGCCATACTCCCTCACACTCATAAACCCTTGTCTCAAATTCATAAATTCCACCAACTTAGCTTCGCTAAGCTCAAGAGGGAAGAACCAATTAAGGAAGGCCACCTTGAACTCCTCCCAAAGTACCACATTGTCAACCCCGTTCTCCTCTTTCCATTGATTGTACCATATTTGTGCAATCCCTTTGAGTTGGTAGTTCACTAACTCTGCCTTATTCTCCGACGTAACACCCATGATAGCCAAAATCTTGTAACCTCATCAATAAACTCTTGATAGTCCTCATCTACAATTGACCCATGGAATTTCGGGGGATTCATACTCTTGAATTCTCTTACCCCGAGATGTCAGTGCAAGAGCATGAGGGGCTTGAGCCCCTTGATTGGCTTGGTTAGCCATAATGTGTTCAAGCAAAGTGAGAGCATCCTGAAGCTCTCTATTAGCCGGTTGCCCCTCAGGCATGCAAGCTCTTCTCTCTCTCGTGTTACGTATGATCTAGCATGGAAAAGGACAATCATTAAGGGAAAAATCTTACCTCAACTTCTACAACACAACACAGAGTAAGAAGAAGGGAAATACTTCCTAAATGCCTCATAGCCTTTAATCATCGCGGTGTGTTGGACTCTAAGGATCTAATAACCTAGTGCTCTGATAACAAGTTTGTCATGACCCAAGCCTAGGTCCTAGACGTGCCATGGTGCAAGGGGAACCCAAAAGGATACCAAGCAAGCCACTTAACATATTATTACATATCCTTGGTCGTGGAAGCAATAAAGTATAATAACAATAGCATAAACTATGGACAATAAGGCTAAGGGACCACTTCCATATCATAAATATAAAGATTCAAGAGAGAGTCAGAGCGCATAACATTACATATGACATGTCCAACAATACTACTACTACATAGATAAGAGTGAGGGCCAAGACAAGCGACCAGGCTCACTCTCATAGTCAACATTTACATAAAAGAAAGGCACTATTAGAACATAGCATGAGACAATAATCAACATCCCCGGAATGGAGGACTCACTAACAAAGTTAAGTTGAATCACACTAGCCATGTGGATGGGGATGATTAAGCAGGGCTCTAGTCCCTACATGGTGACATCATGTAGGCATAGAGTATGTTTTAATTTGTCTAAATGTGATAAATATGTAGGATGCAATGCAACAAGTGATAGGCACCATAATCAAAATGTATAACACTTGCAATGAATAAGCATAGAGCAATATGGAATGTATAAATGATGCTTGAAGTAAAATCATGCTTATATAGAACATAATACGAGTGTAAGCGGTGACCATTATTAGTGCAATCAAAGGCTTACCACCTCCTTGTAGAGGCGTATGAGGTACAAACCCCTTTATATGGTTGATGAGGTACAACCCCCCTTCCCAACATGGTTGATGAGGTACAGACACCCCAACATAGTTATCAAGGTACAAACCCCTAGACATGGTTGCATCGACGGGCCACCTTCGGAGCGAGCGAGCGATGTACAAATCCCTCAACAAGGTTTCCTGGGCCTACAACCTCCTGAGTGAGGCTTGGTCATCCCCAACACTATAGAGAAAGTATCATATCCAAACATTCCTTTCATCATCATATACATAAATTGCTTTTATCATCATAAAGTTATTCATTTCTTAAGATATGCATTGGACCTTCAATTCCTCAAGAAATCATAACTGAACATTTTATCAAACACTTTTATGTAGTGCTAGCATAAAACCATGCAATTCAAAAGTGAAAACATGTAAGAAAATTCATTGTAAAGCCATAAATAGATACTTGGTTATATCATTAAGCAATATACATCAAAACCCTTCATCAAATCCCACATTTGATCTTAGATTCATAGCTCCAAACATGCTAAAAGATTCACACTTTCATGAAATCCTAATATAGTGTGCAGTAAAATTCATAATATATAAGACCCATGAGTAAAGTAACTTTAAATCCTGTAATTTTGGTTAAAAGAAAAAGCTTGGGTATCATGGCGAAAAGGAACCCATGAAAGAGACCCTCATACCTTAACTTTTGGAGAATCCTTGAAGAAGATCGGAGGTGAAGACTTAAAGCTTGATTGACAAACTTAAGATCCGGATGAGTTTTGAGACTTGAATTTTGGAGATGAAATATTGGCTAAGTGTTAGAGTGAGTATTTAGGAATGAGTTGAATGATATGATGGTGAAATAAGTATAAGTTAGGCATTTTCATGCATGGAAACAATTAGGCCACAGACCAAAGCCTTGGACCGAGATAGAAAAGCTGGCAAATTTACACATTAGCGCGCCCTTGGCGCGTCGCACCAGGGGTGTGAAAAGCTCTCTAGATACAGATTTTTGAAATTTGAAATGGTGATTTGTTTGCTCTAATATCAAGGTTAGACTCATTTCCCACTCAATATGACCTCTTCAACAGGAATATGAAGTTGGATTTTCGATATCACACATGGATTTTGAGATATATAGAAATTACAATTTTGAGAACTTTTGGGGTCCTTTTAAATTGTGATTATTACCGTTGATATACTAGTAGATCCAGCTAGTTCATATTATCATGTTTGGTTTGACTTGGTAAATAAATCACACTTCGTCGAGGGATGTTATGCCCAATCACCTAAACCAAGGGAGTATCAGGCCTCGGAGTCCAAGTTGTAGCTACTTGGTCGATGTCGGTTGAGGTTACATCCACATATGTATGATATATATAGTGTAATATGAATGATATACAAGCATGTTTAAATATGAACATTGATCATGCATGCCATATTGAGATTAAATATCCATTGTTTATTATTATGCATTTTGACTATATTGGCTTTTTTGTTGCACTGCATCCCGCATACTTAGTATATTCAAATGTACTAATGCATACTCTACACCAATATAATATTACTATATAGGGACCGGAGCTCTGTTTGATCATCCTCCATGTGGCTAGTTTGATGCTTCGGAGATAAGTATTGGTGAGTACTAAATTCCGAGGAAACTATCTATATTACGCTTGCTACATTGAGACTTCATTATGTTGAACACTTGTTATTATGAGGGTGATCCCAGAAAGAGTCTTGGCCCACACTCCATCCCAAGTTAGAGTGTCACAGCCCAACCCCGAGGCCATGTCTCGTGCCGATTAGGCTCTTAAACCAATATTAAATCGCAAAACCACAACTTAAAGTCTAAGAATTCTAC
>JAOTQJ010000002.1:12036232-12075511 GCA_025642045.1 Solanum sejunctum | reverse complement strand
CTTTCTACCAAAAAAAAAAAAAGTTCCCCAAAAATTTATGTATAAAAAGGTAAATATACATCCTAATAGAATTTTCAAAAATTAAAAGATAAACTTTTGAAAAAAGAAAAAACTCAAGTATGAGAGATTAAGATTTCCGTTTTAGCAAGGTTGTTTTTTGTCGAGTACATTTTATCTAAAGCACTAAGGTCTAAGCTTAATTAATTAAGCAATTTATTTCTTTTGAGTAATGGCTACTAATGACTGTTAGCTATAATTTACTATTGTACATACAAAAATTGTAACTTTTCTAAGTGTAATGAGTGATTAGAGCAATTGATATTCAAAACAAATTGTAACGATAGTTATGTTAATGAATTATCTCATCAGTCCAAGAAAATTAACTAACGCACCACAACTAAATTTTTTATAAAATCATCTCTTATTAAAAAGGCTTTTTTTTACAATAGTTGCTTCAATAAAGTTAAAATCAGCCTAAGAAAATTCATGAGGTAGAAGATGTTCACGTTGCAAGGATAACTACAGTTGTATATACATTTGTTAGAGTGTTTATACTTTTTCAACATTTAATATTTCCTATATTCGTTTTGCAGAATTCTAAATTATATTTGGGCTATTTCATGGCATATAATACAATTGCTTCGAAAATGATATTTCTTTGAGACTTTGGGTATTTGATTTCTTGTATGTATATATAATTCCAGTGACAAAAGTTGAATTGCAAAGAAACATGCTAGCAGTCTTCTGTAACTATGATGTGTTTGTATAGTATTACCTCTATGATATGTCCATGAACATAATTGAGCAATTAGAAGATTCTCAATTTAGAGAAATAAATTATTTCTTTTTGTTGAGTAATGCCAGCATCCTGCCTACAACAAGACCCATGAGGGGGCTAGGTTAGCCCGAGTCAGAGCCATGACTGAACATGATGCTTGTGTGGTGGACTTAGTTAAGAAATAAAGTTGCATTTTTTCTATCAGCTATAGCTTTTGACATTATAGAAAGCGCTTGATCCTAACACTTTCTAGTAATTCCTTACTCATAGATATACAATTGGGTGTATTACTAATTCTTTCATCGTGTGAAACATTTTGTTAAGTGTTTAGAAGTATTAGAGAAGTATGCAATAAGATATACAATCTCTTAAGTAGAACATGTTCTTTATGTGATGTTTTTATATCATTAGATGAAGGATACATGCACAACATGCGTGTGGCGAGAGACTAGTACGTACAAATGTTGCAACTACACTTTAGTGTGTTATATATTAAATACAAAAGAAGTGCTGCTATAAATGGTTTGCATGATCCGTTTCATCAAAAATTTCCTCCTACACAAAAGACAGAATTGACATTTTAATCCTTGGCACTAAAGAAATCATGGAAAGGATTTAAAGGATTTTACCTGTAAAAGCTCTTCAATAATATCTTCCATAGTTATTATCCCAATTACCTCTTCATTATCAGGAATATTTGGCAGTTCATTTTCATCTATCCGCAAAATGTCTGCATACATATCTTTCGAGGACCTCCTGCTCCTATTCCTATTATGTCTCCTGGCTGAAGTGCTTCCACCATTTGGAAGACTCTTACCCTTGTGCAATGATTGACTCTTCTCGGGAACAGGTCTTTCTTCTTCAATGTCTACTCGAACATCCTGAACAGAATCTAGAAACCGGATTCTTCATATCAAAAAAAGTTTACACGTGAAAGGTGACAGAAAGCAGAAGATGCTCACTGTGAGCAAGCTGCAGGCTATTGCTAGCAGGCGGCTCGTCCTCCTTTTTGTTGCATTCTCTTGTAACCACAGCCATATGACTATGACCTTTCTGAAATTCATTCAAAATGTCATCCAATTGCATCGTATATGACACCCTGCACCACGAAAAACGTAAATCATCATTTGTTCCAACCCTCCACACACAAAAACAACTAGACTACTAAAAATATCAGTTTGCGTTAAAGTATGTTAGATGACCAATTTTAGCAATTTGGCTAGTTTGCATTCTCATGATGCACATTACTTTCTATCCACAATTTACATTGAATGTTTTGCCTTTCGTGCTTACTGTTGGTACTAGGTATTTTTGATTCATAACAACAGTATTGATAGTTTAGGAGATTTACTAGTCTTGTATAACTGGGAATTTAGTCACAGTTTTCCAATATCCATATACTATTAAAATGAATAGGGAGGCATACATAATTGATACAACCAGGGGCGGACCTAGGGAGGGGGAGAGGGTTCGTCCGAACCCACTCAGCCAAAAATTACACCGTACATGTAAGGTAAATTTTATATATATAGATATATATATTAAAGTTGAACTTTTGAACGATAAGTAAAGTCTAGCATAGTGGTAAGTCTCCTTTTAAGTGAACCGTCAAGGTTTGTATCTCACTTAAAACAATATTTTCTAGCTTTTCTTAATTATTTCTTTTCATTTAATTTCGGCTTTGGGGAAACCAACCCAATATTTTACTTAATTTTTTTTAAAAAAAGTGATGAAAATATTATACTATGTATTACTACTTCCTTTGGAAATTGTATTTTGTTAGTTTATTCGCACATTTATACTTTTATATTTCAAACTCCTGAGTTAATCCTGGATCCGCCACTGGCTACAACACATTGGCTTAGCAGCATAAATAAAAATTACAGTGATAAAAAAGTTAGGAATTTTGAATGTGACAAACTTGAAATTTTTAAAAGATTAAAGCGTTGTGTGTGTGTATACACACTAGATTTTGGGAACATGCTCCGCACGTTTATCCCTTCACACATTTGATCCTTATTATTCAAACTTTCAGAAGAATGTTGATACATACACATTAGCTCATAAATATCACATAGTAGAATTTAAATAAAATATGAATAAGTAACTAGTAAACAAAGTACACTATATTATCAATACACAATATTATTGGAGAAGAAATTGAGGGAGAAAAAATTTAACCTGGAAAGTTGCAGAATGAAGTATTCCCCAAGTAGGAAAACAATCATTTTTAAGAGAAAATAATTTAATAGACATATGATATAGATTGTATATAATGATTAAATAATTACATAGAAAAGATTGTAAAAGTATCACATCACTATGGAAGATAGCAAGAAGCACAACTGATTTATGCTTCTAATATAAAATTTATGACAATTTATAGCTGAAATCAATTTTTTTAATGTCATAATTGTTCTATTGTTATGTGAATAAATAGAACTTAAGTAATTTTTACTATTTATTTAAATTAATAATTAAATAATTAAGTATATGAGCAAAATGGTAATCCAACTTTTGAGTTAAGAGCTTCCTACTTCTATTATAACTAGTTTTTTGACACGTGCGTTGCACGTGTGTCCTATGATTTGACCTTTGATTAGTATTTAACTAACTTCTAATGAAGTTATAGTGAGTAATTCTAAGTCTAAAAAAAAAACACGCAAAAAAATTAGAGAAGAAAAAATTCAACATGCTTACAGTTCTTATGATTATAATCATAACAGTATAGATGAAAAAAGAAATATATAAAATCAATACATAATTGTTCAAGTTCTTGTTGATACCTTCTTCCTAACCAACCAAAATTTAAAAATATTCTACATCATAAAACAAATCATACAAGAGTGATAAGTGTTTCAGTATTTCAACCACAAAATGAAAAGGATGTCTAGGGTAAGAGTTCCATGAAACAAAAAAGATAAATTATATAGATAGATAAAAATGGAGGAATATCAAAAGATAGCTTTAAATTAAATAGTTGGGGTTTATGAATATGAAAAGCATTAGAGCTAAGAATATGAAGAGTAACAATTGAATAAATAATTAAAATTTTTCAATGGTATTATTGTAGTAACTTCACTCTGTAGGGGTATTTTGGTATTTCAACTTTTAATTTTTTTATTACCATTTATATATATATACACATTGAAATGCCAAAAGTGGTACCAATAACCATTAACCACTTGAAGAGGTTTTACCTAATTTTAGAAAGAAAAATAAAACAAGATAAATATATAAGATTCAAATTTCTAACCTCACCCAGAGAGATGCTCCAAAATCATCTCATTGCATTATATGACACTTCGAGTGTGAGACATCTATATTTAAATATTTTTTAAAAAATATAACACTACTATATGTGATTTCAAGAGAGGAGCATATGTTTACGTGAAACTGGTGACACCCACCTGCATATTTCCCTGGAAGCAACCAAAATTATTCATGTTCTTTTGTAATACTATTTAACAATAACTTATAGTGTTACAATATTAACTATCTTATCTTCTGTCTATTTTCACTAAGTCATACGATATTATTTTATTCATCTCTTGTTACTATTCTACTATTGTATATCTCTTGTTACTGTTTAATTGTACTTTAAATAAGTTTCTAATGCTTTGGAGAATGTTTAGGAGTAATTTTCTGTTCCCATTGAGTGAGTAGATAGTTGCGTACACTTTAGCTTAAGTTTTGCAGATAGTTGTCTATATTTTATCTTAAGTTGGTTGTAGTTCATATATTTAATGTTAGTTGACATTTCAATAAGATAATCATTATTTGAACCTCCTCATCTGAATATTCACATGGTATCAGAGCATTATAAGCTTTACGAAGTTAGGTCCATTTCATTTTGTTAAAGCTTTCTTATCCATGACTGCTCCAATTATTGATGCTACTGCTGCCAGCAGTTCAACAGTTTCTGCCATCACTTATGTAGTACATTTAATTCCATTGCTCAATTACCTCTTAAACGACAATGCAACTTTAATTTTTCAACATGGAAAACACAATTTGTGATGCTACTAAATAGGCATCAACTCATGGGACATCTGCATGGAACCAGAATTGCTCCATCGCCTACTATTACTCAAAATAATCTTACTATATCAAATCCTAATTATCATATTTGATTTTTTCAGGATCAATTAATCCAACAACCAATGCTAGCGTCGTTGATCCTATCATTGTTCCAACTATTGCTGCATCAACATCTACAAATAAAATATATGAACTCCTTCATATAGCTTATGCCAATAAAAGGCATACTCGAATCTTTATCTTGGGAGGAGAACAATTGCAATATACCAAGAAGGCTTTCTAAAATCATTGTAGAATACTTACAGGAGCTTGGTTCTCTAACTGATGCTCTCAAATTTGTTGGTTCACCTGTCAATGACAATAAAATTATTGTCAAAATTCTAAGTGGTTTTAGCCCTGAGTATCGTAAAATCTCTACAGTAATATACACATGAGACTCTTTCTTGAGCTTTAAAGAATTATTTCACAAGCTCATAGATCATGAGCTTTTCCTCAAGCATCAAGATCTAAAATAAATCATCCTTTATGATCACAACTGTTGTTGTCTAGAAGTTCAACATGCCTTCGCAATCCAATAGGAGACATACTCACTTCGACAATCAGCCATGGAAACTATCTCAGTCTTGAAAATGAAATTTCAGTAATGCAAATTAGGAGATAATTTAAGCAATCTGTCAAATGTCGATTGCGCCAAAATTTCGGTCACCGACAAATGTTTCTTTCTCCAAGTAACACAACCATTTTGAAGCTAAGGCTACCTTTGTATCAAGCCAGTAATTATCAATGAACTCTTGGGTTATAAACTCTAGAGCAACCCACCATGTCACTATCAAACTTGACAACCTTGAATAGTACATAGGAACTAAAGAAATTTCCATACATGATGGTAAACTAATTTCTATCACTCATACTGGTTGAACTCTAATTAAGGCTTCTAAAATTGATTTTAAACTTTTTGGCACACTGTGCTCCATCAATTAAAAAGAATCTTATTGTCATTGCTAAGTTTTATCAAGATAACCTCAAGGGACTTGCGTACTCTTAAAGATTTTGCCTCCATAAAAATCCTACTTCAACTCTGCACTGTCGATTGGGTAATCCCTACACTACAAGTTTTAAATTTTATTTTCAAGAAATTTAATTTAACTATTGTTGCTAGCAAATAAAAGTTTGAACTTTATAATGCTTGTTCTTCTAATAAACAACGTTTTCCATTTCAACGACTCACTTTGCCTAGTAATACTCCTCTCTAGATTATTTTTAGTAATTTATGGCGACCATCACCTGTTTTATCACTTGATAAAAAGTTGCGATCCTGATTTTTTGTTGATTACTACACCAGATATATCTGGTTGCATACACATAAAAATAAAAGTGTGGTTGCATCGATATTACGAAAGTTTCATCCTTTAGTAGAAAAATTTATTTTAAACAAAAATTTCTTTAATTTATATTGATGGTGGATGTGAGTTCACAGGTCTTCAGCCTTTATCTTCAGAAACTTGACATTGAACACATAATTCTACCTCCTTATAAATCACAACGTGTTGGCACAGCTGAACACATCACTATATTTTAGAAGTTACTAAAATCTCTCTATGGAGCATCCTTACATACTAAACTTTTGGTCTTTTGCCTGTCATTATATTGTCTACTTTAGTAATCAACTTCCCACTCCTATCCTGAATAAGGAGTCACCCTATCAAAAATTATTTGGTCGATCTCCTAACTGTACCACTCTAAAGATTTTTGATTGTCTCTCTTACTCATGGCTTAAAACTTAGACTAGGAATAAACTTGAATTGCTATCTACCCTATATATGCATCTAGGTATCTTTCAGTCTCACCATGCTCATATCTTCTTTAATCCAATCCAATCAAAAGTTTTTGTAAGTCCTGATGTTCAATTTTTTTTAAAAAAAAAATTCTTTTTTACAAAAATGTTCCTTCATTTACGAAAATATACTTTCCAATTAAGCTAGGATGTTGTTGACTCCAAAGAGGAGTCCAATACGCATCCAAACTCCTCTCTCTATCCCATCTCTTATTCTAATCTTTGTACAGTCCACCTTTCATAATACAATCTCTTGCCCAAAGCGATGTTCAACACTGACCAAGTACCAATAACTTCAGAGATATTAGGTACTACACATCTCCCTGTTCCTTCTTCTTTATAATGTCCTACCCTCTCTTTTTTATATGGCACTGCCATATATAAGCCTCTACTTACATACCAAAGACACAAAACTGTAACTAGCCATCTTCAATGACAACAAATAATTCCAATCACCAGGGAAGCCATTCCTCCATCCTTGCCATCCTAAGCATATTCGAATCCCTGAAATCAAGAAATTAATCAGGCTCTTGCTACATCTTCTGCCCCAATTCTCCAACAACAAACCAAATTATCACTAGGGCCCAGAATAACATCTTCAAGCTCAAAAGAAAGTTCTCCTTTCTGACATATTTGATGACTCTGTCAACAGCATTTAAAGAGGCCAATAAACATGAAGAGTGGATACAAGCAATGAACTTAGTGTATACTGATTTGATAAGTAATAAGAGTTGGTAACTCGTCTCATTCAACTTATCTAAAAATTTTATGAACTGCAAATGGTTAGCATACAAAATAGATAGTTAGATCGACCATTTTAAAGCTCGTCTAGTTTTAAAAGGATTCACACAATCACCAGGCTTAGATTTTTATGAAACATTCAATCTTATATTCAAACTGGCAACCGTAAGATTGTTTTTATCTGTAGCTATTCAACATAATCGGCCAATCTATCGATATGATTTGAATAATACTTTCCTACAAAAAAAATTGGATAAAGAAGTTTTTATGACTTAGCCTCATGGATTTATTAATCCATAATTTCCATCTCATGTTTGCAAACTAAAGAAGGATATTTATAGCCTCAAACAAGGCCCCTGGGCTTGGTACTAATGCTTTGTGTGGACATCTATTGAAAATGTACCTTGTTAGAACAAAATCTGACACCTCTTTGTTTATATTGAAATATCTGGTTGTAACTATTTATGTGCTTGTCTACGTTGATGACATCATAATCACTGAAAATCATCCGCAAGTGATTAAGTTTGTCATCAGTTCCTTAGTTAATTTTCTTTGAAGGATCTTGGCTTTCTACACTATCTCTTGGCATGTTGATGTTAATCAAGTACCTAATAGTCTCATTCTTTGTCATTCAAAATACATCATGGATATTCTTTTCAAGCGAGATATGGACAATTGTAAAGGTGTTTGTTGTAAAGGTGTTTGTACTCCTATGTGTTCTGGTGTTCCACTTAGAGTACCTGATGATCCTCCACCTACTCATGACACACACTACCAATGCAGCCTTTGCAAACTGTAGTATTTGTCCCTCACTTGGCCTGGTATTTCTTATGCAGTCAATAAAATATTGCATTTTATGCATGCTCCGATCGATGAACATTGGAAAGAGGTTAAAAGAGTACTTCAGTATCTCAAAGAAATGGAAAGTTTAGGACTTTGCATCCTTTGCAACTCTGACTATAATTACGCTAATGCCAATTGAGTTAGCAATTTGAATGATAGAATCTCCACATTAGGTTACATCCTTTTCTTTAGAGTTAATTCAGTCAATTGGTTATCAAAAGAGCAACAAGCTATGGCTTGCTCATCCACCGAATTAATAAGAGTATAACTCAGATGCCAATGTACTTATAGAGATCACTTGGGTGTAAAACTTACTTCATGATTACATGTCACCATTTCGAACACACCAACAATCTATTGCGACTGTGTTGGAGATACTTATTTATCTCACAACCCTTTGTTTTATACAAGTGTGAAACATATTATTATAAATTTTGTATATGTTTGTGACAAGGTCAATCTCATTGAGTTCATGTTACTCATACTCATTCTTGTGATTAACTTGGTGATACCTTTACGAAATTACTGCCTAAATCAGTCTTTGCTACATGTCATCCCAAGTTAGGAATTGCTCAGCCATGCCTAACTTGAGGAGGTGTATTAAATATCTATAAGGTCCCATTAGTCAAAAGTGAGAACTAAGGCCTATGTAGTGAATATTTCTAGAAAAAGTGCAAACTATAGTGTATGCCTTGGTAAGTTTTGGGGGCTGCCTTGTGTAGGTGACCATTGTAACACTCTTCACGAGGTGTGGTCCCAAACACAGGAAAAAAACTCGGATCACTAGTTAAGGCCCCTAAATGATTGCTTAGTGATAAACATGTCGTGAAGAAACTCATGGAGGGAATCACCACCACCCCCGGTCTAATCTGCCCTTGCACTTCACGACTCACACCACAACCCTTGGTGGTTACATGGGTCATGTTGCGCTATCTTGAAAGGGTCTGTCCATGGGTGATTTTGGGATTTAAATAAGGGTATTTGGGTCATTTATCTCACTTTTAAAAAGGTATTTTCAATAGCTTTTGGATAAAAATACCCTTCATTCACTATCCTAACCATTTTATGTCTTCTATTCACTCTCCAAATATAAAACCACAAGTTCACTTTTCAAATTTCACTCTCAAGGTCTTCTTTATATCAATTGAAGAGTTCATTAAAGACCTAATAAGTTCAAGCTACGTTTATCCCAACTCCTCTAAATTCTTTATCAAAGTATGCCAATTTTCATCAATGGATATCTTTCACTCATGGAGCCCAACTTATTTTTCTATTCTTCCCTATTTGCAATATATGTACAATAAGGATTTTCATGACTTTGATTTCAAATGATCAAATTATGATATGGGCTACATTTAAATATACAAATATGTATGAATTACTTCAAATACCATGAATTACATGATCAACATGGATTTTCTTAAGTATGCTATTGAAGTTTACGTAAATTATGATTGCATCCTTCAATTTTGATTCAAATGATCTTCAATTGAAAGATTATGTATGAAAATATCTTACTTTCATGATTTTTAAGCTTATTGAATATAATGTGAACCCATACTATTGTCCTAT
Source organism: Solanum sejunctum (assembly GCA_025642045.1). Lineage (NCBI taxonomy): Eukaryota > Viridiplantae > Streptophyta > Magnoliopsida > Solanales > Solanaceae > Solanum > Solanum sejunctum. Next base: position 12,065,702 of record JAOTQJ010000002.1, on the reverse strand, counting down.
CTTTCAACTCATGATTATGATTATGCACCTACAAGTCTTCAAGCAAGTTTATGAATAGGGTACTTAGGATCCTTGAAGGTGACCTAAGATTCCTAGGGGAGACTTATGATCCTAAGAAGTGACATGGGTCCGTAGTATGTCTATGAATGGTGTATTGATGATGGAAGTGCACCTCTTACTTTACACTATTTACGAATGGTGTACTGATGATGGGAGTGCACCTCCCACTTTACACAAGATATGAAATGAGCTACTCCTATGCATGAAATTATGAACTATGAGATTATGATCAAGATTATGCTTATGTGACAAGCATGACTTCATGCCTATGTTATCTATTCTGTGGGATATTAACTTAGCTCTAAGAGGACCTTGGGTCGAGGCTCACCCGCTAGTTGAGGCATAATTATTAGTACCAAATGCCATTATCCCATAACTACACACTACCATAGGATTTATGATTACTGAAACACCCTTCACGTGCTTCAAAATACCCCATAATCGTAATTTTCATATATCTCAAAATTTGTGCGTGATTTTCAAAATTCGACTTCATATTCTTGATCGAGGGAAAAAATTGAGTGGAAAATGGGTATAATCCAGATTTTAAAAGACCCATAGTGAAAAGTAATTTTTGCTAATTTTCAAATTCCACTAACTCTCTATGTCCAAGCCACAACGCGCTTGGGGCACAGACTAGTGTAAATCCTACTCCTCGTCTAATCCATGTCGCGCTTGGGGCCGGGACAAGTGTAAAAATTTCCCAATTTTTTTATTTTGTCCAAGGTCATTAGGGTCATAACCCAATACCCATTTAAACGTCATACTTAGCCATTTTTTAACTCTCCAGCTCACAACACCCTCTCTAAAACCTCTCCAAGACTTTATCAAATCTCTCATTCAAATTTAACTATTTCAAGCTTAATTTTGGAACTCAAGAACCCATCTCAAGCTTCAAGTCTCATTCAAGTTTATTTCAAGAAATTCAAGGTTTAAGGTATGTGGGTTTTCATCTATGGGTCCTTTCACCCATGGAGACCAACCTTCTCTTTTTATGAAAATTATACGATTTCAAGTTGTATTACTTATGGGTATCTTTTATTATGAAATATGAACATAAGTTATGTTGGAGTTTTATTAAGTATTGATTGATTATCCATGAATATCTATTTCAAGCTTATTCCATGAATTGGTTTTTTCTATTGAGACTATGCATGATTTGAGCTATGAAACTATGAACTATTATGAGCTTTAGTGATGGATTTTCAGATACCCTAAATGAGGGTTTTACTATAATATTGGTGAGTTGATTTGCATTGAGTTTACTCACCTTGTTTTACTCTTGAATTTCATGATTTTGAACAAGTATCATGAACTCACCATATGTTTGATAAAATGGCACGACAAGAATAAGTTATTGATGATCTATTACATGATTTACAAGTCAAATGACTTTATGATGATAGAGGGATTTAAGCATGTATTGAATTCATAAAAAGTATCTATGATTTTACAAGTATCAAGTTGAGCCTATTTGAAGATTTTTACCTCTGGTAAGTCATTCATGTTAAAGCAAGGGTTCATATATGATTATTATTTACTCTCATCTTCAAGTTAGGCTCACCAGTAGAGATCAAGAATATTTATGAGCTACTTAAATCATGTTATCATATCTCTTACAAGTTATTAAAGTTATGATTATTTCAAGTATTCCATGGGATTTGACTTAGCACCAATTGAGGCTTAAGATGGGGACTCGACTCAAGGGATTCTCATATAAAGTTTTTAGTCTCTAAACTATGACCCACCATAGGATTATTTATTATCCTTGCTATACTAGTGGATCCATCTAGTGCATATTATCATGATTTATCATGTTTGATTTGCCTTGACAAGTAGACCACACTTTGCTGGGGGGTGTCATGCTCGGTCACTAACTGGGCGGTGTCATGCCCAGTCATCTGTGTCGAGGGAGTGTCATGCCTTAGATTCCAAGTTGTAGTTGCTTGATCTATGTCGGTTGAGGTCTCTTCCCACATATGTATTATATATTATGCAAGTTAAATATTTTACATGCTTATGTTGTTAAAGCATTGAACAAACATGTCATATTGAGATTATATAACCATTGACAATGATTATGCGTTTTGAATATATTGGCTTATATCTTTGTTGCATTGCACCCCACATAATTAGTACATTAAAATGTACTAACGCATACTCTATGCCTATATGATATTACCATAGAGGGACCGAAGCTCCTTTTGATCCTCCTCCTCTTCTTGGCTAGTTCGAATCCTTGAAGAAGACGTTAGTGAGTCCTTAATTCTGAGGAAAATATCTACTTATTTCATGCTATGTTGAGACTTATACCTTATGTTGCATACTTATTATTATGAGGGTGAGCCCGGGGAATGTCTTGGCCTTGCTTCATTCTAAAGTAGAGATGTTGTTGGATACTAAGTTTGTATTTGCTTTCAAGCTTGACTCTTCTTATATTTTTATGTTTATGAAAGATTCCCTTAGTCCGATTTCCCTTTTTTATACTTGACTCTTATTGATGCTTATTTTTATTTTCGCAACCAAGGATGTATGCATGTTATGATCAAGAGACTTGTTTGGGTTATCCTCGGACTTCTCACTCACCGTGTCACATCTACGCCATAGGATTAGGTCATGACAAGCTTAGTATCAGAGCACTAGGTTGCTAATAGTGTTCAAAAATCCCACATACCATATCGATTAGAGTCTTATTCATGATTGTAAAGCGCGCCACAACTATGAATAGGAGGCTACGAGGTGTTTTAGGAAATATTTTACTTCTTCATGATCTATGTCGTGTTGTAGAGCTAAGTCCCCTAAGGCTTATTATTGATTCCTAACCATTATGTTTCAGAATATGTCTCAAGCTATTCCGAATGGTGAATGGGATGATAACCATCTCTAACTTGAGGGTCAACTTTCCAATGGTGACATATCGAATGCGAAGGTTCGTAATACTCTATGGCTATTGGCCAAGGTTGTAACGGCTTAACTCAATCAACAAGTGGGTGACCGTAAGACTTCAAAGGATAACAGGAGGGAGAGGAAGGCTAAGAGGGCCTGAGTTGATGGTGCTTCACCTTCTACTAGTTTACTAGTTCCCAGTTATAAAAAGAAAAGGGTCCCTTTTGCCACTTGTCAAGGGTGTTGCAAGAAGCATCAAGGGAGGTGTTTGGTGAGAATTAATAGTTGTTTCAAGTGTAGAAGTACTGGGCATAAGATGAGAGATTGCCCAGTGGCCTCAAATAAAGGGAGAAGAAGGGTTCAATTTGAAGGTGACAATGGTGGGATAAGTTTTCCAAGGTGCCTAAAATGTGGGAGGAATCATATTGGTACATATTGGAGGAACACAAGTGCATACTTTTGGTATGGAAAGATGGGCCACAAGGTTTGTTGATTGTCCATATGCTCAAAGGAAGGGCAAAGGTGTTGGTGTTCAAGTTTCACCGATGTGCCACAAGTGTGGAAGGTACCATCCGGGAGATTGTTTGGCCGGTTTGAGTGCTTGTTTTGGGTGTGGCGCAAAGGATCATAATATGAGGCATTGTCCATGGATTACTAAAAATTATGAGGATGGTCATCGACGTTCTCAACCATACCTCTCTAGGGGTCACTAGACTTGGCTTGACTCTTCACTGATATGTTAAAAGATTTATTATTATGATGTTTATGCTTTATTAGATCCGGGTGCCACTATTTTTTTCATTAATCCTTTTGTTGCCAAAAATCTTCATGTGTGTCCCAAATTATTATGTGAACCTTATGAAGTGTTTACCCTCGTTGGTGAGTCCATTGTTGCTAAAAGAGTCTATAGAAATTGTTTCGTGTTCATATTGCATAAAGTCTTGCCTTTTGATTTTTGTTGAACTTGACATGGTGGATTTTGATATTATTTTTGGGATGGATTGGTTACATGCATATCATGCGTCTATTGATTATAGGACCCTTAGAGTGAGATTCAAATTCTCTAATGAGCTCTTCCTTGAGTGGGAAAGTTGTAATGTGGTGGTTAAGTGTAGATTCATTTCTTGTCTCAAAGCCTAAAAGTTGATCTCTAAGAATTGCATTTATCACCTTGTAAGGGTTAGGGATGTTAAGTCTAAAGTCCTTCCTATTGAGTCGTTTCCTGTGGTCAATGAGTTTTTTGATATCTTTCTCGATGAGCTTCTCATGTTCCTCCCGAAAGAGAAATAGACTTTGGTATAGACCTCCTTCCCAATGCATAACCCATTTCCATTCCCTCTTACCGTATGGCCCTAGAGGAATTATTGGGGAAGGGTTTCATAAGGCCTAGCAAGTCATCTTAAGGTGCACCGATGTTGTTTGTAAAGAAAAATGATGGTTCCCTTAAAATGTTCATTGATTACTGACAATTCAATAGAGTCACTATAAAGAACCAGTATCCTCTACCAAGGATAAATGACCTTTTTGATCAACTTCAAGGGGCTAGTCACTTTTCTAAGATTGATCTTCAGTCCGGATATCACCTAGTGAGGGTAAGGGAGTGTGATGTTTTCAAGATGGCTTTCTCGAACAGGGTATGGGCATTTTGAATTAGTGGTAATGTCTTTTGGGTTGACTACTGCACTAGCTATATTTATGGATATCATGAATAGGATCTTTAAACCCTACCAAATTCTAATAATTGATCATTGCACTTTTTTCAAAAAATTCCTTCAAGAAGAGTACTCAAGCTAAGGAAAGTTTGTGTTAACGAAGACTAAGCTCCCCATAAGCCTTTGGGAAAACAAGTGACCTATGTAGAGTTTTGGGATGCTTTTATTATATTGGCTTAAGATATGGCAAATTAGGCTAACCATGGTTTGGTTTCTCCTCCTCTTCACGTGCATACCTCGACATTTAGGGTGAGAGATTTTTCCCAAATAAACCCTCCTAAATTCTATGATTCGAATGTAGATGATGATGCTCAAAAGTTTATTAATGAAGTATGTAAGGTGTTAGCCATTATAGGAGTGTCTTTAGAAGAAAAGATAGAGTTGGCAGCATATTAACTCAAAAGGGTGGAATAAGTATGCTTCACTTAATGGAAGTTGAGAGGGTGGATGATGGTCTAATTGGTTAGGAATTCTTCAAGCTTGTCTTTCTTGACTGCTTTTTCATACTCAAGATTAGAGAAACGGAGATAATTGAGTTCATCAACCTCAAAAGGACACATCAGTGTGAGGGAGTATTCCCTAAACTTCAGTAAGCTATCCAAATATGCTTATTCCTTGGTTGTTGATTCTCATGCTAGAATGAGCAAGTTTATATCAGGGATGTTTGACTTGGTTGTCAAAGAATGCTAAACTACTATGCTTGTAAAAGAGATGGACATCTCTCGACTAATGACTTATGCCGAGAAAATTGAATTTGAGAAGCTCAAAGAGCGAAAGATGAGGGATTCCAAGAGGGATCGATTCAAAGGTGGTTTCTCAAATGCTAGATCAAGTGGTGCAACTGGCCATAGTTTATTATAATACTTCACGTGTTTGTTTTCGCCGTGTCCTAATGTAAAATGGTAAGGTTATAGAGTATTCTTTAGGGTAGTTAAAGGTTCATGAATGAAATTATCCATCTCGCGATCTTGAATTAGCAACAATGGTGTTTTACTTGAAAATTTAGCATTATTATTTGTATAAGATGCAAGTTGACGTATTTATCGACCACAAAAAATTGCAATTTTTGTTTAGCCATAGCAACCTAAATTTTAGGCAAAAAAGGTGGCTTGAACTCCTTAAGGATTATGACATGAGTGTACAATATCATCTGGGTATGGAAAATATTGTAGCCATTGCTCTCAGTATGATGCCAATGGGTAGTGTGACTTATGTCGATGAGGCAAAGAGTGAGTTTGTGAAGGATGTGAACCATTTGGCATGATTTAGGTTAAAGTTGAGTGGCACCAATTAGGGTGGCATCCATATGCAAAATAGGTGCGAGTCATTAGTGGTGGTAGATGGTAAAGCGAAACAAGTCTTGGATTTGACATTAGTAGAGTTGAAGAAATTGGTCACCGAAAAGAAGGTGGATGTTTTATCACAAGGGGGAGATGGTATGATTCACTACCAAGATAGTTATATATCCTAAATGTTAATGGTCTAAAAAGTGTGATTTTGAGGGAAGTCCATAACTCTTCATATTCCTTACATTCTAAATCCACCAAAATAACAGATATTTGAAAGAAATGTATTGATGAAATGACATGAAGAGGGGCATAGCTAGGTTTGTGGTGGAGTGTCCTAATTACCAATAACAGAAGATTATAAACAACAAAGGTTAGGTGACCAAGCTTAAGACATTGAAAACCTTACTTGTAAGTGGGAAGTTGTGAATATGGACTTTGTGATAGGTTTGCTTCGAACTAAAAGGCAATATGACACCATTTGGGTGATTGTGGATAGAACAACCAAATCAGTCCATTTCTTACCGGTCAAGACTTCTTTTAGTGCCGAGGATTATGCCAGATTTTATATTAGGGAGTTGGTGAGTTTGCATGACATGCCATTATACATCATATCTAATCATTGCACCAAATTCACTTCTCATTTTTTAAAGTTTTTTTAGAATGGAGTTGGTACCAAGGTGAAGTTGAGCACCTGTTTTCATTCTCAAATCGATGGGTCAGTTGAGAGGATAATTCAGACCTTAGACGACATGTTGAGGGCTTGTATATTTGAATTCAATGGTAAATAGGATGATCATCTACTATTTGTTGAATTTGCCTATAACAACAGTTATCATGCTACTATTAAGATGGCACTATTCGAGTCTTTGTATGAAAGAAGGTGTAGATATTCGATGGGTTGGTTTAAAATTGGTTAAATGATACTGATTGGTCCTAATTTGATTTTAGATGCTATGGAAAAGGTGAATCTCATAATAGAAATGTTGAAGACATCTCAAAGTCATCAAAAGTCATATTCTGATGTTAGAAAGAGGGATCTTGGTTCAATGTAGGGGATTGAGTGTTTGTGAAGGTTCCATCTATGAAGGGTACGATGGAGTTTGGTAAGAAGCGAAAATTGAGTCCTCAGTATGTAGGGCCTTATAAGGTCTTGGACAAGATCAACAAAGTAGCATATAAGTTGGATTTTCCATTGGAGATGGCTATAGTTCATTCGTGTTCCATGTGTCCATGTTAAGGAAATTCATAGATACCCCGAGTTGTAATGTACCTTTAGAGGATGTAGATGTTGGCAAAAATTTGACATATGAATAGGTTTTTACTGAGGTTTATGATTAGCAAGTGAAACGGTTGTAAAACAAGGAAGTTGCTTCAGTTAAAGTCCTTTAGAGGAACCAACAAGTTGAGAGTGCTACATTAGAGGTAGAGTCGGACATAATGTGACGATATCTCTGTCTTTTCCACTCTACTCGAGCCTAAGGATTAGGTTATTCATGCTCAAATAGTCCAAATTCATTCATTTAAGCATTTTAATGTCATAATGCATGCATGCATATTCATGGAACTGGTTTTAAATAATGAAATTCATTTTAAATGTTTGAAAATTTCATGAAAATGCTGTTGAAGTTACATTTTGCTCATTCTGGTTCTTAATATTCATCTTGCTCTACTCAAGCTAACTCTATTTCATTCTAAGATAAATGATCCAAAGGGGGAGATGTTATAAGGTCTTGTGAGTTAGAAGTGGGAATCAAGGCCTAAGAAGTGAAATTTTCAAAAAATTTGACTAAGTGCTCGCCACTAAGGCCACCATTGGTTGTGGTGAACATCACGAGTCGTGGTAGGTACGCGTGGTAGGTGCCTGGTGAGTTTTAGGAACTTCCTTGTACGGGTGACCCACCATAACACCCTTCATGAGTTGTGGTCTCCACCATATGTTGTGGAGGGGCTCGTGGAGGCACCCCTCCCAGGTCAGCCTGCCATTGCACTTCACAATTCACACCACAACCCTTGGTGCTCACCATGGGTCATGGTGGGCTACCTTCAAAGAGTCCTTCCATGGGTGATATTTGGGTTTAAGTGGGGGGTTTTGGGGTCAATTTACTCACTCCTAAAAAGGTATTTTAGGTATATTTTAGATGAAAATACCCTTCATTTATTATCCCAACCATTCTAAGTCTTCCATTCACTCTCTAAACCTAAAATGATAACTTCAATTTCACTCTCAAGGTCTCCTCTATACTCCAATTAAACAGTTCATTAAAGACCTAACAAGTCAAGTGAAGTTTATACCAATTCCTTTAAATTCTTCATCAAGGTCTGTAGGTTATCTTTTCATCCATGGGTACGTTTTTCCCGTGGAGTCTAACTTATTTTTCAATTCTTCGCTAATTTTGATGCATGTACAATGAAGGTTTTCATGACTTTGGTTTTAAATGTCCAAATTATGATATAGAATACGTTCATACAGTCAAATATGTTTGAATTACTTCAAATTATATGGATTACATGATCTACTTGAATCTTCTTAAGCGTGCTACTGAAATTTATAGAAATTATGATTGGGTTCCTTTAAATTTGATTTGAATTATCTTCAATTGCATGATTATGTATGAAGATAACTTACTTTCGTGGTTTTAAGCTTATTGAATATGAACCCATGCCATCATCCTATGTTTTAACTTATGATCATAATTATGCATGTACAAGACTTTAACAAGTTTCTGAATAGGGGATTTAGGATCCTTAAATGTGACCTAAGTTCCTAGGGGAGAATTAGGATCCTAAGAGGTGACCTAGGACCCTAGTATGTTTATGAATGATGTATAGATGATGGGAGCGCACCTCCTACTTTACACTAGATATGAAATGAGCTACTCCTATGCATGAAATTATGAACTATGAGATTATGGTCAAGCTTATGAATATGTGACAAGTATGAATTATGTAAGTATGTCTTCATGTCTATGTTATGTATTTCACAGGATGTTAACTTAGCACCGAGAGAACCTTGGAATTGGACTCACTCGCTAGTTGAGGTGTGGCCTGTTAGTAGCAAATCTCATTTTCCTTTAACCATATGCCACCATAGGATTTATGATTACCAATATGGTTTGCTAGTGGATCCACATAGCTTATGACACCCACATAGTGAGGTAGAGTTCTACCTTGACAAGTAGATTCTCCTTTATATAATGTAGGGGTAACACCACAATTTCATATTATAGCTCACATGATCTTATTGCCGGTTACGATGACTTCACATATATGTATGACTTATTATGTTTCATGCATCACTTTATTCATAGCATATTGGTATATTGATCCCTTCCCTTATTCTTGTTCTATTTACTCTCTTACTCATGTACTATTTAGTCTTGTATCAAATGTATACTATTGTATTATACGGTCACATACTTAATATATTCAAACGTACTAATGCATACTTTATGTTTACATTATTTCACAATGCAGAGACAAGAGACTATCCTCCTCCTCATCCTCGTGGCTGGAAACGGGTTTCCTTATAGATTATTTGGGCAAGCCCTCATGCTTCAGAGACAAAACCTGCTATCTTCTAGCTTTTTCTGTTATGTTTGAGCCATTTTTGAGACTCTTTTATTTTCTTAAGGGTGAGTTAGGGATATGTCTTAGCCTTTGCCTAGTCTATTACTTAGAGACTTGTTGGACATGATGTATGATTTTATATTTTCGATACTTCTCAAGTTTTTATGCTGAGATTTATGTTTGTCTCAGCTTCTGCCTTATGTGTACTACTCATTGCTTATGGATGGTTATCATATAATAAGAAGGCTAATTTGGGGTTCTTTCGGGAATCTCATTCGCCGTGTCACACCTAGGGGCTAGTTTTGATCGTGACAATATCTTATCTTCTGTCTATTTTCACTAAGTCATAGGATGTTATTTATTTATGTCTTGTTACTATTTTACTGTACTTTGAATAAGTTTCTAATGCTTTGGAGCATGTCTAGGAGTAGTTATTAGTTCCCATTGTGTGGGCAGATAGTTACCTACACTTTAGTTTAAGTTTAGCAGATAGAGTTAGCTTAAGTTGATTGTAGTTCAGATATTTAATGTTGGTTGATAGATTCAGTAAGGTAATCCTTTTTTGAACCTCCTCATCTTAATATTCATACACAATACATTCCAAAATAGTGTGACAAATGCATCCAAATAGTACATGCTTAGTACCAGCACGTAAGAAGCACAAACCATACCTCGGGATCTTTCGGATGGCAACATTTCTTACAATGGTTTCATCTGCTGGATGAATGGTTAATAAGTTCTTGACCTACAAGATCACGGGAAAAGTAGGTCAACGGACTATGGTATTACCTGAGAAACAGAACTACTGATTTATGTACTTGGTTCATATATAAGAAAAAATTGTATTGCAAATCAAATGGAATTCTAACTTGTCTACTTGATTGGAGTAACTGAAAATAAGAGAAATTGAAATGACTAGGGTAAAAAGTAAACTTGACACTTTGCCTAGTAAACTTTAACCGTCTCTTAAATTTTGCTGCTATTTGTCATAGTCACTTAAGAGTAAGATATCATTTGCCTAATAAGATATCTCTTCTTACTTTGGCTTCGTGTAGCCACTATGGACAAGAAAAGAGTTTATTTGGAGGATAAAAGACCTTTTTCAGGTATCTGGGGTCATGAAAAGACAAAGACGATTGGCTCCAAATCAAAAGTGGCATGTGTAACTACGAACTGAAAATAGAAAAAGTGGATATTTTCTCGTACATAGTACTAACTAATAACTTAAGCAAAATAATATGCTTTCGATTATGTAACGTGCATAGTTTGCCAGGACTGTGGAAATAAGAGATATAGTACCAGAAGAAGTCCAATTATGTTTGTAGGTTGACCATAGTAGACTGGTATCCTGCTATGCCCTCTCTCCAAAATTAATTTGATCAAATCTCTGGGTAAAAAATAATAAGAGTATGAAAGAGATCGAGTAATCATGCAAATATTTCTCTATATGGACATTTCAGAGTGTGCAAAACCTGTTCAACTTCCCATCAAGATCAATTGAAAAGGTTTCAGATATGGGGGTCATAGCATCACCGGCTCTTTTCTCGTGAAGCTCCAAAGCACCAGCAATTATAGTTGTCTCGTCATTAGTTAGCTCTCCACCTTTACCAGCCTGTAGAAATGGACCAAGGAACGGGAAACATAACATAAACAATGCAAGAGGCTCGAAGCCATAACAAAATCAGATCAAGATCTATAGGAAAGAGAAGGAAATAATAAGTAGAACTCTAATATTCAGCATTTTAAAAGAGCAAATATTCAGTAAAATAACACTAGAAATTACTTAGCCATTAAAAACCTACCTGATTTCCATGAAAATGTACTAAAGTTTTCAATTCAGCTCGTCGGAAAAGACCACTGTTTTGATGACCTAGCAGATAGTCCAATAGCTGCAAATAATAGAAGCTAATAGGCTTAAGCCAACATTAGTTTGACCCATTAACTTGTAATACAATCAGCAGTTTGTTCGATAGGCCAACAACAGAAAGGTTCTAATGCAGAAGACCATTTCTTATCAGCCAAAGAAAGTTAACTAAACTCTTAAAACAAATAAGCTCACCTTGCTTATTGGATATGCAACAGGAAAACAGATCCAAACAAGAAGACGGACAAATGGGGCCATAGTTGCACCAATGGCTAATCCATATCTTGAGCAAACCGATTGTGGTATGATCTGCTCTACCACAGAATGGTGACCAATCAGTTCAAGTAAATACAGCATTTGATGAATTCATCAATCCTCAATGCATAGTACTAAGCATAACAAAACGTCAAATTACAGAAAGAGCAAAGAAGGTAAACCAGTATTATAAGCATAAATCAGCTCTGATTAGCCTAATAAGTTCTAACAATAACTAGTTTAGTTGTTATAGAGTAACATGTAGATGAGATTTTTGTAATGCATGGGCAGGTAAAAGGCAAGGACGCCCACTTCCCATACCATATAGTCGGATTTCAGTCTTAACTGCAGGAAAAATAAGTTCACCTCGCCAAACAGAAGAATCAATGTTACAGAAATAAGTATAGCACCCCAAGCTGTAATTAGGCTGTCAAGAAAGATGGGAAGTGCCTGCAAGTATTTCAACGAATTTCAGAACTAAAAGGATATCCAACTAGTGCAAGAAAATAGTGTCTCTAGCGATACACTATCATAATGTTGCTTACCTCCATGGCAGCAGCATTGCAAATAAGTAGGGTGCAGAGCAATAAATGCTGATTTTGTACAACAGGCATAATTTTGGCTGTTAAGACAAAAGAAAGCTCCTAAATATTCAGATCAACAATAAAGTAAATGTGGTCATACCAAGGCAACACCATTCACTACTTCAAATTTTTAAGCTTTACATTTAATATTAACTAAGGAGAACTACACGCACTTAGCAACCAACTGGTCCAGCCAGTGACCAGTGCCATACAGTTATAACAACGATTAAATGATTGCTTTTAAAGTGAGCATTTAGTATTGCAAAAAGAATCCAAGAGCTTTTATCTTTCTGTTAGAGTTCCAGAAGCATCAGCTTTCTAATAAGTAGTTTTACTAACAAATGAAAGGTTTGTACAAGTTATAGGTTGGGTCACCATTTTGTGGAAATTGTTAGGTACGAATGATACGTGTGAATTAGGGAGGAGCAAGGTGAGCTAAGGGGGTTTGGATGACTTCGGTAGAAAATTGCACTGTTTATACATATAATCATTTACTATGTATGTGTGTGTGTATATATATAAAAAGTAGACATTGAACAACTGTCTTCTCTACGTGTTTACTTCTTCATATTATAAATTCTGGCACCACCACTACTTGTGAAGTGATTGGGAACTAGTGTCTCTTCACTAAAATAACATGTTTTTTTTAACTACACACCAAAAATATTTCATTGCAAAATACAGATATACACCCACTTGTTCTTGCATATAGATTTAATAGGACCAAATCAAGGGACTGTTCGTTAATTTTGTGGATCTTAACAGGGATAAGCTTCATGGTGTTTGGTTTAAGAAAGTGTTGAATTATTTCTATTAAAAAAAAGTCTTCTAATTTTTCTGGAAAAAAAATGTTCAGCAAACACACAAGTTTTTTCAGCTTTTGCAAAAAACTGAAGAACCCTGAAAGCAATTCAGTATTTGCAAAAACTGAAAATATTTTTCTCTAACTGCATTAGGCTGAAATGTTTTCTGGAAATTCTTTTCACCTCTAACAAGCGCCAAATATCCATCGGACTAGGCATTTCTGTCAATGAGAATTGAAGCATAACATGGGCTCTGTCTACTCTGATGTCACTGTGTGATCATGTCATTTGAAAGGTTGATTAACATAAAAATGCAATGAGAAAAGCAAAAAAATACCAGCATTTTTACGATCATTTGGAGTTCCAGACTTGGCAAGGACTTCAAGATCAACAAGACTTAAAGACATTAGGCCCAATGTGAGGCCAGACATCATTCCGGCAAACGCCACCAGAAGCAAAATGATCAATATATGAATGAAGAACTGCGACTCGCAACATCTGTACTCCACCGCCATTCAAAAGTTGACAAATCCCAAATTAAACCAATTAGGAAATGCCAAAAAAAAATTACCGATATTCAATCACGTTCAGTTCTGAAACTGCTTCGTAACTTACATAAATATATATACATTATTCTTCCTTTTTTTCTTCTTCTATTGAATCGAGGCAGAATGGATTGAATATCAATTGAAAATGAAGTATGACACAGAAAGAGAAAAGACTGAATTCTAGGTGTATTCTTCTCGTTTTACGGAGACCAATGGTAGTTTGGCGTAGAGGGAGGGTAATTTAACGGTAAGACGCTTTTCTGTTGGAAAAGAGTATAAAAGATAAGACACTTTGTATTGCTGAAATAGTTGGTAATATTTGATAAAAATATTAATAGTATATCAAATGCGATGTTTGTTTAAATAATGAAAACGTTATTCCTAGACAATTTAATTGGGATTCAACTAATTAAATTTAACCTCTGTATTCTAGAATTACTTGAACCTAATAAACATTGGGAACAGAACTGGAAGGAGTACTAAAAGTATAAATCAGCAAATATTTAGGAATTTCCTTTTATTTGTCAACTATATTTTTGAAAGTTATACTAACAATTAATTAGTTCACGAACAATAACTTTTAAAATCATTTTGTAATTTATGAACTAGTAAACGCATTAATAACGATGAAATAACGAAATGGCTGATGGCTAGACTTTTGATCATTAATTTATGCATTTAATAATTCACAAATATTTGTGTAAGTGTCTGGAATCGTAGATCTACCATGTGAATCGACACAATTCAATCTTAATTACCCGAGCTATAAATAAAGGATAATCTGATTTTGGATAAGTGAGGAACAACTAAGTTATAATTGTTTAATCACATACATAAAAAGAGAGGGAACAATTACAATTGTTCAACCTTGTTTTTTAGGAGAGCGAACACTTTGTTCAAATCCCTTTTGAAAAAGGAGAGGAAACAATTTTATAATTATTCAACCTCTCCTACACTAAAAAAAAAAAGGGAAAAGAGTCTTCTGTTCTTTCAATGGTTATGAGGAAAAAAAAGATACATGCAAAATAAAAGAAAAGGAAGAAGAATAGAACGACAAAAACCAGAAAAGAGAATTTATCCTAATGTAACACCTGGTAAAATTATCAAAATATTTCTAAAATAGAGACGTATGCATAACGAGTCTTCTCATGCTTTGTTTGCGAATCCGATACCGGATATGTAATCAGCATAAAAAATTGAGTGAAAAAAATGATCTCGTGCAAATTTTAGAGTAACCGAGTCAAAAAATAATTTTTCGTAATTAAATGAAAAATAGTGTCAGTGCGTGCTCGAGGCGCGACACGCCAGAGACGCGGACAGGTCCGCGCCCAGACTGGGCATTTTCGAGATGAAGCTTTTTATTTTAATTTGAGGGGCATTTCAGTCAATTTCCAACCCTTTCTAAACTCAAAAAACAATCAATTTAGGTCATTTTGATGAGTAAATAGGGTCTAAAACCCCATTCTAAGCCCTTCTTCACAACACTTGAAAGTTAGGGCTTGAGAGAAGAAAGAAGAACGTGAGATTCAAGGAGGATTCTTAACAGTTGATTGAAAGAGCATTATCCTAGGTATGTACGGCTAAACTAAAAGCATGAGATTGTTCTCTCATATGCCCCATAGATGGTCTTAGATGAGAGTTGAAAGTTCTTGAGTCTACATACATGATTCTTGATTATTTTCTTAAAAAAATCATAATTTTTACATGTATTTTCACATGCTGATGATTATCATAAACTTGTTTTCTTAAATTGAATATTTTCATGAGATATTGCATAAACCCTATGTGTTAACTTTTTAAAAACATGCATGAAAGAAGATAGGAATTGAGTCTAGAGCCTAGATTGAGAATGTTGATAGTGATTGTGATTGATAATATGAGAATGATGATAGATTGATAGAAATTGATGGTCCATGAGTCTTTACAAATGAACTCTAATGATTTTCCTATTTGATTGTTCCCTAATGATTGTCCTAGCCTTGAACTATTGATTGAGATATTGATTGATGAGATAATTAGAGTCTCTATGAGACTATATGAAAGATTGTGCCTCCATGAGGCTAATTGAGATAATTAGATTGAGATATTTTCATTAGATGGATTATTTTATGAGTATTGAGTCATGAGAGGAGTATCAAGTATCGAAAGAACAAGAGTTAAATCAACTTGCACTCGCCAAACTACGTAGCAAAGCGTAAAATCAATAGAGGTCTTATAGATTGCTATCTCCATTTGGACTTGTCCTTATGGTTTCGATTCGTTCTCTACCTGGAAAGTACAAAATGACTATGGTAACATCAGCATGATTGTTGTACAATCACTGACTCATAAGTGATTATTGTTGGATAAGAGAAACTCCTAGAAAGTTCCCAAATTGAGTACTCTGAGATGAGATGAGAAGAGTCCTTCTGAAATGAGCCTAATTTGATTGATAACTTAACTGGTTGACGGGTCATATGTCTACTCTTTATTCTTGCGTTAGATAAACATTTGACATATTAATTGGTTTCTATATTAAGCTAATTGTTATTTCTATATTATTTTGCCTATTTCAATTTCATTTAGCTATTTTACATACCGTACATTCTACCTACTGACGGCACTCTGGCATTGCATCATTTTATGATATAGATACATGGGATAGAGATCATCAACAGGCGCATTGTTAAGGATCTTTGGAGATTCAGCGGATTGGTGAGCCTCCCCACTTTAGAGGATTCATTTGCTTTATTTTTATCATGCTCTAGAGTTAGAGTTGCTTAGCTTTTATTTTAATTTAGGTAGCCATAGGTCTGTTATTGGCACCACCTAATAGTGATAGAGGTTTCATAGACTAGAGTGGGATGTTGATTGTTAAGATTGTGAGATAATTCTTTCTACTTGCCTTTTATTTATACTATTATTTTGACACTAGATGATTGATGTGGCCATTTACATTCTGTTAACTTTCACTGATTAGTAAAATGATCTATTGAATGAATGTGATGAGGCCAAGTGGTTCGCTTGGGGACTAGAAATAGTCTCTAGGTGTCGTCCACATCTTGGGTCCCCTCCTGGGGCGTGACAAACTTGGTTTCAGAGCATGAGTTCAAATATCCTAGGATGTCTATGAAGTCGTGTCTAGTAGAGTCTCATTTATGGGTATATTGTCAACCACACTTGATAAACAAAAAGCTATAGGACATTATGAATTATTTCCCTTCATTCATGTTCTAAATCATGCTACATAGTTATACTCTATGAAAGTTATATTCTAATTCTTGCTTTGCATATTGCAGAATTGTGGTCATGCCTCCCAACATCCTGCCAGATAGAATGTTAATCCACCTAAGGCTCAAGAACATGAGGAGCTCGTGGAACAAGTTGTCCCTATTGTGCAGCCCTCGTAAGATGAGGTCTCTAATGCTGAGCTTCGGCAGGCTATCCAAATTCTAGCGTAGGCTATCACAGCACTTGCCACAAGACAAGAAGTGGCCCAACAGGATGCCCATGATACTTCTAGAGTTTGGAATTCTTGAGGATGAATCCACCTGAGTTCACAAGATTGCATCCACTTAGGATCCTGAGAACTATGTGGAGGAGCTCCGAAAGTGTTCCAAGTAATGCATGTGGTTGATGCTAATGGAGTAGAGCTAGTTACTTATCAACTAAAGGGTGTGGCTAGACTGTGGTATGACCAATAGAGGAAAGGTAGAGGGGAGAATGCCCCTATGATGACTTGGGCTATGTTCGAGGAAACTTTCTTGGGACGTTTCTGCCCCAGGGAAAGAAGAGAGGCGAAGGTAAGAGAGTTATTCAACTTGAAATAGGGCTCTATGACTATATAGGAGTATGGGTTGAAGTTTACACAATTATCCCGCTATGCTCCGGATGTGGTTGCTGTTATAAGAGGGAGGATCGGGATGTATGTTGATGGGTTAAATAGAGGGCCAAAGAGAGATGGGAAGGGAGCTATGCTGGTGAGTGACATGTATATAGGAAGATTGATGATTTTTTTACAATAGGCTGATGAGGAGAGTCAACATGGTATGGAGAAATTTAGAAATAAAAGCCAAAAACCTCAAGCCATAATGGTGGAAAGAAGGGGAATGGGAATCGATTTCTAGCACTATCATCTGCTAGTGCACTTGCACCTAGAGTCAAAAATGATCAGAGCTACTAGAATGTTGGAGCCCATGTATCTTAGTTCTAAGCAATTTTGGCTCAAGGTTCATTGGGTAAGGCAGCATGTGGCAAGTATGGTAAATTGCACTTACTGAGATGCCGTGAGGGGAGTGATGTATGCTATATGTGTGGCCAGGCGGGTCATTATTAGAGAGATTGTCCAATGTTGGCTGACGGGTCTCAATCTTCTGCACCAGCCCACCAGCTAAGGAAAACTAGAGAGGTACTACGATGGGCGCAAGCAAAGCTACAAACCATTTGTATGCCATGGGTAGTCGATATGACCAGGAGAACTCCCTAGATATAGTGACAGGTATAATTTGAGTCTTTTCTATTAATTATTATGTGTTGATGAATCCTGGTGCCAGGTTATCTTTTGTGACTCCTTATGTGGCTAGTAGATTTGATAGAACCCCTAAGAGTCTTCTCAAATCCTTTGATGTTTCTACTCTAGTGGGTGAGCCCATTTGAGCTGAGAGAATATACAGAGCTTGTCTAGTGTCCATTTATCATAGGGATACTATTATTGATCTGAATGAGATAGATATGACTGATTTTGATTTTCTCCCTGGTATTGATTGGCTCTACGCCTGTTATGCCTCTGTTGATTGTAGAGCCTGGATCGTTAAGTTCCAATTTTCAAATGAACTAGTTCTAAAATGGAAGGTTGATTCTGTAGCACCTAATGGAAAGTTTATCTCATATCATAGAGCCAAAAAGATAATTGCTAAGGGGTGTATTTACCATTTTGTGAGAGTCAAATCTAATGATGTTGAGTCTCCAACTCTTGAGTCAGTCCCAATTATGAATGAGTTTCAAGAAGCGTTTCCTGAGGATCGACCTGGAATCCCTCTTGATAGGGAGATTGACTTTAGGATTGATGTCCTTCTTGATACCCAGCCTGTATCAATTCCACTTTATAGGATGGCCCCCGCTGAATTGAAAGAATAGTTAAAAGATTTGTTAGAGAAGGGCTTCATAAGGCCGTGTGTTTCTCCTTAGGGTGCCCTTGTCCTATTCATGCAAAAGAAAGATGGATCTCTTAGAATGTGTATTAACTATAGGCAACTGAACAAGGTCACCATAAAGAATAAGATCCTCTCCAAAGGATGGATGACATGTGTTACCAACTTCAGGGTGCCCCCTGTTTCACAAACATAGACCTCCAATCTGGCTGCCATCAGTTGAAAGTGAGGGAATGTGACATTCTAAAAACAGCCTTTTGGACTAGATATTACCATTTTGAGTTCTTGGTCATATTCTTTGGGTTGACGAATACACCAGCAACCTTCATGGATTTGATGAATAGAGTGTTCAGACAGTATCTAGTTATGTTTGTGATTATGTTTATTAACGATATCTTGGTGTATTCATGATATGAAGAGGAGCATGCAAATCACCTCAAGATTGTCTTCCAAACCCTTAAGGACCATGAGTTGTATGCAAAGTTTTTGAAATGTGAATTCTGGCTTAAATTTGTGGCTTTCTTAGGCCAGATTATCTCCGGTGATGGTATTTGAGTCAATGTTCAAAAGATTGAAGTGGTTAAAAACTGGCCCAGATCGACCTCTCTAACTGACATAAGAAGTTTCTTGGGCTGGAAAGCTACTATTGCTAATTTGTTGAGGGATTTTCTTCCTTACCCGTACCATTGACAAAGTTGACTCAGAAAAAGGTCAAGTTTCAGTGGTCTGACAAGTGCAAAAAAAATTTCC
Source organism: Solanum sejunctum (assembly GCA_025642045.1). NCBI lineage: Eukaryota > Viridiplantae > Streptophyta > Magnoliopsida > Solanales > Solanaceae > Solanum > Solanum sejunctum. The sequence goes on along the minus strand of JAOTQJ010000002.1, from coordinate 12,046,255 downwards.
AAGAATTAAAGACTAGACTGACTACTGCACCTATTCTAGCCTTGCTCGATGGGACAAAAGATTTTGTAATCTATTATGATGCTTCGAGAGTTAGATTAGGAAGTGTGTTGATGCTGAGAGGGAAAGTGATAGCCTATGCTTGCAGACAACTTAAGATTCATGAGAGTAACTATCCAATGCATGATGTTGTGTTGGCAGCGGTGGTATTTGTGCTCAAAATCTAGTGCTACTACTTATATGGAGTATATGTGGATATGTTCATTGACCACAAGAGCTTGCAATATGTTTTCAGTCAGAAAGAGCTCAACCTGTGAAAGAGAAGATAGTTGGAGTTGCTTAAGGATTATGACATGAGCTTTCTCTACCATCTAGGTAAAGCTAATATTGTTGCCGATGCTCTTAGCAGATTGTCCATAGGTAGCACAACCCATATTGAGTAAGGTTAGAAGGAGTAAGCTAAGGAAGGGCATCGAGTGGCCATTGGGAGTACAACTTGAGGAGAACTATGAAGGAGGAGTAAATGTTTTGAAAGGGTCTACTTCATCTTTGGTGCCAGAGGTAGACTGAGATCCTGTCCTATTCCAATTGAAGGAGCTTGTCCACAAACAGAAAGTGATGGTCTTCTCCAAAGGGGGAGATGGGTGTTGAGGTACCAGAGTAGATTGTACATTCCAGATGTTAATGGTATTTGAGTAGAGTCATGGCTGAAGCTCATAGCACTACATACTTCATTCATCCTAGCTCTACCAAAATGTACCATGACTTGAGAGAAGTCTATTGGTAGAGAGAAATAAAGCGAGATATTGCTGAATTTATTTCTAAATGCCCAAACTGCCAATAAGTGAAAGTTGAGCATCAAAGGCCATGTGAATTAGCTCAAAATTTTGAGATTCCAGAATGGAAGTGGGATATGATCAATATAGACTTCATTATTGGTCTACCAAAGTCTCAAAAGAAATATGATTTGATATGGGTAACTGTAGATAGATCACTAAATTGGCTCACTTCTTAGCAGTTAAGACAACTAACACTACAAAGCAGTACGCCAAGATGTACATCCAAGAGATTGTGAGGTTGTATGGGGTTCCATTTTCCATCATCTCGAACAGAGGAACTTAATTCACCTCCTAATTTTGGAGATCGTTCTAGAAAGGATTGGGTAGGAAAGTGAATTTATGTACAGCCTTGCATCCACAAATAGATAGTCAAGCAGAGTATATAATTTAGATGTTGGAAGATATGTTGAGAGCTTGTGTTCTTTATTTAAAGGGTAGTTGGGATGATCACCTACCATTAATTGAGTTTGCATATAATAATAGTTATCATGTAAGCATTAAGATGGCTCCCTACAAAGGTTTGTATGAGAGGAGATGTAGGTCACCAATTGGGTGATTCGAGGTTGGGGAAATGGAGTTGACTGGGCCTGACCTTGTCCATCAATCAATGGGCCACATATCTAAGAAGGAGAGATTTGGATTTTGAGGTGGATAGTTGGGTATATTTGAAGGTATCACCTATGAAAGGTGTCATGAGATTTGGAAAGAAGGGCAAATTGAGTGCACACTACATTGGCCTATCAGATTATGAAGAGGATTGAGATGGTTGCCTATGAATTAGAGTTGCCTTCTGAGTTAGATGGCATTCATCTGGATTCCACATGTCAATGTTGAAAAAATGTTTAGGAGATCCTAACTTGCTAATCCCTATGTCGGGCATCGGAGTGAAGAATAGTTTGACCTACGAAGAAATTTTGGTCAAAATCCTTGATCATTAGATTCACAGATTGAGAATCAAAGATATAGCCTCAGTCAAAATTCTATGGAGGAATAAATTCATTGAGGAGGCCACGTGGGAAGCCGAGGAAGAGATAAAAGCAAAATATCTGCACCTATTTATGCCAATGGATAAGAATGTTGAAGGTTTATTTCCTCACTCTTGACTAAATTGATTGTCATTTCTTGTTGATTATCTATTCTTGAGTTTGAATAGAGATTGTTGATAGTGATGAGGACTCAAAATATTGATTAATAGATATGAGTGTTGAGATGATTTTTCAGTCTATCCTTGCCTTGATATTCACCCTTACTCATTATTCGAGGACGAATGATCTCAAGGGGAGGAGGTAACACCCGATAAAATTATCAAAATACCTCTAGAATAGAGACGTGTGCATATTACATCTTCCCATGTTCCATTTGTGAATCCAAGACCGAATATGTAATCAATATGAAAAAATGAGTGAGAAAATGCTCTCGTTCGAAATTTAGAGTAACCAAGTCAAAAAATAATTTTTCATAATCAAATGAAAAAAGTGTTGATGTGTGCCGAAGATGCAACGCTCCAGGGAAATGGACCAAACTTTATTTTTATTTTATTTTTGATTGGGAAATTTTGGAAAGGAAATATATAGGTCTGCGCCTCCGCGATGTGGAATGGGCATTTTCGGGATGAAACTTTTTCTTTTAATTTGAGGGGCATTCCAGTCAATTTCTAATCCCTCCTAAACTCAAAACATGATCAATTTAGGTCGTTTTAATGAGTAAATAGGGTCTAAAACTCCATTCTAAGTCCTTCTTCACAACACTTGAAATTTAGGGCTTGTGAGAGAGGAAAGAAGAACATGAGATTGAAGAATTCAAGGAGGATTCTTGACTATTGATTGAAAGAGCGTTATCCCAAGTATGTAAGGCTAAACTAAGAGCATGGGATTGTTCTCTCATGTGCCCCATAGATGGTCTTAGATGAGAGTTGAAAGTTCTTGATTCTACATATATGATTCTTGATTATTTTCTTGCAAAATTCATAATTTTTACATGTATTTTAATATGTTGATGATCATCATAAACTTGCTTTGTTGAATTGAATATTTTCATGAGATATTGTATAAACCCTATGTGTTAACTTTTAAAAACATGCATGAAAGAAGATAGGGATTGAGTCTAGAGCCTAGATTGAGAATGTTAATAGTGATTGTGATTGATAATATGAGAATGATGATAAATTGATAGGAATTGATTGTCTATGAGTCTTTTCAAATGAACTCTAATGATTTGCCTATTCGGTTGTTCCCTAATGATTGTCCCCAGTCTTGAGCTAGTGATTGAGATATTGATTGATGAGATGATTAGATTCTCAATAGGACTGATTGAAAGATTGTACCTCCATGAGGCTGATTTAGATGATTGGATTGAGATAATTTGATTAAATGGATTATTTTATGAGCATTAATTCATGGAAGGAGTATCGAGCATGTAAGAGTTAAACCAACTCGTACTCGTCAAACTACGTAGCGAAGTGTAGTTAAGGGTTAGGACCATCAGATCATATTATGTTGAGATTCACTCTGATTAGAAGTCCCTAAAATCAAGAGAGGACTTATATATTGTTGTCTCCATTTGGACTTGTCCTTATGGTTTCAATTCATTCTCTACCTGGCAAGTACAGAGCAGTTGTGGCAACATCAGCGTGATTGTTATACAATCACTAACTCATAAGAGATTGTTGTCGGATAATAAAAACTCCTAGAAGTTCCTAAACTGAGTACTTTGAGATTAGATGAGTTGAGATGAGTCCCTTTGCAATGAGCCTCATTTGATTGATGAGTTAATTGGTTGATATGTCATATGTCTACTCTTTATTCTTGCTTTAGATAGACATTTGACATATTGATTGGTTTATATAGTCAGTTGATTGTTATTTCTATATTGTTCTACCTGTTTTGGTTTCATTTAGCTATTTTAGATACCATAGGTTTCACATACTAATGCCACTCTGGCGTTGCATGGTTTTATGATGTAGATACACGGGATAGATATCATTAGCAAACACATCAATGAAGATCTTTGGACGTTCAGTGGATTGGTGAACCTCCCCTACTTCAAAGGATTCATTACTTTATTTTTATCATGCTTTAGAGTTAAAGTTGCTTAGCTTTTATTTTGATTGAGGTAGCCATGGGTCTGTCATTAGCACCATCCAATAGTGATAAAGACTTCATAGACTAGAGTGGGATATTGATTGTTAGGATTGTGAGCTAGTTCTTTCTACTAACCTTATATTTATACTATTATTTTGAGACTAGATGATAGATGCACCTATTTACATTCTATTAACTTTCGCTAATTAGTAAAATGATTGATTGAATGAATGTGACGATGCCAAGTGGTTCGCTTGGGGACTAGAAATAATTTCTGGGTGCTGGCCACCTCTTGGGTTCCCTCCCGGGGGTGAACATCTAACTTCCAAGATTCCATCAATATACTAAAGGACATTTAGTCTGTGAACATTAGTTTTGATTTCTTATTGAAATCAAAAGATACTTGGGGCAGATTCTCTTGGTAGCAACAACAACAATATGCTGCAAACCTAAAGTTTCATAATCTATTATTTTTGCTCCATATTTTTATAGTTTTTTATTTGGTGTCTGGTATTCATACGTGTAGCAATTCATTTTTATGTAAGTGTCACGACCCTACATGGATCGTGAGTGACATTCAAACCAACAATGAATGCTTCTGCTTTTTGATATGTATCATTGGTTGTTACACCAACCTTGAATAAAATAAAAAGGAAACCCTATTAGTTTCTTAATTTTGATCACTCCTACTCTATTTTCGATTGGCTGTTTCATATGTTCTCACAGACTCAGACCAATCGATTCATCTTTCTCTTATTCTGGGTAACAACTTCCTACATGTTCAAATTGTTTTGTCTACAATGTTGAACTCTCAAAGGTGAGTTGCCACTCCTTCTCTTCTTTTTCTCTTCTCTTCTTTTGTCGTACAGATCTGATGAACACTAAACCTATATATTGTTCAGGTATTGTCTCTAGTGAAAAATTTCTTATTTGATCGAAGAGTCAAGATTCGAACTTTCATGTCCGACCATGTAAGTAGTATCTTCCTCTTGTCCTCTTCTTTTCTGACCATTCTTTCCATTTTTGCACTAGTTTCCATTGTCAAAAAGCCAAGAGGACCCATAAATATGTACTTTTATTAATTAAAAATATATCCTACAGAACTATGATATGATGTGCCTCTACAATCATAAAATTTTTCCTTATTATGGATCAACGAAACGCATTTGATGCAAGTAAAGAAAGAGTTTGGAGTTGTTATTTGGAGTGCCATGACATATGCTCATAGAGAGTAAACAACATATAAATATTCTAGGACAATGCATAAGTATCTTTGAACTATGAGCAAAATTTTAGCAACACACTTTATTTTAACTATGGTCCTATTACTCCCCTACCTCACTTTTTTTTTTTTATGTTCATACACCCTTTGCACTGATATGGCACCTTCATCCAAGCAAGTTGGTTGTGTTTGTACACTTGTCAGCCACGTAAGCAAACATATATTTTTAAAATTAATTTTTTAAAGCTTTTTGTTCATTTTGAATCTTCCCAGGTTCTTTATTTTTGTATTTAATTTGAGTTAATACACACAAATTCTTTTAAGTTTTTTTTTCCTTGCATTTAACTTTTTTTTTTAATCTTTTTTAACCTTCATTTATTATCTTTTCTCTTTTATTTATTTCTTTTATTTTCTTTATCTTTTCCTTTGATTTGATTTCAAATTCAATTCTAAATGCCTTGTATTTAAAATGAGTACATTTGAAACGGATATCATAATAAGTGAAAAAAATTAAATAGATAATAAAAAATTAAAATCTTAAAATTGAAGGACACTTTTAAATTATATTTGTATAATATACTCACAATTTTTAAAAAAAATAATTAAAAGTTGCAAGATAAGAAATTAATGAAGGAAAAAAAGAAAAAGTTTAAAGTGTAGAAGAAATTAAAATAAACATTTACATAGAAAGAAACAAAAATGATTAAATATGTATATGTTTTAATATCAATAATTATGTGTACTTGTCACATCCCGAGCCATCATCCTAGACGTGGCCAACACTCAAAAATCATTTCTAGTCCTAAGTGAACCACTAGGCCTAGATATTCACTCAATAGAAGACTTAGATATATAAAAACAAGAACAAGGTAATAATATTGAACTCAGATCATAAGAGAAACAATGCCAGTCAGGCAAGAGCATAATATCTTAACTCTAAACAAAGAACTGAAAATGTCAAACTAGTCTATAAAGCATCTTAAGTACTGGCTTTGGAACAAACACCATGAGAGAAAATGGCTACCATAACTAAAACAAATAACTAGAATTAAGACGTCATGACATCTTAGACTACGAATAGGCCCCACTAATGGCTGCAAAGAGAGATCTGGATCGTCTGTGATACACTTACTGAGGAACATGATCACCTGTGTCTGTATCCTAAAATGATGCAAGTTCAAAGGATGTCAGTATATGAAATGTATGAATATGTAAAATAGCCAAAAAAGAACTCAAGATAAGATACTCAACTTAAGATTTAACTTAGAAATAACCCAATAAAGAAGTAATACAATATAAATGAAATATCTAGTATAATGCATAGATAAAGTAACTCAATATATGAAATAATATATTTTAACTAGGGAAGTTTTTCTAATTTACAACCATCACTATGAGCTTCATGACGATACAACATCTTGCTAGAGCCATTAAATACCTTGCCAGAGTAAAGGAGGAAACTTAACTCATGGATATATCTAACTTGGCCATCTCAGTAGGATATGAGAAATCGTACAATTGTTGGTACATTCCTATCTTACGCTGGATACATAGTTTATGAGTTCAAGTTGCTATTACTCTTAGACATATTAGTGCTCAATTATCACGACCTGATCATGGTCATGATGGCGCTTGCTAGGTCCCACCTATAGGCAAGCCAATTTCCAACCTAAGGATACATGTCCTTGCTCTCTAGTCCAAACATAATCGATACAACAATAACATATACGCCGAAACCTACCCAGAACCTGAAAGTCAACTGTACAGAACTATAATAGGTATAAGGACATATCATCTACATATATCAATAATCATAATAATATACAAAATCAGAGTGTCTCCACAAATATATAACACTACTATACAAGGCCAATATCTAGATACTAAAGATGGCCATGAACAGGAAGGAGATTGAGAAGAAACCAGATCTGTTGGTGCTCACCAAAAGTCTCCTAAGGGTTATCGAAGTTTTCCAACTCAGCTATCATGGCTTGTACCTAGACTTATACCATTGGAATATGTAGAAGTAGGAGTAAGTACCAGAAAATGAACCTAGTAGGCATTATCGACTGATTGAGTGAATTAGTGAACATAAATAAAGCCCAAATATATAAAGAATTATAGTAGTGTGCAACACAAATTCAAATTAGGGCATAGGCATGTCTGGAAACCCTCAAACCACAATTGAACCACCATATTAAAGAACAATGATAACCTGATCCAACCCAAGTACTGATAATTAGTACTGACTGATGAAGACTACGTAGGTAAAATTGCCCCAACTGAGCATAGTGTTGTACACGAGTGCAAGGCCCTAGTACCTATGCATGTACACCAACTAGGCCTTCATAAACCTAGAAGGTACACCCACACAATATAAAATCAATAGATCATCACAAAATCCCTCAGAACAATCACAAAATCCTATAAAACCATCATAGAGCCCAACTCTACACATCATCAGAATAAGCATCAGTTGTATGTGGGTTTACGGCCCTAGTATCTAAGCCTGAACGCCCCCTAAGCCCTCATATGCCTAGAAGGTACACCCACACACAAACAGAGTGTGAATAAGTGAGTAGATCCATGGGTAAGTAATCACCGAGCCTAGCCCCAACCATGACAAGTCAACCAGGTCCTCGACCATATGCTGACACGTGGTACTCAATCCATAGTCCCCTGACTTGGCCTCTAGTCGAGCAGTTAGCCATGGCCAAATAGTATAACACTTAACATAATAGCGGGATGTATCCCCTGTGGGAGAAAGAATCCCCCATGCATAAACAACAATTTTCTATCTCAAGATATCAATCATGGGGTCCAATCCCACAGAATATCAATCATGGGACCCAACCCCATAGAATATCAATCAAAGTCCTCAACCGAAATCTAAGTTTATGCTCGGTCCATAGAATCAGTATACATCATTGGTGTTCAGGTGCGACTAGTAGAACTTAAAGCATTGACATTTGGTCCGCAGAATCTTTTCTAAGTATTTCTGGTAGAATTTCTTAATTAAACATGGTTATATGTTTTGATTCTGAGTCTCGGTGGTCACGCCTGATGTTGGGCGATAAATGTTGACTCTGTAGACTGAGTACCGACCGATATTTGGGTCGAACACCCTAATTGATATTCCATGGGATTGGGCTCCATGATTAATATTATGTAGGGATGGGCCCTGTGATTGATATCCTGAGATGGGACACTATTGTTTATGCGAGGGGAATTCTTTCTCCCATGGCGGATACATCCCACCTTTATGTTGAGTGCCAAACCATCTAGCCCCAGCTAACTTCTCAACTAGAGGCCAAGTCAAAGGAATATGGATCGGGTGCCACGTGCCAACACTAGGTCGAGGACCCAATTGACTTATGATGGTTGGGGCGAGGCCCTGTGATAACTTACCTATGGATCCACTCACCTATTCAACCTGATTGTGTGTGTGTACTTTCTGGGTTTATGAGGGCTCAGGGGGTGTTCAAGCTTAGGTTCTAGGGCCTTACCCCACGTACATCTGACCTTTATTCTGATGAAGTGGAAAGCTGGGCTCTGTGATGGTTTTATAGGATTTTGTGATGGTTCTGAGGCATTCAGTGATGATCTATTGATTTTATATTGTGCGTGGGTGTACCTTCTAGGCTTATAAAGTCCTAGTTGGTATACATGCATAGAAACTAGGGTCTTGCACCCGCGTACGACACTATGCTTCAGTTGGAGGCAATTGTGGTATTAGCCTATGTAGTCTTCGTTAGTTAGTTTTGATGATCAGTACTTGGGTCAGTTTAGGTTATCATTGTCCATCAATTCAATGGTTCATTTATGGTTTAAAGGTTTCTAGACATGGCTATGTCTTGATATGAGTTTATGTTGCTACACTGCTATGATTCTCTATATATTTGGGCTTTACTTATGTTCACTATTTCACTCAGTCGACCGATGATGCCTACCGGGTGCCTTTCAAATAGTCACTCCTACTTCTACATATTCCCATAGTATAAGTCTAGGTACGGGCCAAAATAGCTGAGTTGGAGAACTTCGAGAGCGCTCAGGAGACTGTTCGTGAGCACTGGCAGATCTGGTTTAATCTAAGTCTCTTTTCTGTTGATGGCCATCTTTAATTTCCAAACATTGACCTTATACAATAGTGTTATATATTTGTAGAGACACTGATCTTGTATATTATTATGATTATTGATATATGTGTAAGGTATGTCCTTGTGTCTATTATAACTCTGTATAGTTAACTTCTAGGTTCAGGTAGGTTTCGGCGTATATGTTATTGTTGTATTGATTTGGTTTAGACTAGAGACCTAGGACAAGTACCCTTGAATTGGGAATTGGCTTGCCTGTAGGTGGGATCTAGCAGGCATCATCATGACATGTTCAGATCTTGACATTAATACTACTCCCAAAAGACTTTATTATGTTCTTAATTATGTAAACTTTACTCACACACTTGTTCAACCTTGAGGGGACTTATCCCAACTTTAGTTGTTCTCAACTTACTATTGCTCAATTCAGTCTCAAGATAATCATTTAAAAGAAATAATACTCAGTATCATGCTCAACAGGTATTATAAAGAACCCCTTTAACTCAGACTATGCTTAAACTAGTTGTAAGTCTATTTTTTCATAATTTTGAAGAAATCTAATCAACAATATAATCCTTAAAACAAAATAATACATGTTAGGACCCGTAACGTAATTTAAACCCCGTAAGTCCTTAATTGGTTCGATTTAATAAAGTTTGGGACCGAATACAACATTCCTTCTTAGTTTGGTCCTTAAGAATAAAATTGATGTGAGGTCAAGGTGTGTGTGAGCTTTTGATTGGCCCAAGTGGAACATGTGTGCCTATATATACATGTATATCCTTTACAAG
>JAOTQJ010000002.1:11987409-12010636 GCA_025642045.1 Solanum sejunctum | reverse complement strand
CTAAAATTTTCTAAGTGTAGAAATCACTCTTCTACAAGATAAGCTCACACATGTATATATAGGCACAAGTCCCACACGTGGACCAATTAGAATTAGCAACACACATGACCCCAAATAATTTAATTCTTAAGGATTAAACTTAGAACAAAATTAGCATTTGGTCCCAAACTTTACCAAATCGAACCAATTAAGGACTTATGGGGTCTAACACTGTGTCACTCTCGATATTTAGAAATGCATCATGAAGTAGTCCATCAATATCATCATGCATGTTCAAATTTTCATTATTATTTCTTGAATGTGTTGTTGTCCTTGACAAAAATCCCTCTTCGTGAAAGATCCATTTGTTGTATGTATCAATGAATCCGTTTACAACCAAGTGACCCTCCACCACATTTCTAGAATGCCAATAGCAGTTAATGCACTTCTTGCAAGGGCATAATATTTCATTTCCTCTGGAAACTTATTGAAATGCCTTATCAAGAAAATCATTCACTCCACTAATGTATTTATCAGTGCATCGTCTAAGATTTATCCAACTTCTATCTAAGTTATCCATTGAAATCTATGTGATACAAGAAAATAAAAAAAAATTAGGTGATAGACATCATCAAGCACACATTAGTGATATAAAAGTATATCCAAGAAAATAAGCATAGAACAAACGGGTACTTAATTAGGTAGTACTGAAAAGATGATGACAACATTTGATTTTCAAGCTCCAATAAGAAAGCGGTCGTCATCAGCAATTAACCTAACCGAAGGTTAGGGTCGAATCCACAGGGAATATTAGGTTTGACTACAGGACTTCATTACTAATCATTTTAATCATTAACAAACTAAAATCTCTAAATAGGGGGGTGGTGACTCAAAAACAAAAAAAACAAACACTAATTATAACGTGAGGAAACACTCAATTTTCAGGACAACTTGGAAATTGTGTTTCCCATGATTCGTCGACTCAATTACCTTAGATTACATAACTACAATTGGTGATTTGCATGCAAGACGGTAATCTAGGTTCCTCTAGACTTCTTGTGAAGGAGAAGGTTGAATTTCACCATGGCGCTTGGTCGGCAACCATGGCGTGAAAACTAACTGTTACCTGTTGTCCCAGTCAACCTCCCTTTGGTTAGCCTTGGTTAGACGAGAACACATCAATCGAGTTCTGTAATCTATTTCCCTTTTCCTATTCGTCACTACCTTGGTCGGAATCATGATAGTAGGCGGGGTTTGGTGTTGGCCACCACCAATCAACAATAATAATGAAGAGAAACACACAATACATGCAAAACCCCAATCATAGAAATGCAATAAACCTAAGTTATTTCAAGTCAACTACCCATGGTTACCACAACCTCAAGTTGTAGGTGCTTAGATACTCATGGCTAAGGCAAAACAAGCAAAAATGCACATACAAGACATAAATAAGATTTTTACCAATAACAATGAAGAAAATAGGCACCACAAGTTGTAAACCCACAAGCTTGATTGATCAACAATGAGTACAAGGTAAGATTTGCAATCCCCAAAATAGGTTTTCCAAGATAATACAATAAACTACTCTAAAAAAACTAAGAAAAGATTCAAAATGTGATTATAGAATGTCTCCTGGTCGAACTCTCCTCTCAAAACTTAACTTAAACTATATATAGAATTTACAAAATAACCTTAGAATTTACATAAAATAGACAGCTGATAAGTCTCACAGTTACAACTCGTAGGATGAACTACAAGTCATAGACGGGGTCTCGTATCAGATTCTTGGCATCTTGGACTAAAATGATATGACCCATAGGTATGAGTCGCTGCTTGAGCTATGACTCATATGTTCCTTTCGTAGTCTTGGCTTCAGTTTTTGTTCCAACATCTTGGCTCTTTGATTCTTGCAACGAGTCCACCTATGCTAGTCATAGTGAGGCTTATGAATTGTGTGATGGTCTTATAGAGGTAACCTCCACTTAGCAAAATTCTGTTGGTCTCTAATTCTTACTACGACACTACCCTACGATTCGTAGCTTGGGTTACGACTTGTAGATGGGCTCGTATGGCCTATGCTTTAATAAAATCTGCAACTTTTCTTCAAAATCATGCCAACCTAACTTTACTGCAAGATTAGCACAAAAATACATCAAAACCATAAAAAGTTGCTTTAAGAACTAACAAAATCCCTTGTTTCAGGCACCAAATGTGTTGTATTTTGACAACACATTAACAACCTCAACTTAGAATTGTTACTTGTCCTTAAGAGACGACTCAATCTATGCAGACAAAGAGAAATACATAGTAGCTATACTAATGGCATATATAATAACTCCTTTAATTCAGGTACCCAACTACTATTTTCAGAATAGGATTGCAGAGTTATTAAGCAAACAAGAACATAATCAGATACCTACCAATCCAACTATGATAAGCTAAGGAGCATCAACCATCCACAATTGCTGGTATAGTCATATGCTGCTCAAGTAGTGCAAATGCCCTCACTGGAAAGAAGTCCCTCATACTCACTGAAAAGCATTTAGAATTCAGGGACTGAGGAAGCATTCTCACTCTCACAATTGAAATTCAGTGCATACTAATTAACACCATATGCTTGTTATATACTCATCTTCTGGCTTGGTGATAAAGTGGAGTTGGATCATTTTAGGACTTTTAGACTTGTAACATAGGTTCAGGGTGCTTTGGTATGATATTTTAGGCAAGCAGTGACTAAAAACTATCCTTGAACCATATTTACCAACACTTTTTGCTTTCATGATCCAACCCCTTTTAATCAATCCACTCTTATTCTCCTGTTTTGAACTTTTCTCGAGTATTTCTTTCTCTTTTTTAGCTGTACCTCGATTTCAGACTCATTTTTGGTATTTTTTTCTCAACTCAAGGCACTTTTGTTTTCTTTTTCTTCACTCGGTTCATGCTTTTTCATTTCTTTCTTGATTTCAACTAACAACCTTATTATTATTACTTTACTATCATAAGGGCCACCCTCAACTTACGCTTTTAACCTCAGGTGAAGTACACAATATCTATGCCTCAAACAAGGGCCAACAACTGCAACCACCCTCAATTTAGGCCTTTGGCCTCAATCAAGGTTCACATCTTCAAGGATAGACCACGGCTAATATCAAGGTATTTCATCAAACAAGGTTAAGCTAGCAAGGTATCAAGAAAGAATGAGTACATGAGGAGCTCAAAAGTTTGGAACAAGGGATTCACTCGCTCACCTCATGGGTCATTTAGGCTAAAAGTGGGTTCACTCAAGGAACAAAAGCCTAAGATCCTTTCCATATCCACCACATTACCAAAACAATTTTAGAATAACAAGGCATGTTCTGGGTCCATACAAGATTCATGAATGTAGCAAAATAAGCTCACAACACACATGACAATCACATCCACAATCAAGAATAGAATCACATATCATGTTTTCAGCCTCAGCTTACCTTCACAATATCAGAACAAACATTGGCAGATACTAAAAAATGGATGAATGTATCAATAATCACCACCTCAAAAATTTTGAGGGTACCCAATTTTTACCAAAAACTTAAATAACAGTTAAGAACTATATATATGCCAACAGATAACATTACTATGCATTTAGAAATTATCTACACTTCCTAAAACATGCTGGTTCAACAAAAAATTAATTATCAACAAGAAAAAAGAAGCACGACAAGAAAACCTTTATGGACTTGAGGCTACTCAGACTTCACCTTAATCCATAACTTCCCACACCCCAACAAAATAGGATAATTTGTCCTCAAGTAAGGACAAGAACGAAAACAAAACACAATAATATATCAATGTATAATACATCCATTAAAAACCAAAAATTAACATCCAAAGTATAAGTAAAAATAACATCCAACATAAGAATATTTAAACAAAACCAAAAACCAACATAATAAAAAGATTGTCTAAAAACAGAACAAAATATCCAACATGACAAAATGAGAACTGGGGTCAAAAGAAGTCAAACATCATAGTGCTCAAGCACCAGTCTCAGGCTGATCTGCGAGGTCCTGGGGTTGTTTCTCCTCGTCGACTACCTAGGCTCTAGCTACTCCTAAGGTACCCTCTCCATGTGGGGTGTGGGCCGCTCTATCTCTCTGAATGGCTACCAACAACAATTACTCTTGCACCATATCTTCGGATATAGGCTCCTCCTCCTGTCTTAACTTCTTTGGGGTCGGCTCTAGGTCATCGTGCTCAAAGGGCCTCTTCCCACGGGTGTCCGGACGATCGGTGAGCCAATCAAATGCCTCATCACCTACTGGTGCTACCTCTGGGGATGGAATAGGGGCTGCTAACATCTATAATAAGTCGGACTTGAACTTGGCCAACTCCTCAGTAACTGTGCTTATGTCGGCAAACCTAGCTCCCTCAAGCCTCTTGTGGACTCCAGTCTCAAAAGCATCGACCCAGGCATCCATCGTTTGGACTCTCTCATTAACTAAATCTCGGGAAAATGCCTTTATCCTCTCCTTGGAGTCCCAAACAGTCCAATCAATCAATGGCCGAACCTGTGCTGATAGCTCACGTAGCCTGCCCTCTGCTACAACCACCCTGCATAATAAAGCCTGAAATGCAATAGTAGAGAAAAGAGGGTCAACCTATAAAGTAGATGTTGTTGGTGTTAGAGTACTAGAAGATGGTATAGATGCAATCTCAACCGTTGGTGTAGGCTCTATAATAGTCGGAGTAGTACTGGTAGTGGCTTGAGGTGAACCTGGAATCTGAGGCTCTACCGAGAATGGCTCTAGGATAGCTGGAAGAGCTGCTCGTGGTAAGGCCACCGGATTCTCATCAACCTTTATCAGGCTAGGATCTATAGTGCGTGTGGCCTCTATATGAGGGTCTCGGTGAGAGTCGATAAAAACACCTGCTACACTGCATAATTGATGGATTAGAACAGCAAACATCAATGAGTGTTCATCCGAGCTGCAGCCTCGTGAATCAGCTTTAAAATGATCCAGGCCCAATCTATAGTATAGCCAGCTAGAATGCTGGCCAACAGTATGAATCTCTCAAGGGTGATCATATTATCTATGAAGGTTGGCCTAATATGCCAACGGATAATGGACCACCAAAACTTGGCCCGAAAGGAGAGTTGGGGCTGGCTATCCACCGTAGAAGCTCTGTCCTGGCCCCAATGACCTTTCCAGTCATCGCTCTCCTTATTTTATCAATAAGGCTATTGTACTCCACGGTAGACTGAGGCACTCTATAAGTGGGCCCAAACTGCACTCATCGGATCATCTCCTTTGAGATATCAACATTCCTCCCCTGGACTGTCACCACCCATAGCCTCGTTTGCTCAATTGGCTTCTTGTTCTTCGACAGCCTCCGGCGGAGTGTAGTAAGATATGCCGCATAGAACTCACGAACTACATAAGGGGCATATTTGCCCAAATTCTGCTATGTGGTCCACCATAGTCCGTGCTCATCCAACCTAGCATCCAATCTGGGCACTCTATCTAAACTGGAGTCATTTAATCTGGACTCCTCATGAAACTAGCAGACAGGTTTGCCTTGCCCCTTAGGCTCCAACCCCTGGTCATATATTTCTTTCATGCCCCTAACACACCATCTGGGATCGGCTAGGGGTTGAGATTGGGCTTCCCCCTGCTGAGTCTGTGAGGTTCTCTTAGACTCTGACTCGGAGACGGAATGTGTGGGAGTCATCTCGGGCGAGTATTTCCCCAAGCCATTTCTCTCAACCTCTTGTACCTCCTCTTAAGACTGGGAGGCACTACTCACTTCCATAGGTTCCCGAGCTACACGGGCCTGGGTCTGAGGCACATTTACCAAGGGGTCTATCCGAACCGTGTGCACCTCCACCGAGCCCTCGAATCTCTTGATCTCGGAAGACTCATCTACCAATCTCCTTTGAAAGGTTTGGATTACTCTTCTATCCTTTGGAGGCATGATATCTGCAAAACAACCAATAACCCATGTGAGCATTAAGATGTTTTGGCTAACTAAACACACAACAAATAACAATGAATAAAAACAAACCAAAATAAAAAGAATTACTAATGCAACTGCAGGTTTGCAGATACAAGTGGAATAATGACTTGTAGGGTGACCTACGAGTCGTATCCTAGCCTAGTAGAACCGGTATGCCTTCAAAAATGCTTTGTGATCTCAGATATGAGACACAGTTACAACTAGTAGTGTGACTTAGGAGTTGTAGTCTTAGTCTCATACCAAATTCCAGAAACATTTTCAAAAACTTAGAAAAGTTTACGAGACACTCACTACGAGTGGTAGCAGGAACTACGAGTCGTATGAGAAACATGAAGGAACCATAGATGACTGATGCTTGCTACGAGGCGCCACCATGACTCATATGGGAACTTACGAGTCGTAGGAGTGCCTCATAGCTGACTGCAGAAGGAATCTGTAGTGCGTAACATTTTCCCACCCAGAACAACAAATCAAACACACAATTCAACATACTTGACACATAATAACACTATCAAATACTTGGCACATAATCAATTCCATACTAACATCAGAAATTCAAGACGACCATCATCCCTAAGAGTTAAAAACAGTTCCACATTACGCCAAGCACACTGATAACAATATACTTCCAAACTCACACTTGAAAACTATGAAACATTCCAAGGGATGCAATTTCCATTCATAACAATTCAATTAAATCTCACAAGTTAAAGCATAGGCATACACCCACACCTCCTAAATTCCGATTCCGACAATAATTTAGATCAAGAGTGGGCAACAATCATAAAATACATCCCATGAATTCTAACTTTCGCATTCACCATCACCCATTCGAGAATTTCAACATGATTCAATTCACAACTCAATTCTTCAAAGCCTAAAAAACCTAGGTTACAGGTCTAGTTCAATAATCGCTATATGGTATGATTTAACATGATCAAAACAAGCACACACTCATATAGAGAATAAACTCATCACAAAAGATTGCAAAATTTAACCATGGAGCTTACCGATCGATTGGAAAAGTAAACCAAAGCAAAAGAAATTTGAAATTGTGCTGAAAACCCTAGAAATAGTGACTTCACTGGAATCTTCACCAGAAAATGATTAGGTAACCGGGATTTTGATCGGAAAAAGGATATGGATGATGGGAAGGGGTTTTTCGTCACCTTTTAGGGTTTGTAAAATGAATTTGAGGGTCAAATTTTATTTTGATCCCCTTTTAAATGAAACCCGGTCAGCTTGTTAAAAATGCAGATCAGGGCTACAAGACCCAAACTACGAGGCATAGGATGTCCTATGACTCGTAGGTCCTGGTCTCTTAATAGACCCAATACTTATAAAAGTTTAGGAATTATACCTGAGCACTATGAACCCCTCTTACGACTCATAGCAGACTCTATGAATCGAAAGTTGGCTCGTAGTGTATGTGCCAACTTTTGATACTCACTAATTCTCTCTATGATGTATGACTATGAGTCATAGTGAGGACTACGACGTAGGCCTGATTGTAGAGGCTGCTTCAAGTGCCATTTTTCAAATCTTCAGTTCTTCCATTTTCACCTGCAAACTAAATCTCAAAACACAACAATTTCCAAAATATTACAACTGCACCAATATCTTTTAACATAAAACAAACTCACAACTTCTACCTAAGAATCGCACAACCAAAAAACACTTAAAACAAACCAACAATTATCAACAATGCTTGGGTTGCTTTCCAAGAAGCGCCTTGTTTAATGTCACAGCTCGACTTTGTCATCGTTCTTCATCAAATATCATCGAGGGTCCATACCTCACTCTTGTACTCATCCAGGTGTTTCATGGATTGGCGAATATCAAACACGACTTCTGCATCATCTATCCTAAATCGCAGTTGACCTGAATCCATATCCACTAAGGCTCTCCCCGTGGCCAAGAATTTTCTCCCCAAAATGATGGGCACCTCAAAATTGACTTCGCTGTCAAGGATCACAAAATCAGCTGGAAAAATGAATTTAATAACTTTAACAAGCACATCCAAAAGGATTCGCTTCAGTTTTTTAATGGTTCGATCTGCCATAAGCAACCTCATTCTTGTCGGGGTAAGAGTACCAAGGACAAGCCTTTTGAATACAGCAAGAGGCATTAGATTGATGGTCGCTCCTAAGTCACACAATGCTCTTGCAAACTCAACATCACCAATGGTACAAGGGATGGTGAATGCACCGGGGTCCTCTCGCTTTTGAGTAAGGCATTTGATCATAA
This sequence comes from Solanum sejunctum, assembly GCA_025642045.1. Classification (NCBI taxonomy): domain Eukaryota; kingdom Viridiplantae; phylum Streptophyta; class Magnoliopsida; order Solanales; family Solanaceae; genus Solanum; species Solanum sejunctum. The sequence continues at coordinate 12,002,413 of JAOTQJ010000002.1, read as the reverse complement.
TAACACTACATTGTTGGAGTTCTTACGAGAACTCTTGGCTCAAAGTGCATTTCTTGGTGACCAAATCCTTCATGTACTTGGCATGCTCGGGCATTTTCTCCAAGGCCACTAGAAGGGGAATGTTGATAGAGAGTTGCTTCAACATCGAGAGAAAGTGTTTGAATTTACCCTCCTCTTCCTTTTTCTTAAGACTTTGAGGGAAAGGAGGAGGAGTTTTGGGAATTGATTTCAACTTCACGTGCTCTCTTACCTATTGTTGTTGCATCCTAACAACCTTCGAATGTTCTCCCTCAACCACAACTTCACCACCAAGACCCTTCTCCTCGACTTCATCCACAAGTACTGGCATAGGGGGTTCTACGGTGCTCTTGCCACTTCTAGTCATCACTACCACGCAATGCCCTTCATTCTTTGGATTTTGAACCTTAATGCTTGGTATGGTGCCCTTCTGGTATTGGTTCAATTGTTAAGAAACTTGCCCGAATTATTGCTCTAGTTGCTTAATAGCCACTGAGTGAGACTCTATTTTCTGGTTAATACTTATAATATCTGCTTTCATTCCCTTGAAAGTCTCATCTTGGTGGTCGGGTCGCTTTAACAACTTTTCGAACATTCAATCCTAGAGTTGCTTGATCCGGCATCACGATTGTGAGGTGGCACATAAGGATCATTCCTGTAGCCCTCTCTTCTTCCCCATTCTACGTCTGGCACTCTCTCTCTCTCTCTCATAGTATCCACCCTGGTTGTCTCTGTACATCCCATCAAGATTGAAGTTTCGACCTTGATTCCCGGACCCTTTCCTCCAATAGTCCGAATTGGATCCTTGGGGGTTGTTCTGAAACTCGCCGCTTGGTTGCTTACAAAACATGCATCCTCATTAAAGAATGCATCATCATAAATAGGAGCCTTCAGAGATTGGTGGGTGATTGCCTTGGCACTTGCCTAATTTTGCTTTAAAACCAAGTCCACACTTGTACGAAGTTGAGCAAGTTGTTCCATGATCTCTTCATTCACCTTTGCTTGCTCATTATTGGTGTTAACTGCACAAGAAAGTTTCATCACACCTCGGTCTCGTTGACCCCATGCTCGATTCATTTTGAACACTTGCTCTATCCTTGTGGTTATCAATGCAAAAGGTTGGTCTAGGAACATGCCTCCCATAATTGTGTCAGCGCATGCTTGACTATTCTCGTCGAGTGCTCGATAGAAAATCTCAACCAAGGCATCATCAGCAATCTTGTGATCAAGGACCATCCTCAAGCATTTAGTAAACTTCTCCCATGTTGTGCTAATAGAATCACCCGACAATTGCTCAAAGTTGTTGATTTGGTCCTTGAGCTTCAACTTCTTAGATCTTCGAAAATATCTTTCAAGGAATACTCTCTGAAGTTCAGCCACCTTGTGATAGTACCTCGAGGAAGTTCGGACAACCATACAGCTGCATTGCCAGTTAATGATAATGGAAACACTCTTAAACCAACAACATCAAGAGAAAGGTTTTGTGTCCCCATGACACTCTTGCAAACAAACACCACATTTTGAAGATGACGGTGGGGATCCTCCAAAGGTAGCCCTGTGAATAGTCTGTGGTTTTGGAGCATTTGGAGCAATCCCTCGATATCGTGAACTTAGTATCTGCCGGTAAAGGTGGCAGTACTATAGCGCCGTTAACGTCCATAGCCATAGGGTTCAATCGATATTGATTCCATCCATAAGCATTTTCATTGAAGTCCCTGAGATGTGGCCTGTTATCCTTTTGCTGTGGATTCTCCTCTCTTCCCATATCCTCATTCGTATTCATATCTTCCTCAACCTCAATATCCTCATTCACTTGAGTCATTCTTCTTGATAGTCGACGGATCTCCAAATTGAATGGAGCTAAGGGATTGCCTTGGCTCCTTGTGTTGGGCATACAACCAGGTATACCCTGCAAATAAAATCAAACAACAAAAAGAAAAACAAAAGTAAAATACACGAGATTCTAGAAATCAATACTAGAACTAACTAATAGTGAAATCAAGTCAAAACCTAGTCGTATACCTAGGCAACGGTGCCATAATTTTATGATGACAACATCTGATGTTCACGCTCCAATAAGAAAGCGGTCGTTGTTAGCAATTAACCTAACCGAAGGTTAGAGTCGAATCCACAGGAAATACAGGGCTTGACTACAAGACTTCACTACTAATCATTTCAAGCATTAATAACTAAAATCTCTAAATGGGGAGGGTGGGTAGGGAGGGAGGGGGTTTGTCATTCAAAAACAAAATAAAACAAACACTAACTATAACATGAGGAAACATTCAAATTTGGGGACAACTTGGGAATTGTGTTCCCCATGATTCGTCAACTCGATTACCCTAGATAACATAACTACAATTGGTGATTTGCATGCAAGACGATAACTTAGGTTCTTCCAGCCCTCTTGTGAAGGTAAAGGTCGAATTTCACCATGACGCTTGGTCGCCAACCATGGTGTGCCAACTAATCATTACCTATTGTCCTAGTTAACCTTCCCTTGGTCAGGCATGATTAATTAGACGAGAACACATCAATTGATATATGTCATTTATTTTTCATTTCCTATTTGTCACTACCTTGGTCGAAATCATGATAGTAGACGGGATTTGGTGTTGGCCACCACCAAACAACAATAATAATAAAGGAAAATAAACAATACATGCAAATTCCCAATCATAGAAATGCAATAAACCTAGGTTATTTCAAGTCAACTACTCATGGTTCCCACAATCCCAAGTTGTGGGTGCTTAGCTATTCATGGCTAAGGTAAAACAAGCAAAAATGCACATACAAGACATAAATGAGAGTTTTACCAATAACAATGAAAAAAATAGGCACCACAAGTTGCAAAGCCACAAGCTTAATTGATCAACAATGAGTACAAAGCAAGATTTGCAATCCCCAAAATAGGTTTCCCAAGAGAATACAATAAACTGCTCTTAAAAAAAAAACTAAGAAAAGATTCAAAATGTGATTATAGAATGTCTCCTGGTCGAACTCTCCTTTCAAAACCTAATGTAAACTATATATAGTATTTACAAAATAACCTTAGAATTTACACAGAAAAGACAGCTGGCAGTTAATAACTCTCGTAGTTACGACTCGTACGATGACCTACGAGTCGTAGTCGAGGTCTTGTATCAGATTCTTGGCATCTTGGACTAAACTGATACGACCCATAGGTATGAGTCGTTGCTTGAGTTACGACTCACATGTTCCTCTTGTAGTCTTGGCCTTCAGTTTTTGGTCCAACATCTTGGCTCTCTGGTTCTTGCTACGAGTCCACCTATACGAGTCGTAGCAAGGCTTACGACTTAGCTGATTTCTGAATTTTAGTCTCTGATTCTTGCTACGACACCACCCTACGAGACGTAGCTTGAGCTATGACTCGTAGATGGACTCATATGGCGTATGCTTCAGCAAAATCTGCAACTTTTCTTCAAAATCATGCCAACCTAACTTTTCTGCAATATTAACACAAAAACACATCAAAGCCATAAAAAGTCGCCTTCAGAACTCACAAAATCTCTTGTTTCAGGCACCAAATGTGTTGTATTTTGATAGCACATAAAAAGACCAATTTACAAATGGATAAATACAACCACAACACCACACTTTTTTATTCATTTCATCCAACCTCACAACTTAGATCTTCTGAATTAGCATGAAAATACACATCACCAAGTTTAACACCGAACATTTAGATTAGTATACTGATTTTCCATATCACAGAAAAAACTAGAATTGGAAACTATAGGAAGAAGTTTCTACAATTTTGACAAACTATAAAAGGAAAGAAATGTGGATAGCCTGAATAGTTGTTGGTTATTCAAAATAGCTTGACTGGCTCAAAAATCACTTGCGGAAAAGGGAATGCTTGCAGTTCACTTCATCATAATAAACAAATTTTAAAAAAAACAAATGGATTATGTCAGTAAACCGTTCAGTAGCAGTCTAAGTTTCCCGGTCTATAAAGGTAGAAAAGGTTTGGCAAGAGTTGGAAGGAATACAAACATAAGGATTCAAATTAAACACCACAGAAATCCAGCAAATCAAATTTGGAATTCACTTAATTGTAAGTAATGAGATACGTCAAATAAGAAAATAGATATGATGTTAAACTGGACAGCAGTAATCTGAGTTTCCAGTTTAGGAATGCAGAACAGGCTTGTTTTAAGAGTTAAAAACAACACACAAATGAGAAGAATTCAAACTGAACAGAATATCCAGGAAATCAAACCAAACACACAGTCCAATCAAACCTAGATTGCAAGGTCTATTTAGGATAAAAGAGAACTAACACCCTAATGACATCAAGTTGAAAATTTTCCTACAGGCACTAATACAACCTTTCCTGTTCCATCTATAGCCAGACACAGTTGAAAACAACCTAGGGCACATGCACCAAGCTATAATGCTATACATGCATAAATATTGGACGGTTGCATAATTTCAATAATTACTCAAATTACATACTAACCTGAAAAATAATGCCTCACGGTAAATGTAGCTTAGATCAATTTTGGTTTAAAAAATACATCTTAACTTGATACCAATCGTACTCAAATCTTCCTCTTCCTCACTACATTATGAGATGGTGGAATATGGTGCACAAAAACGAAGCTCACAGACTGCTACTACATACTGTACCTATCTTTGTGTGCTAGAATTTGTGGAAAAATAGGTGTGGAAGCAAGTATGGAGGCCACCAACCTAACCTGACAAAGGTTAAGTATTTCTGTATTTGGTGACCAAAGATGTTAATCTTCTTTTCAAATCAGTCTTTCCTGAGATTCACTGGCTTGGAAATTGGAAAGAGCTGGTTTTATTAATGGAAAGGTGTGTACATGACATTAGAATTATTCCTGTAAAATGGTGTAAACCCCCTAGACAGTGGATTAAATTGAATTCTGATGGTAGGTCAATAAATAACCTAGGTTCTATAGGTGGTGGAGGCATAATCAAAAATGACAAAGGTGAATTTGTCTTTGCTTATGCTGTTCCATTGGGATAAGATTCTAATAACCAAGCTGAATAGAGGCTGCACTCTTTGGTGTTGCTTGGTGTTCACATTTAGGCTACGACAGAGTGGTCTTGGAGGTAGATTCTTAGTTACTCTATAAGTGGATTACACAAAAGATTATACCACCTTGGCAGGTTACTCATACTCTTTAAAAGATGCAAGTTTATATTTCACAGCTTCAAGAATTTCAATGAACACACACATACAGGGAAGCAAACCATGTTGCTGATAATATGGAAAAGTTCAGTCACTCACTCCCTTCTCCACAGATTTATTTCGATTTATTCCAAGAGAAGCCAAGGCATACTATCATCTTGACAAGAATAACATGGTTTCCTTCAGGAGAAAGAAGCTGAACCAAATCAGAGAACCACCTTAGCTTTTCCTCGCAACGTTGTTCAAGATTTCTCTTGGGTCTTGTCACTTAGATTGTGTTTATGGTTGTTGTTAATTTGTTGTTCCTAGATGTGTTATTAGATTTTCCCATCTGTTATATTGTAAGGGGAGAGTATCCTTTATTTTCTCATCTTCTTAGATATATTGTATGGAGAGGAGTCCTCTTCTTAGGATATTTTCTAAGTTTCATCTGTTTACAATTGGGAATGAATTGGCCACCCCTAGTACGTCGGCAAGTTCATGATCCACCATAGGGCGGAGTTAAGGTCTATGTCCCCATGCTTGTATCTTTCATTTGATATCTATAATAAGGCTTGGGGGTGCGAGGTTCAACCCCTGCTCGTCCAAACGGGTGGGGACCCTTTGGCGTAGGTCTATTCCCCATAAAAAAAAACAAAAACTTGATACCAGTCAATTAATAAACAATGTAACCAATTTGAAAGACCACTATAGGCTCTAAAGATACCGACTTCATCTCTCGTTTTATTTTTTCTTGTACAATTAGTCATATCTACTAACAAAAAGATTCCACCTTTACACAAAATTTCCAAAGTCCCGTATAACCTATGTCAACTGCTCCTCCCTTCAAACCAAAACAAAAGGGAGATTGTTCTTTTTTCTGCTGTGAAGCTTTTGACAATGTAAACTAAACATAGTCAAAAATTCAGACACAACAGCTAATGCAATATAATAGCAGAAGACAAATCTTAAATAAAATTAACCCACCTATAAGTAACTACATATGGCACTAACAGATCTTCCTTTCAAACTCAAAGGCACTGTGACAATGTTTCTACTGACTGAAATATCAAACAAATTAACTATGATTACAAAGATAGAGACAAAGGCACCTGCTAATAACTTTGCTATCCCCTAGTAGAGGACTGCTGCAACACTCCTTACTCTATGTGCTACATATTTGGAAAAAAAGGATAAGGGTAATATCACAACACTAGTTAAGAAAGCTCACAAATTAAGAGAAGAAAACAGAATTAAGGTGCAGCTCCCATACTTATTACTCTCAGATTAGCACTTCATCATTAAAAGAGATAATTTACACCATTCACTGAAAAACATCATTCTAATTCAGATAATAATTACAAATACAGCCTTTCAGTTAATTCCTCAAACTCAAACCAGAGGAGAACATGTGCATCCAAGAAAACTCACAAGATCTAGAACACTTATAGGGAAAAACAAAAGAACTTCATCATATCCTATCTTTGGTTTCTTAAGCTTATAATAGATAGGAAGGACCATGAACCAAAGTGCTTACCGCCACTGTACTTTTTCAACAACTCTTTAGCAATATATTTGTCGTTCACCTGCATAAACAATCTGAAAGTTGGGCCTCTGTGAAGTCTATTAGTGTGTGAAATAATAATTTTAAAGATGTAGCATGAATTAGAAAAACACACACTCCAAAGATAAGGGCTTGCTGTGAACAACTCGCTAGGGATTTTAGGGCTTGGACATCGATGAAGCTTGAAACTCCAAAAATTGGTGCATATTTTAGAGCTTGAACATTGAGGAACTTGGACTCTTGAACAATGCATACGATTGAATAGCTGCTAGCGTAAAGAACACAATTTTAGGGCTTCTTTAATCATATATTGAAATATATAGTGTTCTATTATTTTTGGGAAAATAAAAATATTATAAGGAGTGTTATATGTGTTTTGGCGGATTAATGAAATAAGGGAAAATATATAGAGGAAAATATTAACTTTACCAATAGCAGTACACACCGTTGCATAAAATATCCTATTGCAATGGTTGTGAAAGACTGTTGCCTTACATAGGCTATTACAACAGTTCATATGTAATTTGCAACGGTTTGGTACTAATAATACCAAGAGCCTGATAAACTTTATGCAACGCATGTAACTGTTGCTATATGTACTCTAAGGCAACGGTTCTTCAACCGTTGCTATTGATGTCGTTGTCATAGGTCCAATTTCTAGTATGGTTTAGTTTTTTTCATTCCATCATTAACTTGACAAGAAGAAAAATTATGCCATGATCTAAACCAAATGTGATGACACTTGCCTTTAATCCACTGAAACAAGTTAACCTAAACAAGAATAATAAAGAAATGTGGAAGCTAAAAAGATAATATAATTTAGAAAGGAAATAATAAGCATAAGGCATGAACATTACAATCTAAAAACCATCCTAGAAATTAGTGTCACGTATACAAGCCTCTATTATAGAAAATTATTTTAAGAAATAAGTCTCAAGTCTTTGCTTCTCAAATATAACAAAAACCAAAGATAACTTAGGCGTGAAGGTACACCAAAGAGAAGTGGGTGCTACCTTTCAAACAGGCTTGAAGCTTGATCCAAGAGAAATGAAAGGTCAAGAGGTATCAGGCTCAACACCTACACAAGTGTATAAGCAGGGGTGAGTACCTACAACATGGTAACCGATCAACAAATGAATTCTAAACTCAGTAAAGCAATAAAGAACTCACTAGTCTTTCTATCCCAACTATGTACCTTCGAACTACAAACCTACACGCAGGAAAATACCCAAGAAGCACAACATATATAAAATATATACTAACATATTCATCAGTTCAATCGAATCATAATCTCAAGGAACCATGATCAATGTGGAGCATCTATCTATAACATATAGGCATCAACAAAAAACCCAATAATCTATTTACAATGTAACCATGAGCGAGGTGCAATATAATGCAAATGCAATATCAAATAATCGTGATGCATGCTATCCTAGGATACACATCCATTGATTAACTTAGGCCAGAACCTATTGGGTTTCCACTTAGACCATGTATCTGCCGAAAATGACCTCCACAAAATAATCAAACTAAAAAATATTACCTCAGCTGCCGAAAATGGCCTCGACAATATCACTATTACCTCAGTATGACCAGTAAAGACCTTGGTCCTAAATATAAATGTCTCTCTCAATAACTTTGTCACGATCCGGACCTAGGGTCTAGGAGTGACATCATGAATGGGAACCCGAGAGTCCCCACAAGCCTCAAAGTATCAATTTTCACATTATCAATTTGGAAGCACATAAAAATAGTAAATACATGGTTCTAAGGAATGGAAAAGTAGGACTCACACTATGGGAATGTCATAGGGATAGAGATTAACATGAATACACATAACACATAAGGACTAAGGGGCAGGTAAGCATGGCTTACTTTATGGGGGTAATACGAGACTTAGGATCTTTCACATTTCCACATCATAACAAAATCACATGTCATAATACTCATAGTCAAATCATAATAACCATATCCAATAGATAGCCATAATCATCATCTCCAAATAAAAAATCATAGCAAAAACCATACAACAGTTTACATGATGTCCAACAATGCCTCTAGTCATAGAATAGGACGGGTGTCAAGACATGTCCCGGACTCACCCTCAAAGTAAATAACATAAGCGGAAGCATAATAAGGTAGATGAATGGTGGCTTGTTCTTAGAAGATAGGATTCACCACAACAACTTTCTCAAATCCGACTATCTGTCAAACAATGGATGATGGTAGTATCCGATCCCTACATGATTAGATCATGTAGGCAAAAAGTGGCATTAATACGCTTGAATCTACTAAGTATGTGAGAATGCAATGCATATGACTTAATGTTAGATGATAAGGGAACATAACATAGAAAGAAATATATATCCAAAGAAGAGTAATATAACAATATGCCATGAAATCCATGATGCATGAAATGCTTAATGCTCATATAAAGAGGGGATGAGATCTCAACCAACATATAAGACCAAGAGAGTTATTATTTGGAATCTCAATATCATCCCCATACCATAAAAAAGGTGGTCTACTTGCCAAAGGTAAACCATACTTCTCCTTACAGGCCTCCCATTTCGGAGAATTAACCTTCTTTATGGGCCTCCCATTTTGGATAGGTTTTCCTATCATTTCTAGCGGGTCATGCCTCAACTACGGAGATGAGCCTAGATCTCAATATCTTGTAATCTCACCTTACCGGACTCCCATTTTGGTGAGGGTTACCATATACATATATCTATGCTGGCACATAGTTCAAGAGAAAGGAAGACGACCCTTGGGGATAACCTTGATGCCTCCAATCTCATTGGTGCTAATTCATCATCCCACTAGAATATATATATGTGTACATACTTTCGAAAGAGGTACAAGTCATTTCAAGTCACTTCAATACATGCTTGGGCTTAAAAGCTAAACATTCTTCATAATCATTCATGCTTGGGCTCAAAAGTCAAATCATAATTCATATCATACTTTTTATGCATAGGAATAGCCCATTCACAATTTCTAATAAGGTGTAACCTAATATGCTTAAACAGCCAATATCATAGACATTTATGTGATCACATTCTTGTCATAACCATACTTTTATCAAAAATCATATACATAAATATATTTGGGCTTAACCCACTTTATAATTTTCATAAAATCTAATGCTCATGAATACATATGCCATGAATGATGTGACAATAACATGGGTAATAGTGATTCAATCTTAAATAAACAATACAACATGAAATTCAAATAAATCCATATTTTAATCACAATTTAGATTATCCGTGCTCAAATCAAATTTTAAAAGGACAATGCATATTCAAATCTTCATAATAGTCATGTAATCCAACATATTAGGGCTTAAATCAAGTTAACATCAATAATAAAGCATAGTCCATACTTCAATTGGATCAAATAAACAAATCTTAAACAATCATAATTAAAGTAAGCTCAAATTCCATAAATCAAGTGTAAAGCATTTAGGTCTTCTTGGTTGAAAGGGACCAAGAATCAATCCCACATACCTTGCTTAGAAAGACGAATTTGAAAAGAATTTAGCTTGAAGTTGAAACCCCAATTGAATCCTTTGAATCTTGAAGATGAGATTTGGAGAGAATTTTCAGAGTTTAATTCTAGAAACTAAGTGTTAGTCTTGAATGAGGGGTTTGAATTAGTGTAGGAGAGGTTTAGGAATGTAAAAGGGGGGGGGGAGGGAGGGGTTAAAGGTCTTAAAAAGCTATGGGAATGTGCCAAAATATTAAAAAAACTCAATAAAATAATCCTTTGAATTTTATCTAAAACTTACCACGAGTGGCTTCATGGTCGTGGTGCTTTTCACTGTCCATGAAAGCACGCTATCCCAGCCTAGATAGATTCTATGAAAAATGGCATAAATTCTTACTCTGAACTCAGATTGGGTGAAATTGGATGAGTTGGAAAGCTAATTCAAAGAAATTCAATTTGGTAGGTTGTAGGCCACTCAATTCTTTTTATGCTAAGAGATATGACCATTTAAAATTGACCCTTCTATCGGTTCTTGTGAAAAGCTTAGCCAATGAAATGCCTTTAAACTTGGATTGGTGTAGGAGACCTATGATGTCCCTAAACAACATAAATAAACTTGGGTTGAATGCTTAAAAGTAACTTTAGCTTGAGCTTAAAGTTACCATGGGAATCCTCCGATTAGAGCTTGAAAATAAAAATCGCAAAGCTTTTGAGCGAGTGAATGAGAAGGTAAGTGCTAGAATAACAATGAATAGTAATAAAGGAGTATAAACTGATCTGGTGGACCTATATAAGGGGTCACATGGCCCGTGGAGGTGTCTATATGGTATTACCTTGGTCAAAAACTTTTTGAAATTAAATTCCAAGTACCATCAAGATCATACAAAGTCCAGGTCCTTACAAACACTAACTGAAAAAGACCTTGATCCCAAATATGAAGAGCTCTCTTTCATCTCATTTCCACAACAATAATAACTCTCTTTCATCTCATTTCCACAACCTAAATGAAAATAAGCACATAATAAAGATGAGTGAATGGGATAAGAAGTCATATGATGCTACGAAACATTTATCAACAGAATGACACTCAGTATAGCTCAATATTTACATCATCATTCCTCAATAATGAACTACGTATATCATGTTCAATGTACAATTTTCACCTCAAAACATCAAGTAATATACTACTATCAATCCTTATCCTATTTTAAAACTTAATTCACGTAATTGCGCATATTAATCAATTCATATTTCATTCCAAGAAATCAAGTAAGAAATACAAGGTAATACACATGACACAAGTTAGAAATACAGTTGTCTTAGTCAACTACGAGATGATCAATCCAAAAATTGAAGTCATCCCATTTTGAATGTACTTCAAAGCACTACAATCTATTTGAAAATAATTTCACAATAACTCAAAACTAATGATACTAAAATCAAGCAAATGAGAGCAAAAGAGCAAAATCATCCAAAAATTCACCACCAGAAAATAAGCCAGAAATCTAAAATTTTTACAATAAAATAATCCTTGAGATTTTAGGAACCTGACGGCAAAAACCACTTTGAAAAAGGAATTGAAATGAATTCACAATCACCATTTTTATTTTGGAAAATCAAGTCATAAAATACCCTAATTCCCCAATCAAAACCCTTAATTTGATATTGAAATCATGAATTAAATAATGAAAATTAAAGAAAAAGGTTGGAAAGAACTTACCCAAATGATTTTCCTCACATATATTTTGTAAAATCACCCAATACCGAGCTTGGGAAGTTGAAAATGGAGGAATTTTGATAAAATATGACGTTAAATTGATTTCAAGATTTTAGCGTGTTTTTGAGCGTGTTTCCGCCGATTGCATATCATCTACTTCTTCTCAAGCTTCATTGAAAGGTATGTCCTCTTATTTTTTGATTTTCAAGCCATTATTTATATATTTTTGGTATAACTAGTAATTAATGTCATGTGCGTACTTGTTTTTTATTGTTTTTGAGCTTATGTTGCTACTTTGTGCTTATCTGCTAGAATGAAATCCGAATAGGTACCTTACTTAAGGTGGCTTATGAGCTTGGTTGATTTTTAATTGCTTGTGTGAAATTGATGCTATGGGTCTTGTTCATGAATTTTTATTTTGGTGAAAATGGGCTGAAATCATGTGTAGATGTGTTTGGATTGTGTTAGGAGGCCCAATGCTTGGTTTTGATTTAAAACAGATTTGAAATTGTTTAAATTTGACTTTTGGGCTTAGTTTTGAACTTTTGCGGGTGAAGTTTGAGTAACCCAATATCTATGATTAACAAGTTTTCTTGATGATGGATTAGTTATGATTTACTTAAAGGTTTACTATCGATCAAATACCCACATCTTGTTTTCTAATAAAATCTGAGTAATTGGGAAGCTTGGGGTAGTGGGTATAGTACGTGCATGTTCTTAATGTTATTTTTGAACTGTGTTTGGGTGCTCGTAGTGTGAAAATTAGTTTTAAATTGAGTTGGTACAAGTTTGCTTTCAAGGGTCTGTTTAGCGAGCTCCTTTGAGCTCACCGACTTGATTGATGATTCGCATTTCAGGGTGCTAAGCTCGCCCTTTTTACAGACCACAAATGGTTCTGAAGGGGGCTTTTTGGCGAAATACTGATGTCTCACCGAGTCAGTTTGGTGACTCACCAAATCTAACTCTATCACATATAGTCATGTAATACCCCATATCTTACATGGACTAGTTCTATGCAAATGAAACATGATATGGCTTTTCAAATTAGCATCAATTTTTAAAAGTGCTTGAGTCTCAAATTAGAGAGCGATATGTATGTCTAACGCTGAAGAGGGTCAAGTGTAAATAAATTTTAAGTCAAATTGAGGAGATTACGACCTTAAATGAGGTGAAGAAGTGAGGTGCTTGTAGGACTTAGGAAGCTAGCAGGTGAGTCACCTACTTGCTTAGCTTAAATTTGCAAGCTAAACAGAGACGAGGCTCAACGTCGAATTTATCTAAGTCCGATAATGAATAAAGTTTGTGTTAAGGGTGTAAATTTAGCCCATGTTTTACTATCATAAATGGATAATACTTATAGCCCAAGATGAATAATAAGAGGGCCCAAGTACATCATAACCCACATGATTGATTGGGCCCAAACTAAGTGAAGAGGAATTAAGAAAATGGGCAGCCAAGACTCATCAACTTTGAGACCCATTTAGGTCCAAGTATGAGGGCCAAGCTGTTGTATAACCATCTAATTAATATGTATTAAAATATGTCAAAAGTTCAAGAGAAATTCGGCCAAAGAGACCCTTTAAAAAGGGCTCAAAACAGCCCCTTAAGTCATTTCACTTTGGAACAATTTTCAGCTTTCCTATGACTCTTTTTTTCTCTTTACTTCACTTCACAAGGCAGCCAATACAACCTTCTAGGGGTCTTGAAGGAAACCTGAATCTTGAAGGCTAAGGTAAGTGGAAATATCTATGTATTTTTTATACTTATCCCATGATAAATAAGAAATATATGCTAGTTATGCTTGCTGAAATTGTTGGACAACATGTATTCCAAAAGTTGTTGTACATTTTTCTTGTTTATTTAGAAGATTTTCTCTTTTTGGTTGGACTAGTTATGAAGGGAGGCTACTGTTCTTAATGAGTATTGGTTCTATAATGGTGTATAAAGGCTGCTGCACCATTTTATAGTCCACGCAAGTGAGTTCTTATATGATATCGTATTTGTGCTCGTAATAGGAACTTGAGGGCTGATTGATCGAGGACTATAGTTTCACATCCTTCACCTATTTTTAGGACTATTTTTGAACTATTTTAGGACTGGCTTTATGTGTATATATGGTGCGGACAGTTTGGTTAAAGTTGGAACAAGTTTGGAATTGTCGATGTCAAACTATAGCGAAGGGATGTAACGTTATGCCGTCTAATTGTATGTTGCGTAGAATTGTTATGTGTTGCGGTTTCTGGGCTGTTATAAGACTATTATGGAACTAAAATAGTCTGCACATGATATGTATATGGGAACGTATATTAGAAAGTACGATTAGGGGCGGAAAGGTTGAAAGAATACGCTCGGGATTATAATTATCCGCTTGCTGCCCTATGTTGTTTTTCTATGAGATTGGGATGCCAAGATGTATGTATTAGCTGCTAATGCTAGTTTTATCACCTACTATGTTTTAGATAAATATTTGAAGGATGGAAAGTTTAATCTCGAGGTAATAACCAGGTCATACAATGAGGTATGTAAGCCCACTCGATTTCGTATGACTTGGCATATGAAACCTAGGTTCTTCCTTGTTACAGAGAGGCTCTTATCTACTTCAACATAATAAACAGTTATGTCTCCACTCTTTCACATGTTTATATGCTCCCATACATAGTCACTTGCAAACCTGTATACATACTTGGATACCAAGATACATGAGTTCGTTCTACTAAATAAAGTTCATATGTTGTTCTACCTCCTATGCATTTTATTATTTGTGTAACCTACTCCTTTCATTATAGTGTTATCTTTTGTGATTATTTACATGTCATACACTGTATCTACAGCCCTTCAGTTTCAATATTATGACTATCAAAAGAATCATCCTAAATGTAATTGAAAGATAAAGTATGTTATTTGTTGATGGGTGGTAAGTTGAGGGGTGAAAGAATCACCTAGCCAGGGTCGATCCTATCATGGGGATGGAGGGGGGGGGGGGGTAAGAGGATAGAGGGAAGGGGGGGTAGGGGGGGGGGGGTTTAGTCCAAGGGGTGAAAAGAAAAGC
>JAOTQJ010000002.1:11976700-11987309 GCA_025642045.1 Solanum sejunctum | reverse complement strand
TTTATACTCACATATCGCCCGTTAAGACGAGATTCAAGTACTTTCAAGGATTGACGCTAATTTTGACCCAACCATAATATGATTTATTTACATAGCATCTGTACATGTAAAATATGGAGTGTTACAAGTGGTATCTCCAATTCCAACAGTTTAAAATTGTGTACGTCCCTCAAAAAGTTGTAAAGGGACAAGCATTAGCAAACTTCTTGGTAGACCATCTGATACCAGATGATTGAGAGCTAACTGATGAGATCCCTGATGAAGATGCTATGGCTATTGAAATACAACCTCCTTGGAAGATGTACTTTGATGGAGTTGCACATCATGGCAGAGCTGGTGCTAGGGTGGTATTTGTCACTTCACAAGGAGAGGTCCTACCATTCTCCTTTATATTGAAACAACGCTACACCAATAATGTTATAGAATATCAAACATTGATACTTGGTCTCGAAATGTCTGTCGACGTGAAATAATTGCAATTGTAAGTCTTTGGTGACTCTCAGCTAGTGATTAAACAACTTTTGGAAACTTATGAGGTTAGAAAGCCCGAACTGCGCCCATATCCCTATTATGCTCAAAAGTTAATAGGATGGCTTAGACATATAACCCTCCAACATATACCGAGAAAGAAAAATAAAATAGCTGATGCCTTAATTGTTTTAGCTTCAACTCTCTAACTCTTCCTGATCAAATACGAGTTACTATCTGCCAACAATGGGTAGTACCACCATTGGATAAAGAAGAACATATGGAAGATAAGCTTGAGCATGTCGTTGCAGTTTTTGAAGTCAATAGAGAGGACTTGCAACAAGTTATCATCGACTATTTATGTTGCGGGATACTCCTAGAAGTTGCACCTCGTTTCCTTTATTATAAGGACGCATTATATAGAAGATCATTTGAGAGGGTATTCATCTGATGTCTAGGAGAGGAAAAAGCAAGTCAAGCTCTACAAGAAGAACACTTGGGAGTATGTGGATCGCATCAGACCAAAGCTCTACTTTCACATAAAGAGAATGGGGTATTATTGGCCAACCATGGTAAAAGATTACTTGGATTATTCTCGAAGGTGCAAAGCTTTTAAATTCTGTGCAAATTTCATACATCAACTGCCTGAAGTCTTACACCCGTCTGTTGCATCTTGGCCATTCGATTCTTGGGGATTGGATATAGTTGGACCACTTCCAAAATCTTCTGGTGGACACCTATATATCTTGGCTGCAACAAATTACTTCTCAAAATGGCTGAACTTGTCGCTCTCAAAGAAGTAAAGAAGGAGAATGTTGCAAACTTTATTTAAGTGAATATCATATACCGATTTGGCATTCGTCAATACATAATAACCGATAATGGCAAGTAATTTGATAACAAATTGATGAATAAGATTTATGATCTTTTTGGCTTCAAGCAGCGCAGATCCTCTATGTATCATGTAGCCACCAATGGTCTTGCTGAAGCATTCAATAAGATTCTATGCAATCTTCTAAAGAAAGTAGTATCCAAGTCCAAATGAGACTGGCATGAAAGAATGGAAGAGGCTTTGTGGTCATATAGGATAAGATATCGTATACCAACTCAAGCAACCCCATATTTACTTGCTTTTGGAGTTGAAACAGTCCTACCACTTGAGCAATAGATACCTTCCTTAAGACTTGCTATTCAAGAGGGACTTACCGAAGAAGAGAAGGCTCGACTACTCTCTCTGAGTTAGAAGTGCTAGATGAAAAGAGGATCGAAGCTTAACAAAATCTTGAATGCAATCAAGCTCGTCTACCTCCTGCTTTTAATAAAAAAGTTCGCCTGAGGTGCCTTCAAGTCGGAGACCAAGTCCTCGCAGTAAGGAAACCCATTAGCACTTCGCATAAGTCTGAGGGCAAATTCACCTCGAAGTGGGATGGACTATATGTAGTACAAGAAGCATATTCAAATGGTACTTACAAACTTATTGATGCGGATGGCGTAAGGATTAGTCCCATAAATGCAAAATTTCTCAAGAGATACTACCCCTGAAGTGAGACGACGCTCCATGATGTAAGAGCATAAACTACATGTTACTTTTAGCCCACAAGAGTATAAACTGTGTACGACACACTAAAAAAAACCACTCACTCTCCTAGAACTACGTTGGGACTTGATCCTCTTCATTGAGGTATGTAGCTGCTTGGAATTATATTATATGTTTAGTTGCATGAGTGTTAAAAAAAATCACATGTCCCCACTTAATCTCTTAACATGAGTGCTAAAGTTATGAGTACCTTTCATCAAACTTTGGACTCATACCAAATGGTGGTGATTCAATAGGGTCAAACCCTTATGAAATATGAGCTTCCTTAATAGCGTACTTGAAGTCTTCAAATACTCCAAGTATGCAAGTTAGAGTCTGTAAATTCTCTAAGCCTACAACTTCAAGTCTTCATACCTCTCAAAGTATGAAATTTGAAGTCTTTAAATTCTCCAAGTATGCGAGATGAAGTCTTCAAATCCTCCAAGTACACTAGTTGAAGTTTTCAAGTCTCCAAGTACACCAGATGAAGTCTTCAAATCCTCCAAGTATACAAATAGAAAAGTCTTCAAATCTTTTAAGTACACAAGGTAAAGTCTTCAAATTCTTCAAGTATATAAGCTGGAGTCCTCAAATTCTTCAAGTATGCAAGGTGAAGTCTTCAAATTCTTCAAGTATGCAAGTTGGAGCCCTCAAATTCTTCAAGTATACAAGCTGGAGTCCTCAAATTCTTCAAGTATGCAAGTTGAAGTCTTTAAGTCTATCAAGTTTGCAAATTGAAGTCCTCAAATTCTTCAAATCTATCAGTTAAAGTCTTCAAATCTTCTAAGTATACATGTTGAAGTCTTTAAATCTTCCAAATATTCAAATTATTCAAGTATTTGGGTCATTTGAAGCCTTCAAATCTTTCAAGTCTTCAAATTGAAGTTTAAAATCCACCATGGTACTTCAAAGCCACTAAGTGTGCGAACTTCAAGAAAATCCTTAAAGTTTACAAGTTGAAGTCTTCAAATTGTCATTCTTAAGGTGGGAATGCGTATCCATTCCTTCTCACCGTAAGAATCTTTTCAAATTGTTGTTCTTAAAGTGGGAATACATATCCGTTCCTTTGCGAGATAAAAACTACCATAAAGTTACCTTGTTCTTAAGGCAGAAATGCGTATCTATTCTTTTGAGCGATAAGAACTACCATAAAGTTACCTTATTCTTAAGGCAAGAATGCGTATCTATTCCTTTGCACGATAAGAATTACCATAAAGTTACCTTGTTCTTAAGACGGGAATGAGTATCCATTCCTTTGCGCGATAGGAACTACCACGAAAATTACCTTGTTCTTAAGGTGGAAATATGTATCCATTTCTTTGTTCGATTAGAACTACCATGAAAGTTACCTTGTTCTTAAGGCGGGAATGAGTATCCATTCCTTTGCGCGATAAGGACTACTATAAAGTTACCTTGTTCTTAAGGCGGGAATGCGTATCCATTCCTTTGCACGATAAGAACTACCATGAAATTACCTTGCTTAAAGTGGGGAATGCAGATACATCCCTTCAAATGTCAAGACCAAATTTTTGTAATAATAAGAATCTTGAATTATGGCCCTACAACAAAAGAAAACTGGGGACCAAGTTGACAGGGAGATACAATAATCATGGACTCTTTACTACAAAAAAAAAGCATCTATTTTCTTTGTAAGTATTTTATTTTATTCTTTTCACAAAAAGGATAAAAAAAAATAAGATTTTTTTTGGGAGCATGTGATTAAGAGAAAGAAAAGATGATTCATCAACCAAAGAAACTATTTCTTGATGAATTAAATCCATGTATATTCTTTTTTGAGTCACTTTCATATGAAATACAAGATACCCATGTGATTAAAGAAAAAAGAAAAAGAGAGATGGTTTATCAAATAAAGAAGTTATTTCTTGGTGAATTAAATCCATGTATATTCTTTTTAAGTCACTTTCATATGAAATACAAGATACCCCAGTGATTAAAAGAAAGAGATGGTTCATTAAACAAAGAAGTTATTTCTTGGTGAATTAAATCCATGTATATTCTTTTTTAGTCACTTTCATATGAAATACAAAATATTCACGTGATTCATAAAAAAAAGATGATTCATCAATCAAAGAAGTTAGTTCTTGATGAATTAAATACATATGTGTGTGTGTGTGTGTGTATATATATATATATATATATATATATATATAGAGAGAGAGAGAGAGAGAGAGTCACTTTCATATGAAATACAAGGTGTTTAAAAAAATGAGATAAAGAAAATTACCTAAAATCGCAAGCAGACGAGCAATTCGCACGATCTCTGAACAATGCTTCTTCTGAAATATGGGACTATTTATAGAGAAGTATCGTAGAAGTTAACTCCTAAAGGGATAGATGATCAGTAGGAGTGTTTGAATCCTAAAAGAATTGGGATATGAAATACATGGCGAAACGAAGTTGAGGGGTGCACGTTTACATTGTTTTTTTAAAAAAATAAAATGAATTGTCCCTTAAGTATTTGCAACAGGGTGTTAGTATTTATCCTAAAAGGATTAGGATAGTTAGACACTTTGAATCCTAAAAGGATTAGGTGGCAAATCATACAAAAGAAACAAAAAAAATATTTTGCATTAAAAGCATCAAAAAGGGTCAAAGTCCATTCACAGGGAAAAATACCATGTAACGAAAAAAGTTAGGTAATTTAAAGTCCATATTTATATAAATAATATGAAAATTAAGATATCAAAATTAATACTTCAAGTCTAGTCTTCAAAGAAAAAAATAAAATATTTTGACGAGACTTGAAGTAGAAGACATTTGTAATCATATAAAATTTATTAGAATATAAATCTTGTAATATGATTCAAATTATATTAAATTTAAAATATATTAATCCCAAAATAAATGTTACAGATTAATATAATTGGGTTAATTAATTAAGTCCAATAAAATATAGATTTAATTAAAAGCCCAAATTCATTTATTTGGGCTACAAAAAATGATCCACTTTATTAGGTCCAATGTCCCCTTATCCTAGAGGCCCATTTGATGCCATGTGTTGGATAACGTGGCATGTCAAGTCAAATAAAGAAACTAATAGGATCACGCCATGTGTCAAAATGACATGGCATTCTTATCTTAAATCAAAGGCCAATGAAAATATGTCACATGTATAAGTGATGTGTCTCAACCAATCAAATATTGCCATGTCACTTCAAAGAAGTCCTATTCTTATCACTTTTCCTGCGCCATGTCACCTTAAATCTAATTGGCCAAAAGAAAGTCTGATTCCATTATAACTCAAAGAGTCCAATTCTTATCACTTTTCCTATGCCATGTCACCTTAAATCTGATTAGACAGAAGAAAGTCTGATTCTATCATGACTCTTTTATTCTACAACTATATAGAAGGGTCCTCATAATTCAAAATTGACATCAAGAATTCTAACAAGAAGCCAGAGAGAGCTCGTGGATCAAACACACAGATTTCTCTACAAGCAACAAGAAAAATTCAAGAAATCACGAAATCAAACATTCAAGTTCAAGAACGCATCAAGATCACGATCACCGGATTTAAGAACAAGCCCAAAAGTCCTTGGATTCAAGTACAAGTCAAGATCAAGTTCAAGAACAAGATCATATCAAGTTAAAGTTTATCAAATTCATGTATCAAGATCAAGACCACCGATTCAAGATCAAGTCCAAAAGCCCTTAAATTTAAATACAAGTCAAGATCAAATCCATCAATTTTTTCAAGATTCAAGAACAAGCTAAAAAACCCTTGAATTTATGTTTGAAAAAGCGAATCAGAAGATTCATAGAGATTGTAGAACCCACTCCTTGAATAAAATACTATGATTGTAGCAATATTTTTTGTTCCTTGAATAATATTTTTTAGACACGAATTTTATTGTCATACAAATATATATAGACACAACTTGTCTTAACAGTACTTCCTATTAAATCAAAAGCCATTGCAAGTCCAAAATCTTTTGCCTTTTGCTTGTCAAACATTTGCGAACCAAATATCTATTGGATTTTAAAGGTGTGAATGAAAATGAAAGGTTGTGACTTTTCTAAAGGACCATAGCTTTTTTTAAGAGTGGTGAACTTTCTAAAAGATTATGTCTTTTTCATACAGATGTGACTTTTCTAGTAAGACACTATAAGCACCTTTTGTTGGCAATAAATAGGTCTTTTCTCATTTTTTAATATAATTTTTTTTATCTGCATACATTTTTTTCAAATAAAAGTAGAGTCTTAGTGTGATTCGTTGCTGCCTTTTGAGTTCGCTGAAGTTATTGAAGTTTAAGGTACCTCTACTTATTTAACAGGTATATCCATTTTATCTTGGAAGAAAATAATCCACAACTTCGGGTATAGTGAGGGGATTAAATTCCTTAAGGATACACAGTGAATTCTGTGGATTCGGATACTTTTTTTTAATCTTTTTATTACTTCTAATTTATTGGTCTTTGAAAACTTATTTAGAATCTTTGTGGTTATTATTTTACTCGGATACTTTTTTTAAATTTTTTTATTACTTCTAATTTATTGGTCTTTTGAAAACTTATTTAGAATCTTTGTGGTTATTGTTTTCACAAAATTTTATTTTGCAAAGTTTTTTCTACAAAAATTTTATTTACTATAACATAAAAATTTTGTATACTGCAAAAGTTCTTTTTAACAAAAGTTTTTGTTCTAAGTATTTTAGTAATACATAGAGAATAACAATCTTTAGAAATGTATTATTTTATTTTTTCCTTTCTGTATTTCTAATTTTAAAATTTCTGAATCTTCTGAGAGTTGAGTATTTGTCTATTTGAAAAAAAAAGACTAACTCAAATGAAGTGAATGTTGGAACGACAACTGCTATAATACTATCTACTGCATCTTTAAGTCGTTCAAATGTTGCCCCTATAATTCCACCGACAAAAAAATCTATAAAATTTTCTGGTGTAGATTTCAAGAGGTGGCTGCAGAAGATGTTCTTCTACTTGACTACCCTAAGTTTACAGAGATACATTAATGAGAAAGTTCATGTACTGGCTGAAGGAACACCGGATGGTGAAAAACTTTTGGTGACTAAAACTTGGAGGCATTCAGATTTTCTATGTAGAAATTACATTCTGAGTGGCTTGCAAGATGACATGTAAAATATGTATAGTCATATGAAGACTTCCAAGAAACTCTGGGATATCTTGAAAAAGGAGTACAAAACTGAAGATGCTGGAATAAAAAAATTTATTGTGGAAAAATTCCTAGACTACATGATGGTAGACAGTAAAGCTGTTGTAACCCAAGTTCAGGAGTTGCAGGTTATAATTCATGATCTCCTTGCAGAAGGTATAATTTTATTTAATACCTGATTTAAACGTATTAAATTTATTCTTAATACCCACACAATCTTTAATGTAATATTGGTTATGAATGATGATTTCCAAGTGGCAGCCATCATGAGAAGTTATCCCCACTTTAGAAGGACTTAAAAAATTATTTGAAACACAAACGCAAGGAGATGACTTTGGAAGATCTTATTGTTTGCTTGAGAATTGAAGAAGATAATAAGGCGGCAGAAAAGAGGTCACAAACAAGTTCAACAATAACTAGGGTAAATATTGTTGAAGAAGGACCTAATGTCAAAAAGAGAAAGAAATCGTTTGGACCAAAAAGCAATTCGCCTAAAAAGAAGTTCAAGTGTCACTGTCATAATTATGGTAAGGCTGGACATAAAGCTGTTGATTGCCATTTTTCAAAGAAGCAAAAGAAAAAGAATCAAGCAAATATGATTGAAAAGAATGAAGAAGTGAAGAACTTATGTATCATGTTGACTCAATGCAACTTGGTAGGAAACGCCAAGGAGTGGTGGCTTGATTCTGGAGCCACTACATATATTTATGTTGGAAAAGAAGCCTTTGCAACATATGCCCCTGCTGCACCTGATGAGACCATTTACATGGAAAATTCTTCCACAACAAAAACTGAAGGTTATGGCAAACTATGTTTAAAGATGACATCCAGCAAGGTGGTGACTCTAAACAAAGTTTGTCATGTTCTAGAAATAAGAAAGAACTTAGTTTCTATTGGTCTCTTGGTCAAGAATAAATTCAAATGTGTTTTTATTTCTGATAAAGTTGTAATTATCAAAAATGAAATGTATGTAGGAAAAGGTTACATTATTGAAGGACTTTTCAAACTGAATATAATGATTGTTGAAAATAATAAAATTCAAGCTTCTTCTAATTTACTTGAGTCAAACAATCTATGGCATTCACGTTTAGTACATGTAAATTATAAAACCTTGTGAAAAATGAATAATTTGAATCTATTGCTAAAGTTTGAAACTAAACAGTCAAAATGTCAAGTATGTGTGGAATCTAAGTATGTTAAGCATCTATATAAGTTTGTTGAAACGAACTCAAATCCCTTAACTTAATTCACACAGATATTTATGACATGAAGTCAATACATTTTCGTGGTGGAAAGAAGTATTTCATCACATTAATTGATGATTATACACGATACTGCTATGTTTATTTTCTTAGTAGTAAAGATGAGGCAATTAAAACATTCAAACAATATTAAAGTGAAGTTGAAACACAACTTAACAAAAAGATCAAAATGATCAGGAGTGATAGGGAGGAGAATATGAATCTCCTTTTGAGGAAATATATTTAAAACATAATATTATTCATCAAACAACAGCCCCTTACCCACCATAATCCAATGGAATTGCATAAAGAAAAAAATCAAACACTTAAAAAGATGATGAATGTCATGTTAATTAGTTCTGATCTACCCCAGAACTTGTGGGGGAATGTTATTCTTATGGCTAATCGAATACTCAACCGAGTTTCCCATAGTAAAATACAATCTATTCCATATGAAAAATGGAAAAGGGAGAAAGTCTAACCTTGAATACTTGAAAGTGTGGGGATGTTTGGATAAAGTCCAGATTTCTAAACCTAAAAGGGCAAAAATAGGACCTAAGACTGTTGATTGTGTATTCATAGGATATGCCTTGAATAGTAAAGCATATCGATTTCTGGTGCATCAATCAGAAAATCTTGACATTTATGTTTAATATGGTAATTGAATTAGATAATGTTAAATTCTTTGAAACAGTATATTTGTATAAGAAAGAATATGAATAATCTAATGAAGGAATTAAATGGCCTCGAGAAAAAGAGAGTGATCATAATAAGGAAAATTCAAGGCGTAGCAAACGTTAAAAGACCTCTACTTCCTTCGGACCTGATTCTGTAACATTTTTGTTAGAAAATGAGCCTCGAACTTTCAAAGACGCTATGACTTCTTCAGAAGCACAATATTGAAAAGAGACAGTCAATAGTGAGATTGAATCCATAATGAATAATCATACACGGGAATTGGTTGATCTTCCTCCTGGAAATAAACCCCTAGGGTCTAAATGAATTTTCAAAGGAAAATGAAAGCTGATGACACTATTGACAAATACAAAGCGAGAATTATTGTTAAAGAATTTAGGCAATGTGAAGGTTTTGACTACTTTGATACGTACTCACCAGTAACAAGAATTATGTCAATTCGAACGTTAATAGCATTAGCTGCGGTGTACGATCTACAAATTCATCAAATGGATGTCAAGAAAACCTTCTTAAATAGAGATATGGAGGAATAAATCTATATGGAGCAACCAAAAGGGTTGGTAATTCCTGAAAATGAAAAGAAGGTATACAGACTTGTTAAGTCTTTGTATGGACTCAAACAAGCACCCAAACAATTGCATGTAAAATTTGACCAAATAATGGTATCAAATGATTTCAAAATTAATGAGTGTGATAAATGTGTTCACATTAAAAATACTGCAAATAAAATTGTCATTGTTTGCTTATATGTGGATGATATGTTAATAATGAGTAACAATATTGCTAACATAAATGTTACTAAGCTTATGCTTGCTAATAAATTTGATATAAAAGATCTAGGAGTTGCTAACTTGATATTAGGAATTAAGATTCACAAAACTTCTCAAGGTTTGGTATTGTCTTAATCTCATTATATTAAAATGGTATTAGAAAAATTCAAGTACCTAAACTATAAAAGTGCAAGAACTCCAATTGATCTAAACCTTGATCTGGCTAAGAATAAAAGTGAAAGTCAGTCTCAATTGAATTATACTAGAGTATTGGAAAGTTTGATGTACATCATGAACTGTACGCAACCAGACATAGCTTGTGCTCTAAGTAAATTGAGTCAGTACACGAGTAATCCCAATTGAACTCACTGGCTGGCGATAAAATGAGTTTTAGGGTATTTCGAACATACTCAAAACTTTGCTTTGCATTATAGCAAGTATCTAGTAGTTGTTGAAGGATATAGTGATGCAAACTGGATTACTGGGTCAACTGAGACTAAGTACACAAGTGGATACATCTTTACCATTGGTGGAGGAGTGATCTCATAAAAATCGTCCAAACAAATATTTATATTTTGACCTACAATAGAGGCTGAGTTCATCGCTGTTACGCCGAAAAATGGCTTTTTGGAAAAAAAGAAAATAATTTGAAAATCGAAAATCGATTTAAACTCAATTAATTTGAGAAAAACCAATTCTCAAGATTC
>JAOTQJ010000002.1:11941589-11976600 GCA_025642045.1 Solanum sejunctum | reverse complement strand
TTTTAGTCACTAAAGAAAATTCTAGTTTAGCATGAGTTCTAATTAGTAATAGAATCTGTATATATAAGACATTTATAAATAAATAAATAAAAAGTTGAATAGGATTTTATTATTATTTTACCTATAGTATTTTTCTTTTGAAAATTTTACCTTTATACATCTCACGTTGTTTTTTTTTATGTTATATATTTTGTCTTTATCTATATATCTAGATCATTTATTTCTAATAAAGTGATTTTAATTTTTTCAAAAATAAAAAAACAAGTTGACAGTGATAATTGATGATTTGTCTTGATGGTAAGTAATGCGTTCATTTTTTACATTAAATTTGGATTAATGGTATTTATTATTGAAATATCTACGTTATTACAAGTAATTATTTAATTTTTAAATAACTATACGTATTTGGATTTTTTCTGAACAAATTAATTTTATGTTTCTGACTCAAAGGTCGTAAAAAAGTATCACACAAATAAGGAAAGACAATCGTTCGAAGTAAACTCATGCTTGGTGAGAGTGAGCAACATCCAATTTAATATTTTTAGTAAAAACAAACCTACTAATAGAACTCGATAATTCTTTGGAAAAAAATTATCCTAATATTAGACTTTTAGAAATAATAATACTTAAATATATCATTTTTTTTATTTTTTGCATTATTCATCATAAATTTTGTATTATTAGAATACAAATATACTAAGAATATATTGAAATAGTCTATAATTTGTCTATATTAAGAAAAAAGCTATAGATTAATAACAATTTAAAATTTATCTTATTTTTGTCAATAAGAAATTATTATTTAAATAGTTATATTATCTTTATGCTATATAGAAACATGTTAATAAAAAAAAGATTAACTCCACAAAAATTGAAGTCAACTTTGTCGCATGAGTACTTACCAAAAGCGAAAAAAATAGATTAAAAATATTTTTATACAGTTTAAGTTTTTGAGTCTTATATTGACAAAAGTGTCTTTAATAGTTTATTCTTTTCCGGGAGGAAAATGTTAAAGTAGAGGTAGTATATTTTTTTAATCTATATTTTGATTAATAGACACATGATACACATTCCATATATATACAATAAATTAATATTATTTTAAAAATATAAAGGTCCTTAGAATTTTTTTTAAATATTTGTACTATTTAATTTAATAATATTAACGTTATACGCACGTGCAACACACGTATACTAAACTAGTACTATATTAAAACTGTGAAGGTCCTTAATAATGTTATTTGAACATTCTGCCCTTTATTAAAAGATTGCTCTTTTGATAAAATTATCTTTTTACCATTTTTAAAATAATTATATTATTTTAATAATATTAAATATAATAATAAATTAAATAGAGAAAATTTTATTATTATGGTTAAATTTCTACTAAAGAATCTTTTTTCAACTAAAATTTTTATAGAAAATAATAAAAAATAAAAAATTAAAAATTTAAAAATAAAAAAAGGAAACGTGCAAGGAGAAAAAGTCAAAAAAGGCTTTAAAATAATCAAAAGAAATAGAAAAAGCCTTTCAAAGAATAGATTTGATCAAAAAAATAAAAACAGTTTCAAAATAATAATAATAAAAGGTCTTTTCTAAAGCACAAAATTCTACAATTCAATACTAATTCTGATTAGGCAATAACTCTAAACACGTATTATCTATATAAGGAATAAATTTATATTCATTTTCAAATTAACACACTTACACACAGATGGTTTTAGAGGTTATTTTTTCTCTTTTTCATAATAGTAATTATTTTGTAATTTATGTGCATGTTGGTTGATTGTCTGCATTTTTATTGGATTCAATATTTATTTGTATGTCTGTATGCTTGATAGAAATACATATGTTCATTTAAAATTAAAGGAACTTTCAGAATATGATTCTATAATGTCTATCCAAAAGGGAATATATGTTTTTTCTTCTTCCTCATTACTTTTTCTTACGTTTATGAAAACTAATTTTAATTATGATAGAAAATTAAGAAAAATCCTAAACTAAAGACTCCTAACATGAAACTTTTTTAGATAGTTGTCAATAATATTTGTTTTAAAAAAGTTAATCAAGATCACATAAATTATTCATACCTCGCAATTTTACAAAACTAATGAATCAATCGTAACATTAAAAGTCCATCACAAAAATCAACCAATTTAAACTTTAGAAACTAATAAAAATAAATTTATCGTTCTTTGCAAATTTTAAAAAATGTTATTAAAATTAATCATTGTATTAATATAATAATATTTATTTTTATTATTTAAATATTTTTAAGAAAAAAATTGGTAAAATTATTTTGGAAACACTATTGTTCCTAAATATGAATCTTTTGTTACATTAAATTTTAGTCAATTAATTATTTAACTTCTAACTAATCAACTCTAAATTATTA
This sequence comes from Solanum sejunctum, assembly GCA_025642045.1. Taxonomy (NCBI): domain Eukaryota; kingdom Viridiplantae; phylum Streptophyta; class Magnoliopsida; order Solanales; family Solanaceae; genus Solanum; species Solanum sejunctum. The sequence continues at coordinate 11,974,205 of JAOTQJ010000002.1, read as the reverse complement.
CTCTATATATTCAAAATCTTTAACATATCTATATTATAAGTAATTAAATTGAGTTTCTTATCTTAATTGTATCGCAAAATACTAAACAATCTAAATTATTGTATCAAACTAATAATATTTATTTATATTAATACTATATTCATTTAATGACAAGTGCTATTTGTATATAATTTTTAAATTAACGTAGCTCATACGTGCAAAGCACGTACACTTCACTAATTGAAATATTCTGTTTTAGACAAAATCGTCTTTTCACTATTTTTCTTAATTTATTATTTTATCTTTTATTTGTTTAGTTTCAAGATTTGCTTTTGAATTATAATTTTTTATATTTTTAATTCCCTCTTGATTTAGGGCGATTCTAATAAATAATTGTCTAGGCAATGAAGGAAAAGAATTACTAAAATTTTGATTATCAAATATTATGTTGATAAAAGCAAGTAATATAGAAAATTTAAAAAGAAAAATAATAACTAAAATTATATTGATTACATTAAACTACTCCTTTTATATTTAAGATTTTTTTTAAAAAAATAAATTTTAATTAATTAATTATTTGATACCGATTTTGAACATTGGATGAATAATTAAAAAAAGTATACTTTTATGATAATATTAAGAACTTTCAAATATTTATAATATTAAATTTAATAATATTGACGTTACACACGTTTAACACAACATACTAAATTAGTAGCTATAAATGTATGTTTGTGACTTATTAATTAAATAATTCTCTTTGACAACACTACATATTTTTCCTCTCAAAATCTTTCTCAATTATTTTTCATAGTTTCTTTGTTAAAAAACCAACGAAACTTTCTCCAATCCAATGATGTGTATATGTAGTTCCATTTTCGTTGTGGCATTATTGAAATTCAATAAAGCAGAATGATCAATTGTGGTTCATGTCCCCTTCCAGAATACTCTATTACTGTATTTCTAAGAATATTTTGGTGTGGGGGGAGGGGGACTAAGTCAATTTTAGCGTGTGGAAGAAAGGGAATATAAAGAATATGACTTTCTTCCTCTAAAATAAGGACTTTTTCAGTTTCAACTATCCTGTTTATAAAATATGTTTTTGGCTTTGCGGTATGATGGAATAAAGTCAAATGACTCTTTAAATTGTCTGCGCTTGTGAAGTAGCAGTTAGTCAATGCAACTTTTGACGCTTATCATGGGTCCTCCGAAAATAGTCGCGCTATGTTTATAGCATAGGGTCAGGCTGCATACATTCGACCCCCTTTACCCCGCAATGGGCGAGAGCCCTTTTGAGGCACTGGGGTAATATTGTTGGTAATATTTTTGCAGACGAAATACTTGACCAAGTCCTTGATGTACACTTGGAAAGATGAGAAAATGATCATAAGCATATATGTGATTATTTTCAGTAGTCTATCAATCTGATAAAACATTTGTCTAACTATGTTTTTTTTTTCATCTTTATGTGCTCCTACATACCTTGTTTTTCTACTATTCATAATCCCCTTTGTCACTTCGTTGTCCTTCAATTTTGAGAGTTTTAATCCCAATGATCAGAATATAACATATGAGGCAGATGCTTATCCATCAAACGGTGTAATTCAGCTAACCAAAAACCAGCGCTATAGTGGTTCAAATGATAGCATAGGCCGAGCTACGTATTCTACAACACTCTATCTTTGGGACTAGGCCTCTGGGAATGTCACAGATTTCACTACACACTTCTCCTTTGGCATCAATTCACAGGGCAGTAAATCATATGCCGATGGTCTTGCCTTTTTCCTCGCCCCTGCAGGTTCAAGAATTCCTGATAACTCAGCTGTAGGAGGCAACCTAGGCCTTTCAATAAATAGTCCACAAAATACATCGAAAAATCACCCATTTGTTGCTGTGGAGTTTGACACCTTCAAGAACTATTATGATCCACTGCATGATCATGTAGGTATAGACATTAACTCTATGCAATCTGTTGTTAATATGACCTGGTTTAGTAGCATTCCGGATGGTCGGAGAACTGATGCCTGGATTAGCTATAATTCAACCTCAAAAAATCTTACTGTGGTCTTCACCGGTTTCCGATCGCAAGGGAATAACACAGTTAGTATCCTGCAGAACCTGTCTTATAATCTTGATCTGAGGGAATATTTGCCAGAATGGGTTACATTTGGCTTCACAGGTGCAACAGGAAGCCTATTTGCATTACAAAGCATATATTCTTGGAATTTTACTTCTTCTTTAAAACATAATGACAGCATAACAGATCCACCTGTAGCCTTACCAGGTCCTGTCCAAGACCATACTTCAAGCAAAAATAAGTCAGGACTAGTGATTGGATTGATTTCTGGCAGTTGTGTTTTGGTAGCAGTATCTGTTTTGATGATGTTTGCATTTTGGAGAAAGAGGAAGGTGAGCGAAGACGAAGATGATGATATTATTGATGATTCCATGACTAATGAATTTGAAAGAAGCACAGGACCAAAGAAGTTCTTGTACAGTGAGTTGGCTAGATGTACAAATAACTTTTCACGGAAAGAGATGCTTGGGCAGGGTGGGTTCGGAGGTGTTTATAAAGGATATCTCAAGGAATCCAACTCCTATATTGCTGTTAAGAGGGTTTCAAGGGAGTCGAAGCAAGGAATTAAAGAGTATGCATCAGAAGTAAGGATCATCAGCCGGTTAAGACATAAACATTTGGTACAGCTCATTGGTTGGTGCCATGAGAAAATAGAACTTTTACTTGTCTATGAATTTATGCCTAATGGAAGCTTAGATTACCATCTTTTCAAGGGAAAAAGCCATTTGACATGGTCAATAAGGTTCAAGATTGCTCAAGGCTTGGCCTCAGCGTTGCTTTATCTACACGAAGAATGGGAACAATGTGTCGTGCATAGGGACATAAAGTCTAGCAATATTATGTTGGATTCCAATTTCAATGCCAAACTTGGGGATTTTGGTTTAGCTAGGCTAGTTGACCATGAAAAGGGATCCCAAACAACAGTTTTGGCAGGTACGATGGGTTACATGGCTCCTGAATGTGTCACCACTGGCAAAGCTAGCAAGGAAACAGACGTCTATAGCTTTGGTATTGTCTTGTTAGAAATAGCTTGTGGAAGAAAACCTATTGATCCTAAAGCAGAGGAGCATCAAGTGAACATTGTCAATTGGGTTTGGAGACTTTATGGGATGAGAAATCTTCTTGAAGCAGTTGATCCAAAACTATCATCAGACTTCAATAAAGAGGCGATGGAGTATTTGCTAATTGTTGGCTTATGGTGTACTCATCCAGATAACAATTGCAGGCCTTCTATTAGGCAAGCAATTCAGGTGCTTAATTTTGAAGCTCCATTGCCCACACTCCCTCCACACATGCCTGTGCCGACATATTGCAGTCCATCACAATATGGACCAACTACTTCATTTGCATCACCCTATAACTCTAACAGTCCTCAGATTTCTGAAATGCACTATACAGTGACCAGAGACTACACTGATTCTTCAAATAACACAGCAGCTTCTGCAACATCTTCGCCTTCGGCATCACTTCTGTACACACGTTGATATTGTCTCATAAAGGAACTGGTCTTCTATCTCCCTGCATTCAATCTTTCAATAGTAGTGTCCAACTTTTGCTCTTCATATTCTTTATTATTTCTACTGTAAGGAAGAAGATCGAATGAATCAATAATTCTTGTACAAATTATACATTAAATAGCAAAAATACTCTATTCTTAAATACACATCTCTCGAGGTGATCACTGATATATTCAAACTTCAGTTAGAAGTTAAATTTGAGAGAACAAAAGCACCTTCAAGTGAGCTTGTCCTAAAGATGTTTTCATCAGGATGAAACATGGACATTAGCTTAATCTGTCTAAGAAAATAACATTAGAAAAGATCATAAATATCTATACCTATGATTATGCGGTGAATACTAGATACGACTCTATATTTTATAACAGTCCCCTCCAAGTTGGAGGATAGATATTGATCATGCTCAACTTGTTATAAAGATATTCCATCCAAGTTCCATAAATGGCTTTGTGAATATATCACTCAATTGCTCCCCTGTCTTCACATAGCCCGTAGAAATCACGTTCTCTTGAATCTTCTCACGAACAATGTGACAATCAACCTCAATGTATTTCGTCTATTCATGATACACTAGATTTGAGGCAACGTGTAGAATAGCCTGATTATCACACAATGTTTTATTGGAAAAGAAGGATTCAAACCAACCTCCGCTAAAATGTGTTGTATCCATAGTATTTCACATGTGGACTGAGCCATAACTCTTGGACTCTGCACTAGATCGAGATACAATATTTTGTTTCTTACTCCTCCAAGATAGTAGATTTCAACGAATAAAGATGCAATAGCCAATGGTCGATCTTCTATCAATTCTTGATCCAGCTCAATCTGCATTAGCAAAATATTTGATTCGAGTATGTCTGTGGTCTTTATATAGTATGCCAACGGCAAGAGCTCTTTTCAAATAATATAGAATTTGTTCCAAGGAAGCCCAATGTAGATGCCCTTTTAGTTTCCTAGAAGCATAAGCAATGACTTTACCACTTTGAATCAACACACACCCCAAATCAATCATTGAAGCATCACCATACACACAAACCCTTCTAACCCTTTCGGTAAAGCCAAAAGAGGAGCAAATATAAGCTTGACCTTTAAAGTTTGAAACCTTTTTTCACATTCATCGGTCCATGCAAATTTTACCTCCTTTTGTGTTAAATTTGTCAAAGGAGAAGCAATTGAAGAGAAACCCTCAAAAAATCTCCAGTAGTATCCTACCAAGCCTATGAAACTCCTAATATTCGTTGGAGTCAAGGGACTGGGCCAATTTCTTACCACTTCCATCTTTTTAGGATCCACTTTAATCCCTTCATCCAATACCACATGCCCTAGAAATGCAGTTTCTTTCAACCAAAATTCACATTTATCAAACATAGCAAAAAACCTATCATCCTAAAAGTTTTCAACACTACCCTCAAATGTTTCATATGCTCTTCCTCACTCCGGAATTAAGTCAAAATATTATCAATGAATACCACAAAATATATCAAGGTAGGGTTTAAAGACCCTATTCATAAGATCCATAAATTTCTGGTGCATTAGCTACGCCAAAAGATATCACCACAAATTCAAAATTCCTATACCTAGACCAAAAAGATGTCTTAGGATATCGCATTCCCTTACCATCATTTGATGGTATCGGGACCAAAAATCAATCTTAAAAAATGACTAGCCCCTTATAATTGGTCAAATAAGTCATCTCTCCTTGGTAGATGATACTTTTTCTTTATGGTGACTTTATTGAGTTTTCTGTGATCAAAACACATTCTAAGTGAGCCATCCTTCTTCCTTAAAAACAATACCACTGTACCCAAAGGTGACATGCTAGATCTAATGAAACCCTACTCCAATAAATCTTTCAATTGATCCTTTAACTCTTTCAGTTTCACCGGGGCCATATGATAGGGAGGAATGGAAATGAGTTGAGTATCACTTAGGAGGTCTATCAAAAATTTATTTTCCTTTCATGTGGAACACTGAGAAGCTCATCATAAAAGACATCAAGAAACTCATTGACCACCAAAACTGACTCAATAATCATAAATCATAGAAAATTTTACTTGAAAACTAGGTGGCCTTAGTTTTATCATGGAACAATCATAAATCACATAAGTCATAAGGAAATTTCTCTTTGGAAGGGACATCGAAAATGCCCAACATTTATCACATCGAAAACCATCATGACATCAGCATCATTCTTAAAATATGCATATATTTACTTAGCAAAATAGTTGTTAAACATCATAAGCATTATATAATAACATAAATATCATGTAATCATCACAAGTATGCACATTAACTTGAGGAACTTAAAGAAAAGATAAAATTCATGATAAGGAACTTTATGGGTGGAAGGATACCCATAAATCAGCTCACATGCCTGAAACTAAAGAGAAACAAAATTGAAACCTTTGAGGAACAAACCTTGGAAACCCTAGCGTTGTTCTAATTTATTGTTGAGAGCCCTTTTTTTCCTTAGAGAATTTAGAGAGTGAAGAATGTTAGAATTATTACTTGAAGGCTGATATAGGGTCTTTTTGTTCCTAAAACGATAGGTTAAGAATAACAATGATGAAAATGACCAAATTTCTCCTTATTAAAAACTGTTAGATTTGACTTATGAAACCCCATTTACAGGTCGTAAGTTGATCCATGAGTCGTAGGTCCCTTTGCCAGATAATACATTTGAAATTCTTGAAAACCAACTTTGCTGGATCGCAAGCCTCGAAGACATATTATGGGTTGTATGCTTTTTTACGGGCTGTAGTTGGACTCGTAGAGTCCTTCCATACTTAGACATTTTCCACTACATCCTTGGCCCTGTTCTATAAAGTACCTCACGGGTTGTATCCTAGTACGTCTGATAATTCATAAGTCTCCTTTCAGAGAACTCCAAATTTCCTTCATGTCTAGGTTCTCACTGACGAAACCATATACAGACCGTCACTTTGTCCGTAGGTTATCCCACACTTGGAAAATTTTCCCTTTCCTAATGTTTAAGAATGAAACCTAAGGGACTTATGTCAACTTAGGCCCCCATGAACCAGACTTCAGAGCATTTTTCAGGCCAACTTTATTATACTCAAGGCTCGTAAACTGGGGGTTATTACATATCTATTGGAGACATCTCGGACACCCGCGTGAAAGTCCCAAAACAAATAGGGGTTGAGCAGGCTCTACGTCATATTTTCTAACCAATCATATATCGTCAGTTATGTTGGCAGCCAGTTTGCCTTATAATGTTCTTTTTCCAAAAACAAGTCACTATTCCCTGTGGAACCTAAGGTGTTTGGAACCACATTTATATTTGGGATATTCGACCATCATTACTAAATTGGATCTAAGGCGTTAAAAGATATTTTCTTAGGCTATTCTCGACTTTAAAAAGGGTATCGATATTACTCTATTGAACTTGGTAAATACCTAGTGTCTATTGATGTGGCATTTACAGAAGTTGCCCCATTCTCTTATGCACCTACCATTACTACAACTTAGGTGGAGAAAGATGAGTGGTTGGTCAGTTAGGTTACTCGTACTGAAAAAAATTAGATAATTATTCTAGTTTGCTTATTGAGAATCAACTAGCGTGCCTCCAGAACCTGGCTCATCTATTCCAGTAAGACCATAAATTGCTCGAATTTACTCGAGAAGGTAGGGTATGATGATACTTGTCATACATCAACCCAATCATCATCAGTTCCTTCTTCACTTAATTCTTCGAGAAATATTAACCTTCTTATTGCTCTTCGAAAAGGTAGATGTCAGTGTAAATCCATATATTCTGTTGCTATCTTTATTTCTTATGACCACTTATCTCCTGTATATAGTTGTTTAATTGGTTCTGTAGACTCTATCTCTATTCCCAAGACAGTGAAAGAAGCCTAGACTAATCTTGGATGGCATGAAATAATGCTTGAAGAGATACATGCTCTAGATGAAAATCACACTTGGGATTTTATGGATTTACCCAAGGGAAAGAAAGTTATAGGATGCAAATGGATCTTTACCATCAAAGTCAACCTTGATGGTTCTGTCGCAAGACTTAAGGCTATACTCGTGGCTAAAGGCTATGCTCAGACTTATAATGTAGATTATGCTGACACTTTTTCCCTGTAGTTATGCCCATCTCTATGCGTTTATATTTTTTTAGTTACTTCTCAGCATTGTCCTTTACTTCAGCTTGATAGCAAGAATGATTTTCTTCATAGTGATCTCCATGAAGAGGCGAATATGGAGAAACCACCTGGATTTATTGCTTGAGGGAAGTATGGAAAATTTTTTCATTTGAGAAAATCTCAATATGGTCTAAAGCAGAGTCCTCATGCATGGTTTGGAAAATTTAGGGATGTAGTTCAAGAATTTGGGTTGAATAAGAGCAAGTGTAATCACTCAGTCTTTTACAGATAGTCAGTGTCTAGTACTATTCTCCTAGTTGTCTATATTGGCAATATTATTATTACATGAGATGATTGTAGTAGAATTTCTTCTCTTAAACAGTTTTTACATGCCAAGTTTCATACCAAAAAATTAGGACTGTTGAAATACTTCTTGGGTGTAGAAGTAGCTAGAATCAAGTATAAAATTTTCTTATCTCAAAGAAAGTATGCGTTTGGCCTACTTACAGAAACAAGAAAGTTGGGAGTGAAACCATGTGGCACACCAATGATCCAAAGGTACATCTTACTAAGGATGATTCTGACCCTTTTGATGATTTGAAAAGATATAGAAGATTAGTTGAAAAATTGAACTATTTTACTGTGACTCATCCAGATATTGCCTATGGAGTCAATATTGTTAGTCAATTCATGTATGTACCAACAATGAGCATATTATCCTACCCATGATCTTGAGTTAGCGACCATGGTATTTGCTTTATGAAAATGGCATCATTATTTATATAAGGTTTATGTAGATGTCTTCATCCACTACAAGAGTCTTCAATATGTGTTTACCCAAAGAGGTCTCAATTTGAGGCAAAGATGGTGGATGGAACTCCTTAAGGATTATGACATGAGTGTGCATTATCGTATGAGCAAGGCTAATGTTGTGGCCAATTTTTTAAGTAATGTGTCCATGGGAAGTGTGGCTCATATTGATGACACTATGAAGGAATTGGCAAAAGAAGTCCACCGATCTGCTAGAGTGGGGGTTAGGTTTAAATGAAGACGAAAATGGAGATAATGGTTATAGATGGTTCTAAGTCTTCTTTGGTTGAAGAGGTCAAATCTAAGCAAGACCTTGACCCTACTTTGTTAGAATTGAAGTCATTTGTAAGGTAGAGGTTTTCTCCTAAAAGGGAGATGGTGTCCTTAAATACCAAAGTAGGTTGTGTGGACCAAATGTTAATGGATTGAAGGAGTTAATTTTGAAAGAGGCACATAACTCATCCTATTATATTCACCCTGGTTCTATAAAGATGTATAGATATTTGAGAGAAGTGTATTAGTGGGATGGTATGAAAGAAATATTGCAAGGTTTGTAGCCAAATGTCGTAATTGCCAATATGTCAAAATTGAACATCAAAGGCTAGCTCGCCTAGCCCAAGATATTGAGATCCCTACTTGAAAGTGGGAAGAGATCAACATGGATTTTGTGATTATTCTTCCTAAGGATAAAAGATATTTTGATTCCATATAGGTTATTGTTGATAGAATTACAAAATAGGCTCACTTTCTACTAGTTAAAATAACTTATGGTGCCGAGGATTATGCGAAATAGTACATCCATGAGTTGGTTAGATTGCATAGGGTTTCACTGTTTATTACTTTAGATCATGGTACTCAATTTACTTCACACTTTGGAGATTTTTCCAAAGTGCTCTCAGTACCAAAGTCAAGCTTAGCACGATCTTTCACCCACAAATGAATGGGCAACTTGAAAGAAACATTCAAATTGTTAAGGATATGCTTAGGGCTTATGTTTTGGAATTTAAAGGTAGTTAGGATGAGAATTTTCCCCTTATTGAGTTTGCATACAACAATAGCTATCACTCTAGCATTAGGATAGCTCCCTTTGAAGCTCTATATGGTAGACATTGTAGATCACCAGTTGGGTGGTTCGAAGTGGGAGAAATAGATTTATTAGGTCTAAATTTAGTTATGAAAGCTTTGGAGAAGGTGAGGTTGATAAGGGAAAAATTGAAGATGGCTCAAAGTAGGCACAAATCCTACTCTGATGAGAGGAGAAAAGATCTTGAGTTTAGTGTTGATGATTGGGTATACTTAAAGGTCTTACCCATGAAGGGTGTAGTTCGATTTGGAAAGAATGGAAAGTTGATCCCAAGGTATGTAGGGCGCTATAGAACATTTAGGACAATTGGTAAGGTTGTGTATGAGTTGAAGTTGCCTGTGGAGATAAGTATGGTTCATCTGGTCTTTTATGTATCTATGTTGAGGAAGTCTGTAAGTGACCCAAAATCTATTGTACCTTTGGAGGTTGTTGGTATTGAGGAGAATTTTTCATGTAAATAATTTCCAATTTTAGATATTGGATAGGCAAGCGAAGAGGTTGAGAAACAAATATGTAGCATCCATCAAATTCCTTTTGAGGAACCAACAAGTCAAAAGTTTCACATAAGAAGCCATAGCGGACATGAAGTATTGATATTATTATCTCTTCCACTATTCTCAAGCCTAAGGTAATAAGCTAATCATATCTGTGGTTTCAAGTCATATGATTTAGTCCTTCTATGTCATGTTGCATGTGTACATACTCATAGTGACAAGCTTTGATGATTTTTGGTACATAAGTTTGGGATTTTTTGTGGAAATGATCTTTATGCTGTATGAATGCATTTATGTGGGCCGAATCACTCTTCTTGAGTTTGTTTCCATCACATCGGATATGAATATTCTCAAGGGGGAGATACTGTAACACCTCCCACATGACTCAGAATGTCCTTATGGTGTATTTCTTGAATATCATACAATCTATGTGTAATTTTGCAAATCTGATTTCACATTCTTTTTTTAGGAGGCAAAATTGTGTAAGAGAAGGGTCACCTTTGATTTTTAGGAAAATCATATTGAAAAATAATTTTTCAGTTGATATTAGACTTAACCCAAAAAGTGAGTGACCAATCCACATCTCCCACTTGTTCCCCCACAACACAAAAGTGGCCAAAACCCATTCCTAAGCCAAAAGAGGGGAAAATTGAACTTTGTGCGATAATATACTATCCAGGATCCAAGATGCGTTGTGCCCCCGTTCCCTCTGTATGTAAAATTATCTGAACTTTTCTAGTTTCAAGTGAGGGTTGTTGGGTCATAACCCAACACCTTTATAAATCGGATTCCTAAAATATTTTAACCATTTTAGCAATAATTCTCACTCAAACATGCCCAAAATCCTCTCAAATCCTCGCTAAAATTCCTCAATCAATTCCAAGACTTTCAAGAGATTTCGTTAAAGTTTAAGAATTCAAGTGAATCCTTTAAGCCTTTTATAGTTTCCATCAAGTAATTTCAAAGTTTAAGGCATGCGGGTCTTTCAATCATGCGTTCTTCCACCCATAAAGCCCAACTCCCCTTTTTGATAAGATTTCATGATTTTGAGGTTTGATACTTTATGGGTCCTTCCTATTATTCATTATGAACATGATTTAAGTTGGGTTTTGTAAAGTATTGGTTTGGTTTTTATATGAAAACCTGTCATGGGTTTATCCTATGAGTTGTTTCATGACTATTAAAGCTATGGATGATATGGTATTATGAGTAATATGAATTTTGAGATGTATTTCATGACTCTCAAGTTAAGGATTTTACTATGTTAATGGTTGGTTGCTTTTAATGCTTTTCAGATGATTTTGTTTTACCTCCTTCATATCCTATACTCTTGAATTTCATTACTTTAAGCTCATATGCATATACGCATCATGTTTTGACTAAAGTTATGTGACGAGCTCCTTATGTTGATAAAAGTCTTATGGCAAAATATGCACATTACAGTGTTTTGAATGTTTAAGGGCTAATAAGCATGTTGTGAATCCATGAGAATATTGTGAAAGTTATGAATGATACGAAGCCCTTCTTTATTGTTTTGATGTGATCATTTGATGAGCTACTCCTATTATACTACTATGAATTATAAAGTCGTGTATGATATGATTATGTATATGATTTGAGTATTCTGTGGGGTATCGACTTAGCATCAAGAGGACCTTGGTTAGATAACCTTGTCCCTTACCTATGTTTCCACTATAGATTTGTGATTTGCTTGGTGCATGATTAACCAAAAAAGGTAAGGTCCCCGTATGGTACATGCATAAATAATAATCAAAAAGGGTAGAGTTTCGGTAAGACGTCTTATCATGTATTAATTAAAAAAGGGGTTTGCTAGTAAGGATCCTCTAATATATTAACTACGACGCCTCTATAAAACTGAGATAGTTCCCTTTCTAAAAATTTCTTGAAGGATCAGAAAAAATGGGTCTGGATCTCCTATGGGAATGATTTGGAAGATCCAAAACCAAATATAGCAAGAGGTGGAGCCTATGGAGGCCCACAGGCTAGTGGAGGCCATAAAATGTGTTATGTTATCCCAGATAGAGTCAAGGCAGAGACCTTTTTATGTGGTTATCATAGGTACAGTTCCATGTGCTATCATTCAGCTTCATGTTCTATTTGGTCCAAGCTCTACTTATTCCTATATGTCAGCCTATTTTGCTTTTGATATTGATATTATGTGCGAGCCACTTGCCGAACCTATATGTGTTTCCACCTATTTAGGTGAATCTTTAGTTGTGAATTAGGTATATCGGGGTTGTATTTTGACTTTTAGAGGGAAAGATGCTATTGGTGACTTGATATTATTGTATATGGTTGATTTTGATGTGATATTGGGCATGGATTGGCTGTCACCTTATCGTGATATTCTTGACTATCATACGAAGATTATGATACTATCTTGCCTTGAATCATCTCAGTTTGTGTGTACTAGAGCACCTAGCTCTTATCTTAAGGGTGTTATTTCTTATATGAATGCCTTTTGATTGATGGATAAGGGATGATTAACATATTTTGCTTATTTTCGTTCCTGTTCTAAGGAGCCACCATCATTAGAGACCACCAAAATTGCTAGAGAGATTGTGGATGTGTTCCCGACTGACTTACCTTGTGTTCTATCATATCGTGATATTGACTTTGTGATTGATGTAGAGCCAGGCACTAAACCCATATCTCTTGCCCCTTATCAGATGACTCTGACTGAATTGAAGGAGTTGAAGGAGAAATTGGAGGACTTGTTGAAAGAGGATTTATTTGTCCGACTGTATCTCCCTGGGGTGATCTTATTTTATTTGTGAAGAACAAGGATGGTACTATGTGTATATGTAAGGACCCGAACCTCATGAGACCTTATCAATGCTTAAAATTAAGTTCCAGAGGTTTGTGACATACGACGTGCTTGTGTATGGCTTCATGTGGCTTAAGAAGGAGTTTTGGGCTTGGTTGCTCTCCATGGAACCTCCCATGAGCCGTTGTCCTCACCACCAGCCCTGGGAGGGGCTCTTGGAAGGTACCCCAACCTTCAAGCCAAGAAATTAGATAAGACAACCACTAGGAGACTCCGTACGAGTTGTACAACCCAGTACCAGCCATGGTGAAGTCTCGTGCAACCTACCACGAGCCATGGTGGGGTGTCTCATGAAGCCCTCTCCCTAAAATATTATTCTATGTATAAAATATTTGCTCAGAACTTGGGTCATTTATAATCACCGTGTACAATCGGTGAACCTTTGTATGGACTGTGAAGCCTTCAGTAGAGATCTCCTTCGTCTGAAAATATTTCTAAGTGTTAGAGGACCCCTAACACAGACCTTGTATGGTCCTTGGTCCCTTGTACGAGTCATGGTGCCCTGCCACGAGACCCCTGGGCACTTTTTAGTGCTCGATTCATTAATGGCTTTCTCATAATTTTGATTACTTTTAAGGGTCATTTGTGACTTTCTGTCCTATTAAAAACACCTGAAAAGACCTATACTCCTTCATCCTTATTCAATTTTATTCATTACACTTAGAACTCTAGAAATTTCTCTCTTCTAGGAACTCATTTCAAGTGTGACCTTGAAGATTCAACTTGGGAATTCAGGGAGGGTCTTCTTTCTCACATCAAATTCCTCTTAATTCTTCCAATTATCTAAGGTATGTGAGACTGATTCGTGATCCCTTTCAATTATAAAGACCCCAAACACTTGTCACTTCGTAATTTAAAAATTTCAAGCTTACTTTGAGTATGGGTCTTTTAAATGAGTGTTGATTTGATTCAATTGAGATATGAGTTGTACTTAGTTGGTGTTCTAAAAGTGATTTTAGCCTATTATGTTGAATTGCATTGATATTATGAAGGTTTGAATATACATGTCCCTTTTAAATATTGAATTTAGGCATGGCTAATCTCAAGTATGCTTTGATTGTGTATTCCTTCATGGAGTTACTTTGATTTCATCTTATAAAGTTATTTTAATTATGAATCTCTATTACCCATGCTATTCTCTCATTATTCATGCCATATGGATGCATGAACATTGATTTTGATGAAGTTTACGATGTGATTTAAGACCCAATTATGATTATGGCTATGTTTTCAAGACAGGTATGGTTATGACATGACATCTGATCACATAATGTCTATGATATGGCTCTTTGAGAAATTATGGATGTTTAAGCCACTATGTATAAGAACTAGGAGCTATTCCTATGCATGAAAGTATGACATGAAGTATGATTTGGCTTTCTAGCTCAAGTACGCATGATTATGAAGTATGTTAGGCCTCTAAGCCTAAGTATGCATGTAAATGATTTGAAAGACTTATGCCTCTTTTTCAAGCACGTATATGTATATATATTCTCGTGGTATGTTGACTTAGCACCAGATGGGATTGGAGGTGGGGGCTCGACATAAAAAGACCTTATATAAAGTCTCCTTTCTCATAACTATTTGGCTACATAGGTTCATGTTTATGCCCTTTTATAGTAGGTCACCTCTTTATTCGTTATGGGGAAGACAATGTCATTCCAAGTTATAGCTCACTTGGTCTTATGTCGGTTGAGGTCAGAACCCCGCTATGTACAAAGTATTTTGGCATTCATGCATCATAGATTTCATGGAATTTTGATATTATATTCTTTCTTGTATACACTCCTTCCTATATATGTTCTCTTGTCATCTAACATTGATTGTAGATTAATGAGTTCATAAGCATTTGCATGCCTATATATTTAGTACCTTCAAATGTACTAACACATACTTTGTCCATTGATGTCTCCCATGTTGTACCTCCTTTTTGAGGATAAAGTGGTCATTGTCAAGAAATAGAACCTAATAAGGTTAGGGTCTAACCCCAGGGAATACGTAGACTCAACAGAATTCAATGGCTACAATTTGAGTGATTAACCAACTTACTTAACCAAAGGAGGGCGATAGGGGGGTTGCAATACTCAATGGAAAAGTAAAACTAACTAACATACGAGTGAAATCAATATGGAGAGAAACTAAGGCATTGTGTTCCCCACGATTCCCTAACTTAGTATCACCGTATAACCTAATTCTTTTCTAGTGTATAGCATGCAGGATGGTAAGTTAAGTTTACTAAGCCCTTTGGTCAAAGGTTAGAGGCGAATTTCATGATGTGACTTGGCCCATCTCCGTAGTATGCATCACTACCCCTTACCTATTTGTCCCAGTACAACCTCCCCTTGGCCCAGTTTGTTTGATTAGACGAGAACACATCAATTGAATCTTGTTAATTAATATCTTTTTATATTCGTTACTACCTTGGTCCAGTCAATAACACTACACGGGTTCTGATGTTGGGCACTATAAAAAAATATGCAAAATGAGGAGAGTTAATTAATATATGCATGCACACTTTTCAAGAATTATGAATTATCCAAATTTAACTTGTTAGTTCTTCATGGTTCCTATAATCCTATTTATGAATTTAGCTACTCATACTTTGTGTAGATGCAAGACTCATGAATTGGAATAACATAATGGAGCACTTACACAATTGAATTAAGAACAAGCAAATCCAACTTCAAAGAGAATCACAAGATTAAAGATGCAATTAAAGTACAAGTGTTCTCAACGCTCTCCAATGTAATCTCACTATTTTCTCTCTCAAATTATTGAGTCTTCTATGTACTATGCAAAAACTTCTGAAAAATAATTCCACATAGTAGTTTGCTTGGTCTTATATGTCAATTATGGCCCCTTCCCATGTATGATATGTTATGTTATATGATTTGATGATTCCTTTTGCATATTTTATCTAAGGCATTGATCATCCATGACATGTTGAGCTTATACCTATTGATTATGAATATGCATATTGCTTAATTATCATTTATATTTCTTGTTACATTGCACCCTATATACTTAGCTCATTCCAAGTACTAACACACTTTTTGCCTACATGATCTAACAATGTAAGGACTAGAGCTCCTATCCATCCTCCTCCTCCATGTGGCTAACGATTCGATTGAAGAGTACATTTTGTTAGTCCTCCACTTTGGGGACAATAGCCATTTACTTTCTTGCGTTATTTAGACTTGTATATTTTTGGATACTATCTACTGAGGGTGAGCCTGGGAGATATCTTGGCGATTGTTCAATTCGTATTATAGGTGTTGTTGGAGAATTGGATATGTATGTATTGAGCCCGACTCTTATAATGCTATGTATTATGAAAGACTACTATAGTACCTTATTCCCTTTTATGTGTTGAATGCTTGTTGTATTGAAGAGATGAATGTCCAAAGTCCCTAATTGCCCCTATAGCATGATTCATACTTACCTGCCCCTTAGACTTTAATTGTCATATGATCCATGATAATCCTCTTCCCTGCAGCATCCTCATAGTGTGAGTCCAAAGTCATGTTTCCCTTGGAATTTATGTGTTACTTGCTTTAATTTTTGCTTCCACAACTAAATATGTGCTATGCATGCTTAAAAGGCTTGTTTGGGGTTCCTCTGGGCTCTCTATTTGCCATGTTATGCCTAGGCCCTAGGGTTGGATCATGATAAAATTTGGTATCAGAGAACTAGGTTTATTAGTAGTCCTCGGAAATCCAACACACCACATCAAGTTGAGTCTTGTTCATGGTTATAAAGCATGCCATAACTATGAATTGGAGGCTATGAGATGTTTTATGATCTTCTATATCATGCCTCAAAGATGAGAGGCTCCAAGAGCTCCCCACTTCCTAGGGTAAACCGGCCCCTCCGGCTCCACAAGTTCCCTAAGAAGAGGAAGGGGTCACTGATGTAGAGTATTGGAATGTGGTCACACTTTTGGCAAGGGTCGTGGCCAACCAAATAATTCAAGCTCCTCATGCTCCTACCCCAGCCTCATGGGTAGGGGCTTTCATAAGGATGAATTCGTTAGAGTTCTATGGCTCTAAATTTGAAGAAGACCCCCAAGAGTTCATCGATAAGGTGTACAAAGTTCTTGACATTATGGGGGTTAACTCAGAGGACAAAGCAAAACTAGAAACCTATAAACTAAAAGGCCTTAATCAATTGTGGTTTGTTCAATGGAAGGGTGGGACAAAGCATGGAAAACCTATCACTTAGGAAGAATTCAAGGTTTCCTTCCTTAATCGTTTCTTTTCCATAGAGTTAAGGAAGGCAAAGAAGATAGAGTTTATGAATATCAAGTAAGGTTCGATGAGTGTTAGGGAGTATTCCCTAAAATTTAAAATTTGCTTAAAGTATTTTCCTCACTTGGTTGCTGAACCTAGGGCAAGGATACATAAGTTCATGGCAGAAATGTCTGACTTGATCAATGAAGAATGCCGCACCATCATTCTCATAGGAGATATGGACCTGTCTTGGCTCATGACATATGTCGAGCCACTTGAAGGGGAAAATTTTAGAAAAAGGAGTGAAGAGTCCAAGAGGGCTCGGTATGATGGTGGTTTCTAAGGCACCAAGGGTGGTCGCTTCCAACAAGGCCACAAGTTCCAATGTCAAGGGTTTTCTAATGACTAAGGTCAATGATTTGCTAATTATAAGGTGCCCAACCCTAGAGCTCAAGGTAGTAATGGGTGCCAAATAATTCCTAAGTGTTAAGGTTTGGTAAAAATCATAGTGGTAGATGCTACAAGGAAATGGGTACTTGCTTTGAGTGAGGCGAAATCGGCCACAAGATGATGGATTGTCCAAACAAGGGTAAGATGGCTATCCTCAAGGAAAATGTGCTCATGGTGATCAAAGGACACAAGGTGGTCAACAAGGAGGTGCTCACGCCATAATCACTTTTATGCTCTTCAAGGAAGGCAAGGAGTGGATGAGGCACCCAATGTGGTTACCAATATGCTAAAGATCTACAATCTTGATATGTATGCTTTATTGGATTCGGGTGCCACTCTCTCTTTCATTACTCTTTTTGTTGCTAATAGACTTCATATGTATCTTGAGTTGTTATGTGAACCCTTTGAAGTGTTTACCCCCGTTGATGAGTCCATTGTTGCTAAAGGAGTTTATAGGGGTTATCCTGTGTCTATATTGCATAAAGACTTACCTTGTGATTATGTTGAACTCGACATGGTAGATTTTGATATTATTTTTGGGATAGATTGGTTACGTGCATATCATGCCTCTATTAATTGTAGAACCCACAAGCTTAAGTTTTAACTTCCTAATGAGCTTGTCCTTGAGTGGTTAGGTCATGAATTAGTGGTTAAGGGTATGTTTATCTCTTGTCCGAAATCAATTGATAAGGGTTGCAAATACCATCTCATAAAGGTTAGGAATGTTAAGTCTAGGGTCCCTTATATTGAGTTTGTTGGTGGTTAATGAGTTTCTTGATGTATTTCCCAATGCACTTCCTGGTGTCCTTCCCAAAAGATAAATAAATTTTGGTATAGACTTCCTCCTCGATACCCAACCAATTTTTAGTCTGCCTTACCACATGGCCCCAGTGAAGTTGAAGGAGTTCAAGGACTAATTAATAGAGTTTTTTGGAAAAGGGCTTCATAAGGCGTATCAAGTCACCTTGGGATGCACCGGTGTTATTTGTAAGGAAGAAAGAAGGCTCCTTAGAATATGCATCAACTATCGGTAACTCAATAAGGCCACTATGAAGAACAAGTATCCCTTACCAAATATAGATAACCTATTTGGTCAACTATAAGGGGCTAGCGACTTCTCAAAGATTAACTTTTGGTCTAGGAATCATTAATTGAGGGTAAGGGAGAGTGATATTCCAAAAATGGCCTTCCGAATGAGATATGGGCATTTTAAGTTCGTCATGATGTCCTTTGGTCTAAGTAATGCTCCGACAATATTTATAGATCTTAGGAATAGAATTTTTGTTTCCTACCTGGACATATTTTTGGTGATCTCCATTGACGATATTTTGATTTATTGCCAGAGTAAAGAACAATATGTGAAATATTTGAGAGTAGTGTTGCAATCGTTGAGGGAAGAAAGATCGTTCTCCAAATTGGACAAATGTGAATTTTGATTGAAGGAAATTGCCTTTCTAGGGCATATAGTGTCAGGTGAAAGGATTAAAGTGGATCCAAAGAAGACAGAGATGGTAAGGAATTAGCCTAGACCATCGACTCCAATGGATATTAGGAGCTTTTGGGGTTTTATCAAGGTACTAACAAAGGATTTTTTTAGGTTTTTTCTTGAATTACTTCTCCTTTGACATAGTTGGCACAATAAAGGCTTAATTTATATGGACTGATGAATGTGAAAGAAGTTTCCAAACTTTGAAACACAAGCTTACATCTGATCCTATTTTGGATCTACGGGAAGGGTTATAAGGATTTGTGGTGCATAAGGATGCTTCAAGAGTTGTCTTAGGGTATGTATTGGTGCAAAATGGCAAAGTCACTAACTATACTTCTAGGAAACTAAAGGTACATGAATGCAATCACCACACCCATATCTCGAATTAATAACCGTTGTATTTGGTTTGAAGATATGGTATCACTATTTATATGGGGTGCATGTAGATGTATTCACCGATCATAAAAGTCTTCAATACGTATTCACCCAAAGAGATCTAAATTTGAGGCAAATGAGATGGTTGGAGTTCCTTAAAGATTATGACATGAGTGTGCATTAGCATTTGAGTAAGGCTAATATTATGGTCAATGCCCTAAATAGAATATCCATAAAGAGTACGACTCATATTGATAATGACAATAAGGAATTAGCAAGGGAAGCTCACCAGTTTGCTAGATTGGGATTAGGTTGGATGAAGACGAAAATGGAGGTGTGGTGGTTGTAGACAGTTCTAAGTCTTTCTTGATTGAAGAGGTCAAATCCAAACAAGACCTTGACCTTGCATTGTTAGAATTTAAAGCGTTGGTGAAGGATGACAAGGTGAAGGTTTTCTACAAAGGGAGAGATAGTGTCCTTAGATACCAAAATAGGTTATGTGTGTCTGACATCGATGGTTTGAGGACCTTGACCTTGAATAAGGCTCACAATTCATTGTATTCCCTTTGCCCTAGTTCTACAAAGATGTATAGGGATTTGAGAGAAGTGCATCGGTGGAGATTGCTAAGTTTGTAGTCGGTTGCAATAGTAGTCAACAAGTCAAAGCCAACATCAAAGGTTGAGGTGGCTTAGCCAAGATATAGAGATTTCTACTTGAAAATGAGAAGAAATAAGCATGAATTTTGTGATTGGGTTACCAAAGACTAGAAAGCACTTTGGTTCCATTTGGGTTATTGTTGATAGAGTGATAAAGTTAACTCACTTCCTACTGGTTAAAATAATTTATGGTGCCGAAGATTATGCAAAGTTGTACATTAATGTGTTGGTTAGATTGCACAGGGACCTATTGGCCATTATCTTGGATCATGGTGCTCAATTTACTTTGTACTTTTGGAGGTCCTTTCAAAAGGGCCTTAGTACTAAAGTCAAGCTTAGTTGGTAATGGTTGGTAGTTGTTCTATAGGAAAAAGAGTATGGGTTATTTGAATACAAGGTTCTCATTGGGTTTGACATGTTTTATTGGTGGAGTTAAAGGGCCCTCTAAAGTTGTAATATGTGAGAGTGAAGATGTCGATTATCAAGTGCGAATACTAGCTTCTAAGGAATCATTAATTGTCTAACCTACTTAGATAATGGTGTTTGATATTGTAGTCACGTTGAGAAACCAACAAGTTGTTAATACAAATGCTTAAGTTTGGGATTGATCATAAGAAAATTCATAGTGATGGATCTTGGTGTTGGTATTAATGTATTTAAGTGTAAATTGTATTTTGGAAATCTATCTAGGGACTAGTGACTTCATTGTAAGCTAACGAGAGTGTATGTTAAATGATATATAAGCTTGTGGAAGTAAGGGTATTTCAATTGGTTTGGTGACTCAAAAGCAATTGAGAATGTATTAAGTGATTATATACAGAAAAGTTGGATGGCTCGTTAAGTATCTAACAACATAAGATCAGTTTTATAAGAGCGACGTGGCCTATTTGTCATATTCAAGTTGTGGTAATATGATTATATGTGCATCATATAGACTAAAAACTAATGGGCAAAAATCTTGCAAAGAAGTCTACAAATGTTTGGT
Source organism: Solanum sejunctum (assembly GCA_025642045.1). Lineage (NCBI taxonomy): Eukaryota > Viridiplantae > Streptophyta > Magnoliopsida > Solanales > Solanaceae > Solanum > Solanum sejunctum. The sequence goes on along the minus strand of JAOTQJ010000002.1, from coordinate 11,953,102 downwards.
TTAAGTATGGGGATAGGTTTTTTTGGTGGTATTGAATTTAGTCACTGGTACGCCTTGGGTTTCTAATAAAAGGTATGACATGATTAATGATACACTAAGGTATACAATCTCCAAAAATCTTTATGGTATGCATTAAGGTTGATTGACAAAGGAATTAGTTTACATGGTGAATTAGATTCGTGTTTTTCATTATAAGCTTGCATTCGTAGCACATGATTTTGTCAAGACACAAATTATCCAAGTAATAAGATGACTGACTTTGTTGGTTATTTGAGCATTAAAAGAGTTGGTACATGACTTCAGTGGTAAATTTTACTACTTATGATCACGGAAGAGACTATTAATGTTTCATCTAAGTAGATTGGTGTAAAGTAAGAGGCAATCCGCAATATAGTTTTGGCTAAGGAGTAGCAATGATAAATGGGCTAGAAAAATATATAATACTTTGGAATCAAAGAGTTGAGCATTTAGGATTGGGTCATGAGTATGGGTTAAGCATTCATACATCCTAGTAGCATTGTAGAGGGATACAAGCTAAGAAATGTGATGAAGATAAGATAGTAAGTATAGGACCTTGATTTAGAGTTAAGGATGGTATGACTTTGTTTCTTTAAGTTCATAAGTAATAATGTGAGAGCAGGATTGGCACTGAATTATTAAAGATTATCAAATACTTTCTAGCTTGAGTTGGATGAGAAGCAGTGATATATGAAAGGTTCTATATTTTCATGCTAGGTTGGATTGTCTAATCATGATTATTGATGACATTGAATTAGGTGGATAGTACTTTGCTAGTGACAGTTAATGTAAACTATTACAATGAGTAATCGAGGCACTTGGTGATAAGTAATGGTTACCCACTTATGACATACATAATTCTTGGGGTATTAAGGGTTATGTTTTGACATAAGAGAATGAATGTTTGAATGGAGGCTGAGGTATGTCATATGAATAGTTGCTTATGATTGAGATTGGTTTCTGATTCAATAGTGGTGGCCCGTGGGAAAAGCACCATCAGGATTGAAATTTGTGTTATTGGCCTAGGATAGTAGCAGTTCACTTAGGAGGTGTTATAAAATATAGTTGCAGATAGTGATAATGTAATTTCTAATAATATTTTTGTACTAATAATGGTTTCTGGAGCATGAGTGAATGATTCAAAAAGTCATGATACCTTGCCGATGTTGGTTTTAGTATGTATTTTATGGTGAATGTGTTAGAATGTGATAGGTGGATTATGATTCATATTGTTTTGATAACCAAATGAGTAATCATATACAGAGAAAGGTGTAATGGATGGAGATTAGATTATTGGAGGAGTTTCGATTATGAGAACCAGAGAGGGAGTACTTTGAGTCAGACAAAAGATGAATTTTAGTGGTTAGGGTATCCTAGTACCCCACAAGTGTGAATCTTACTAAAATACTTGTATGGGGATTGTCCCAGAGGATTGTAGCTTCTTGATAGTCTTGATAGTTATCTTTTCAATGAAGATCTGTTCGACTTTATGTGATTGATTTTAAGGGCCTTCTATTTGTGCCATTTTCTAGAGTTCTCTACTATTGCAGCTACTATTCTCGTACTTGATATTATTGTTAGAGGTCACATATGCTTGAGGGCAGTTTTCGCTAGTTGGTCACCTAATTATCACCTTCCTTGGATTAGAATTATTTGGCTTTCTCTCACGACTATTCATTGTTTAGAGATCAAATTTATATAGCATAACTTTGGGAGAGAACTATGTTATGAGGATGAAAGATAACTAATTTTATAGCGTAAAAGTGTTACGAGTGCATGGTGGTCGGGCCTATCCGACAGATTTTTAAGGAGGGCAATTTCATCATTTTCTATTATTATATGCCTATACCACATCATTTAGGACTTTAAACAAGCCCTTCTTAGCCTTAAAACAACCCTAATCTACTTCATCTCCTCTGTTTAATATATTCTTAAGTCTAAATCCCTCCCAAATACTTCAAGCTCTCTCAAGATGTTCAAGTGTGAGGTGCAACCTAGGGTTTTGGATTCTTCACTTCCAAATCATATTTCTTCCACTAAAATCACACCAAGGTATGTGGGTTTGTATTTGTGGAGTCCTTTCCTCTAGAAAGCTCTACCATTCTTCTTCTTATTCTATTTTAAGTTATGAAAATTTATGAAAGTTTATGAACTATTTTATATGATGACATTTTGAAGCGATTATAGTAATCTACCATTGTACATTATATTGCATTGAAATTCCATATGAAATTGATGAATTTTTACGAGGGCTTGATGATACCCTAGCTAAGTCTTATGATGCTTTTGGTGGGTTCTTTTAAATAATGCTCAAGTGATTTTATTCTACTCCTTTCATGTCCTTTATTCTTGAATTGCACGATTTTAAACTTTTGTATATGTACCCACTATGATTTGATTAAAGATGTATGTCAAGCTTCTATGATGTTGAGGTCCTTCTGGCAAGTTGTACAACTATGAATGATATGAATTTTGAAAGGTACTGTGCATGCTATGAGATATGAGAATATTGTGGACGTTATGAAAGTTATGAAGCCCTATCATTAGTATTATGAAGCTTTGGTTTTGATGAGTCACTCTATGATATAATTATGATATTATGATGCTTTGGATATTATGACTTAGGTATGATTTGAGTATCCCTTGGTATTATAACCTATCACTGAAAGGACCTCGGTAGATAACCATGTTCCCATATCTATGTTGCCATCATAATTTTGTGAATTAGCTAATAGATCCATATAGCTTTTGTTGCATGATTGACCAAAAAGGGTGGTGTTCTTGTATGACACATATAATTAAAAACCAAAAATGATGGTGTTCCTGTAAGGTTCTTATCATATGTTACTAAAAAGGGTGGTGTTCCTGTAAGGTTTTTATGAAGCACTTAACTAAATGGGAGAGTTCCCATAAGGTGAGTGTGTGGTTTATCTTGGCAAAGTAGACCACTCTTAGTTTGGTGTGGGGTACACATCAAATTCCAAGTAGTAGCTCACCTAGTCTCACATATCGGTTATGGTCTCTTCCCATATATGTATGATATGTTATATGACTTGATTATTCCTCATGCATATTTTGACTAAAGCGTAGAGCATTCATGACATATTGAACCAATACTTATTGTTCATGATTATGCATATTGTTTAATTATGACTTATGTTCTTTGTTGCAATACTTAGTACATTACGATTACTAATGCATACTTTTTTCCTACATGATCTAACCATATAGTGATCGAAGCTCCTATCCATCCTCATCCTCCACGTGGCTAGACGGTTCTGTTGAAGATCACTTTTGGCGAGTCCTCCAAATTCAGGGACAATGTCCATTTACTTTCATGCTTATTAAGACTTGTCTATTGATGAACATTTATATTTTGAGGGTAAGCCTAAGAGATGTCTTGGCCCCTATTTCACTCCTTGTTAAAGGTATTGTTGGATATGGATATGGATATGGATTTGTATGTATGAGCTTGACTTTTATTATGTTTATGTAATATTGAAGACTTTCCCTTAGTCTCTTAGTCCCTCTTATGTGTTAAATGCTTATTGTAGTGCTGAGATGGAAGTCCTAAGTCCCTATTGCATTATGGTGTGATTCATACTTACCCGCCCCTTAGACATTACTTGTTATGTGATCCATGCTAATCCTCTCCCCATGACATCCCCATAGATCGAGTCCAAAGTCTTGTTTTCCCCTAATTTTTTTTAATGTTGATGTGTATTTATGCCTCCGCAACCAAGGATGTGATATGCATACTTAAGAGGCTTATTTGGGGTTCTTTGGGTTCCTTATTCACCGTGTCACGTCAAGGCCCTAGGATTGGATTGTGAGATTCATAAGTCTGTGGACTCTCTCCATCCCTGTAAGAATCAGGGATATAGCATGGTGAGATAATTGACAAAAACAGGTCTCATACTTAGCAATAGTTATACTCCCTGAGTCAAACTCTCAAATCTCGTCTGATGTCCTCTCGAACACTACAAGAGATGAATTGGCTCAAGCATCTAATGATACACCCCACTCTATCGAAGGAGATCTAACTAGTCTAGATATCATATATGTCCTCCACCACTCTCTAGCGACATTTTTATGCTAAAGAGCAATAAATCTGACACTCTGAAGATTAACTAGGCCCACAGACTCCAACATCTCGTGGCATAAAGTCAAGAACATATATGCATTCTCATCCTTACCACCTTTGGACAGGGGTTGTTTCATATTCTAAAATCACTCATAGCTCTGCTGATCATCAACCAAATTATCGGTTTAGGAGCAATCTATATTGGTACAGGAACCAATGATGGTTAGCCACCTGAGCAAGAATAGTTTTTTTTTAATAGGAGTATATCCATCTGCCCGAAACTTTTAGCCTCCTAGGGTACCTATGGCACTACCAGTCTGTGCCATATGTTAAAGTATATCTAACACTCTTAGAAAAGTATCCTTTAACAATGATGTAGTTGCATACTAGGGAGGGGTCTGATCTCCTCTAACCTCAGGCTTGGGCTCGGGGGAGATACCCCTCTCATAGTATCGAGCTAGAGTTGTTCCTCAACCGCAGCCCCTACCTCGATCTCCATCTCTACCCTTGCCTATATCCCTAGCTGGGGCCTTAGTAACAATGTCAAGGGTTGTCTCTCCTCTATAAAAAACTGATGCTCTAGTCACGGCCATCTGTCAAGAGAACACGCGACACTCAGCACTAACTCAAGAATCCACACATAACTAAACTGAAAAAAGTAAAAGAGAATTTTCCTAATAGTCTCTAGAGCCTTTCAAAGATAAGCAACTGACATCTTCAAGGCTATCATTGAGACTCTATTCAACTGGGCCTGTAAATATGTGAGACCTATGAACCTATGGCTTTGAAAGCAAAACTATCACAACTCGAAATTAGGTATGATGTCACTTGCCTTTAGTCCACCTAGATAAGTTCACCTAAACAGATAGTAATAGAATAATGTGAAACTTAAAACAATAATATAATCTAAATAGCCTAGGATAAAGCATAAGGGATCATAACCAAATTTAAAACTATCTCAGAATTGGTGTCAAGTGTAAAAGTCTCTAATACAACAACGTATGAAAGGAAATAATACAAGTTTCAATAGTCTTTGTTTCTCAAATAGAACAAAATATAAGGAAATCCGACATTCTTGAGAGTAGGCTAGAGCAACAAGCAACTATCTCTCAATCTATCACATTTGATTTGAATAAAAATGGGAACATCAATAGGACCCGAGATCACAACCTACACACATGTGCATAAAACAAGGGTGACTACCAAAAGTACCCAACAAAGGGGCCTAAACAAAAGGTAAAGAATAAAGAACTCAAGTACTCCTTCCATCCCAACAACATGCCTACAAACTATAAAACCTATATACAGAAAAGGCTAGTATGCATAGTGTAACAACCCATGAGTTTAAAGTTGAGACTAAGGTAAAAAGCTGAGATTTGGTCACTAGATTAAAACCATGAGACCTAAGTAGAAGTCATTTTTTGATTCACAGATCGTACAAAGGCCTTATGGATTGGGCCTTAGGGAAATTAAAGTTTGGAAAGGAAGTACAAAAAGGATTATAGGTTGTTAAGTGTTTTACAGATCATTACGTGTAGTCATAAATGAAGTCCTGGAGATTGAAATTTTGGTTAATTATGGAAGAGTAGTACGATGGTTTTTCATGGCTCATGATCTATTCCACAGGTTATAAGATGGTCTGTGATTTTAGGGAGAAAAATAATGGCTTCTATATCTTTGCTTACGAATAATAGTACATCGTGCTTCTTTGTACATAAATTCGGCTCTCGTGGTTTGGAATGACAATTCATTAAGGGTATTCTCCACCTTTCCTATTTCCTTAAACCCTTAATAGCCTTATCTATCCCCTTCATGACCCCCATATAATTTTAAGCCACTCTTCTATCAAATTGAGTGCAAACGATACCAACACCTAAGTTCTAGCATGAGTTCATATATATGTTTATTTTAAATGATCATATCTCTTATAACATGATGAATTAGACGTTGAATGGCCTACCAAATAAAGGCTATTTGAATTATCTTTTCAACTCCAGCGATTTCACCTTATTTGGAGTTCGAACAAAATTTTTTTGACCATTTTAGTGAAGCACAATCACGCTGCATGCACATTCGACCCACCCTACAACCCATGGATAACCTTTCGTTTCATAAATGGGCTTTTAGTAGGATCGATCTAGAATCCTATCCTCGCATCCTAAACTCAATACTACATCATTTTGGCCTCTATTACGTCCTATGTAAGTTTTATACTCCCCATTCCTAAACCATTGTTCAAAACCTAATTCCTAAATATCCTCTCAACCTCCCAAGGTTCTCCATTGAAGGTAAGGCTAGGGTTTTGGGACTTCTTCACTAAAGTTCTTAATTTCTCCATAAATCTTCGCAAAGGCATTTAGGTTTCATCCATGGGTTACTTTACCCTTGGAGACCCAAATTATTTTCTACTCCGTTCTTTAATTTCAAGTTTGTAATTCTTCATGGATTTTCATAATATGATTCTAATTTTTTATATTATGAATCTATGGATGTTAGTTAACCTATATTATTATGAAATAATGTTTAATTTCATGGGTTGGATGTTATGTCTTGAATTCCTATATCATGGAAGTTAGGGTTTTAAAGATATTTAATGGGTTTCCCGAAACTGAAGTTAAATTGATGAATTCTTCTACCTATACACATGAGAAACTATAAACAAAGTTGTCTTAGCTGAAATTTTGAATTTATTTGAGGCTTCTTTACACGCCAATTTTGGGGTCATGAAATTTATGATATGGGTTTCTTAAATTATCTTTTAAATTGTGAATCCTACTAATCTTATACATGAATAGCTAGTAATTTTCGTGATTCCATGACTAATTGTGATTTTTCCTTATGACATTTTGGGTTATAAGTTGGTAGAGGGTTGCTTGATTTTACTTAAATTCATACTTCCTTTATTCTTACTGTATATGAATTAAGACTAAATCACATGAATTTCATGAATTGGTGTATAGACTCATATATCTCATTGATTTCAAGTAATAGATTTGAGAATTGGTTTATGGATTACTTCAAGCATGGGTTCGTTGTCATGGATACATATGAGTATGCATATTTTCTTCAAGTTTCAAGATCTTATAGCTAAATTAAATGTGTTAGTACATTGCATCATGACATATCCCATGACATGATATATTCTTAGAAAGATATTAAGGTCAATAATGAATGAATAATTCAAATGTGAGCTTCTTCACCTAATTATGATTATAAAATGATAATATCTTGTTAGTAGAGGCATAGACAAGATTTAGGATCTATCCTTATGATGATGATTAACATTTTAAATGCTTATGGGATGGGTTAGTAGAATATCTATCCATATTAAATGACTATATGATTCATGCTTATGATTATTCCGTGAGAGATGTACAAGCATCGAATGGACCTTAGGATGAATGCGAAAGCTCTCCGTTAGAAGAGGCATGAGACCATTAGTAGAATAAAATTATCCCATAACTATATTTCACCATATGAAATAGAAGTCACCTGCTAGTAGAGGTTAATTTTTAGTCCAACTGATAGTAGAGGTTGCTCAATAGTAGGCTTTAGTTGATCCACTTAGGAGGTCACCCTTGCAAGTGATCTCTCCCTTTCTTCTGATGTAGGAAAAACATCGAGATTCCATGGTTTATCTCACATGGTTTATGTCTATTAAAGAGTGCTCTCACATATGTTCACGTTCCCAAGGTGTTCTTTATGATGATTTATCATGGTTCCTTCATATTAAGTTCAAAGTTGTTTTAAAGTTCCTATGACTCGTTGCTTCAAAAGTTCAAATAGTATTTCTCCTAAAGGTATATGGCTATGTTTACAAACATATAAGGTGGTCTACACTATGCCTACTAATGCTTCTTTCATAATAAAATAGTATTTTATGTAAAGTGATGTATTGTTCACCCAAGGATGATAGTATTTTAAGTATTCATAACAATATATGTTTTTCACTAACCTAAGACTATGTGCCTCGTCATGTATTCAAGTAAGGGTAAGTTCTTTAATTCTCATATATATTATCTCATGTTTAATGGCTAAAGTAAAATGTTTAAATCATCACCCGCATGCATGTTCCAAATTTATTTAGATTTTCTTATTCATACTATGTTCATCCATGCATCCTACTAATTAAGTTCTTTCTAAAGTTTTCTCTTTATGTTTAAATGATATTTGCATGATTATGTGTCTTACCAATGCCTCTGTAAATGTATGGTTTTAGCATGAGACTTAGCATGAATCATCTCATCATTTGTTTATATGTCATGCATTATATACATACATACTAGTATATTCAATGTACTAATGCATACTTCTATGCCTACATGATTATGTATAGACCAGTGCACCTCGATATCCTCCACGTGGCTAGCATCAGAGTGTCACAATGAAAGTTGATGAGTCCAGTTCGGGGATGACGTCCTAGTGTTATTTCTAGTTTGATATATTAAGATAATTTAGTTTTCAGTTATAAAATTCCGTTTGCTATGATTGTATGTTTGGGGTGAGCTTGAACATGTCTTAGGCCCCGCCAAGTTTATGTTAGAGGTATTGTTGGACACATATGATATGGTTGTACTTAATCGCCCTTAGCCCCGTTTCCCCTAAGTTTTCTATCTTAGCTTATGGCATTACCTATGAATTCTTAAGATATTTAAGATGGCTTAGGTGAGGTGCCTTTGGGTATCTCACTCGTTGTGTGATGACTAGGCCCTAGGTCGAGTCATTACACATAGTATAGATAATATATATAGTTAAAGTCTCAGTCCACAACATATCAACAAATCAATCCCAATAAATTACAAGTTCAGAGTCAAACAAGATATCACACTTAGTATAGTTTAACACATTTAGAGCAAGGAAGGAGATGGAATGGCATGAAATGCCATGATATGGAGGCAACACAATGCAATGTCAAGTAATCGTGCTGCATATTTGTCCTATGCTATACATTTGGTTATATAACCAAATCAGAACCTATCAGGGCCATACATGGACCATATATCCATTGGAACCATTTTCCTTCAGCATTTACTTTCATATCTAGCCAAAACTTTTTTTTGCGGCTTTTTTTTTCTAGCTAGAACCATTTCTCTTCAGTTTTTCTTTTTTTTCTTCCATTTCTAGTTGGAATCATTTTCCTTTGATTTTTTTTCTTTTTCTTTCTTTTCTAGCTAGAACCATTTATTTGATTTTTCATCATCAATGGCACATCAAGTAAATATATATCACCACAACACAATAATCACTTTCATAAGCATGAGAATATGTAAAATGTCCACCTAAGTCAATTATTTAATAATCAATAATTATTCTCATTGTGCTTTCAACACTGGCTTAATCATCAAAATAATAGTGACATCATATCATAGCTCAAGTTTTCAATTGCCTTTTTATCATCATAGCTTAGGGCTACTTTTCATTGAATCCACATTCCTCAAGTATTCATTGCAATAAATTCAATGAATGCTAGGTTAAACAATTAGCTCAACATCACATATAAAGTACTTCAATAGTTATTTCAACGTGAGTCAAAGTTCAACAATTAGATTGATATGAACAACTTCTACATTTCAACAATTGATATTACAATCTCAATTCACATTATCATAACAAGTACACATCAATTCAAGAGTCAATTATATATGTTATCATAGCAACATTCCTATTACCCAATCATATTCACTAATTCATGTCACGAAACCTCAAATATACACAAAGAAAGGAAGAAATCAAGTTCAATTAAACTCAATAATGTTTAGCATCCACTTGTCTCAAATTAGCCAATCAATCAATCCAACAAGAGTCCATTCCCTTCATTTTTTGAATCGTCTAAAGTATCGCAATCTATTCGAAAATGAATTCACAATCATAATTCAAAGGTAATGACACAAAAATCAAGCAATTTGAGGAAAATGGCAAAATTGTCTAAAAAATCACTATAAGAAATTGAGATCAAAATCTGAAAATTTTTAGATGGAAATATTCTTCTCATAGTTAGGAATCTATTAGTAAAAATTATTTCGAAAATAAAGCTAAAATTAGCTCAGAATCACCATTTTTGTGAAAAATTCAAGTCCATGAAAAGTCCATAATTTCCTTGATTGAAAATCTAAATTGGATGTTAAATCAAGGAACAATTAATGGGTTACGAAAAGGAGAGTTGAAAATACCTTTTCAGTTAAAATACTTCAAAAAACAAAGTAAAAATCATCCAAGTCGAGCTCTCAATATTTAAAAATGGAGAAAATATTTAAAATGCATAATTAGGATCTTAAAGTCATCCCTCTGATATCGTAAAAGCGACAAGGCATTGCTACAACGAAACTGACAGAAAGTGTGGGTTTCACTAAAGCTAAGCCTGATAGCTTTAGCGATGGCTCACTATAGCAAGCATTCACTCACTTTAGCAATTACGCACTTGCTAAAGCAAGGCCTAAAACAACACTAGAACACAACAAATGTCAAACAATTTCAAAAGCTCAAAATTAATTCTTGAGATTCATTCAGGATCCCATACGCACAAACTATATATACTACCCCACTAAATTATACATTCCAAACATAATGGAATCATCAAAAATTGAATACAAACTCTCCTTGACTCAGAACCCATTAGGTGCAACTAAACTAACTTAGGCCACTTGAAATACCAAAACTCTACCAGAACGTCCAAAAATCAAGGCGAAGCTCATTCTAGCACTGTCACGACTCAAGCCTAGGCCCTAGACGTGACATGGCAAATAGGAACCCAAAAGGGACCCCAAACAAGCCTCTTAGTATATCATTTACACATCCATGGTCATGAAAGTAATTAAACAATAATAAGATAATAGAAATAAGGATAAAGGGGCAAAGGGAAGTCTTCTATAACATAAATCATCAAAGGAGTCAAAGCTCAATGCATAAATACATAACTAGTCCAACAACACCTCTAATATATATTGTGCAAGGGACAAGACAACTTTTCAAGCTCACCCTCATAGTCACAAGCATCTAAACAAAGAAAAGAGCCTTTACATAACATAGGAAACAATAGCTATCATCCTCGGAGTTGAGGACTCACCAAGCTTACTTCGAGAGATAGTACCAGCCATGTGAAGGAGGAGGATGATCAAGTGGAACTCCAGTTCCTATATGGTAAGATCATATAGGTATAGATTATGCATTAGTATATTCGAATATACTAAGTATGTAAGTTGCAAAGCCATAAGAGATAAGCAACATAGTCAAAATGCATAATTAGGCAATGGATGAGCATATAACAATCATGGTTGATACTTGAAGTAAACATGATTATATGAACATATTACATGAGTAGTAAGAGACTATCATTATAGAAACCAAGGCTGAAATGACCCCAAAACGTGCCAGAAAATGTGCCTCGGAATGCCTAAAATTTTAAATTCCATAT
>JAOTQJ010000002.1:11930835-11941489 GCA_025642045.1 Solanum sejunctum | reverse complement strand
ATAAAAGGGCTATAAGTATAGTGTCTAAAAAAATAAAGTACAAAATGGAGTGAAAAATAGGTAGAGTCCCGAACTAAGGGCTCACCGCAATAATAAGCTAGTCTCGAACGCCAACTACTAGCCATGAGATGGGGGAGGTATACATGTCCCTATATGGTTAGATCATGTAGGTAAATATGCGTTACTACATTTAAATGTACTAAATATGTGAGATGCAATGCACGAAAAAAAATTGTAATAACGTCATAATTAAACATAATATATGAATATAAATAAGATAGAGAGTCATGAAATAAGCATAAGCATACAAATAGAATAAGGCTCAGATCAATATGATACAATGCATAAGAAAATACATAAAGTTAAGATATGTCATAAGATCATATAAACTTGTGGGAATGGACTCGATTGTACATGAGTGTATCTTTTAATTTGGACTTACGGGGACTCGGTTGGATTTAGTTAGTAGTCTTGGGTTTTGTTTGTTTTCCTTATACTCGTGTGCATTCCATTTCTATATTCTATTCTAGACCTCTATCTATGTAGATTCTTGTATTTTTTAAAAAAAAATTACCTTTACTTTTCTTGTCAATCCACCTATAATACCTACTGGGTACCCATTGTTTTGATATTCATACTACACTTGTATTTTTTTTCGTGATATAGGTTCGAACACCAATTATTATTGCTGATATTCGAGCTTATGGCAGTAAGCTTTCAAAAGCGATGATAAGCACATGGCATCTTGGATCATTACTCGTCTCCTTTTATGTTTTGTGACCCGTCGTTTGCTATTTGAGACAATATATTTCTGTCTGTATATATTTTGGTCCACTTTTCAAATTTTTAGTCATGTCTAGTGACTATATACTATATATATGCGTGTGTGTATATATTGGTTGTTCTATTGCATCTTTTATTGTTGTACTATTTTTTCTGCTCCCTAAACTCATTGCTTGTTGTTTAAGATTACGGGTCATTTAGCTTATCTATTGGTAGATTAGTAAATGTTATCATGACTCAAAAAACCGGATCACGATAGTTATTTATTGCCAATTTAATTTATATACTGTCATGGGTCAATTTTTTATTCGTCAAATCATGATTCAACTCGATATTTAGTCCATTTTAGTTCAAAGTAAATTTAGGCGAATTATTGCCCAATCTGACTTCTCATTTAATCCGTTTTAATCTCTCTAACTTCATCCTAACCTATCATTTGACATACCTAGACACAATACTTTTGAGACAAGGATACATTAGAAACAAGACAAAAGATTCAGTATTTCTCTTTTCTTCATTTTTGGTTATCAATTTTAGTATGGTGATTTCACATTCTTCTATGAGTAAAGAAACTTCAATCCTAGGATTTTGGTGGAACCTTTTGTAAGATGAATTCTTGTAGTTTCTGTATAATTGAACCATTGAATTTTTTTTTTATTTGTTTAACCACGTGCTTATTCACTTGATTGAATGGTCATCAATTGATTGTGCCAATTATATATTGCTTAAGAATAAATACATGTTTTGGTGGTTGTTGCATTATGTCACCCTTTATGTATACGAGAGATCAATCATGTCTATTAAAAGTATATTTAGAGATAATCTAGCTATGATATGGTCATAGTTGTTGGGATATACTATTAATCATATATTTGTGTTATAATATTTTAGTTCCTTGTAAAGACTTTGTACGTTATTTTATTTATTATAATAAAAGTATTTATTTGAATACTTCATTATATATATATATATGTGTGTGTGTGTATTCATATCTAATATAGTAGACGATTTTGCGTATGGAGAAATTTAGCTCATACGTAGAAGGTTAAAATTGTTGGTTTATATAAGTTAAAATTAAAATGTTCATGATCAAGATGAGGTAGGACAAACATTTAGGTGATCGTAGCACAAGATTAAATCTAATTTGATCTTAATTATGGGAATGGTTAAATTTTAACTTCTTGTGCTAATACATTTTGTATGTATTGAATGGACCAATTTGAGAATTTTGTTTATGTTTTGAATGTTTAATAAATAAATTCTCTTGTCCATTACAAGTACTTATAATTTAAATCTTGATATTAGTAAGAATTATGTGATTTGTTAAATTATTTTAATCCATTAAAAGGTGAGACTTTTGATGAGTCAATAAATTCCTAATGGGTTGGATAATCACAAATAACATTAGTGAAATAATAATTAGTTAATAGAACCATGTCTCAGTCTCGAGTTGAAGACACTCCTTTATGGCTACTTAAGAGTTTTCACGTGAAAATCCTGCAGGTGAATTTATATCCGTCACGTGAAATGAATTAAGTATGAAAGATAAAGGATTAATTTAGTCAATAAATGAAATTTTTTTCAGAAGATTTAATTTAATTGATTGGTGTCATTAATTCTAACACGGAGGTTAAATAAAATGCAATGGGAAATTTTAAAATTAATATTGAGAAGTGCAATTACATATTTTTAGTGAAATAATATGTAATTTTTTACGATATGATTAATTCGTTATTTTGAAAATTATTATCGTAAATAGAAGTCTCAGTTAAGTATATCTTCGGTCCCTACTATGCCTGATCAATTAGCCAGTTTTGAGAAAAATATTTTTTTTTAAATAAAATCAATGGGTTTTATTATGTATACTAAAATACTAATTTGGAAATATTTTAAATTAAATAAAATATCAAAAAGCAATTTATTTATTTTTTGGAAATAAAATCAGTAGGTTTTTTGTCAAATAATATATTAATTTTGAGAATATTTTAAATTAAAAAAGGGAAAATGTTTTGGGGGGTTTATGGGGTGTTGAATACTCCTAATTATTTTTAAAAATATTTTTTTCTTTTAATGGAGGAATATAAATGGATGGGGGTTTTGATTGGGTCTTAATTAGCCCCTTAATGACTCTCTAATCGTTGGTTTTGTTTAGCACTCTTCTTCTTCTTCTGAAGTTGAGCATATAAGGAGTCCTCCTGTAGAAAAGAAGAGATAGAAAATAATAAACAAATCCACAAACTTCTTCAATCACTTGCCCACACAAGTGTCGGTTAGGAAATTGTTCTGACAATAACAACAGATCGAAGTCTTGGACTCCTCACTTGAAGAAATCATTTTTGAAAGCTTCAATGTACTCTCTTCTTTGACTCGTTAGTTTTTTATGAATTTTAATGGATATATAAAAATAATTATATTACATTATGATCATGTGAGAATTACGATCCTGTTGATATGCTTCGTTTGTTTAATTTCTAAAAATTGGTATCAGTGGATCATCTTACAATGTCGTGAAAATGTAATATGAGAACTTTTAACAATCATGATTTATTGTTTATCTGTGATTTACTGTTTATTGATTGAAGTATCATATTCTTGTGTTTATTGCTCGAAAGTTTATTCATGTATGAGAATTATTTTTTTCTTAATCTAGAAACTAAAAATTTGTTCTAATAAATACTGTTTCAGCGTTTAATTTTTCAGTTCTACATGAACTTTACATGATTCAGATAGAATCTATTTTTGTCTAAGATATTACAGAATTTGTTCTTTTATTTTTGAAAAACAAAAAAAAATTAGAAAAAGAAAAAAAATTCTAGAAAACGAAAAAAGAAATTTTTTTTTTGAACAGATTATAATTAATTATAGTTATACACATAATTGTCCTTCCTTATGAACATAAGTATTTTTTCTGAAAAACAAAGTAAGCAGGACCGTTGTGCCATGGCCTTACCTGCTAGCATGGCTTCTGTGCCAAGGCATTGCCTAATGGCATGGCCTGCGCCATGGATAGCCTATGCGCCCTGCAAGCGCGCGCGGGTGGCCTGCCAAAGCTTGGCCTAAAATCTTATTTTTTCCCACGAACTTCGATTGACCTCAAATTTGTCTCGCTAACTAGACACGACCCAATGAGCAATACCCATTACGATGATGTGGTATACGACCTTATTTGACCAAAGAACATCGTTTAGATAGATTTTTGGCTAATTTTTTTTCAAAAAGTTAAAATTTTTTGAAAAAATTATTTTTTGAGGTCCAGTGGTGTAAAGGTTCATTCCTAACACTTATAAATTGTTTTAGCAATAAAAGTATTAGTTTATATGTTGACTCAGGTCTTCTTCCCTATCAGATGAACTTGCATATTTTGATACTATTTTCGTAGTGTCTCTTAGTTTGATAACTTGTTTAAAACTTTCCTACTAAGTTACATGTTGAATCAATGAACAAGGGCCATTATCTTATATATATATATATATATACACACACACACACACTTGGTTACACTGAACAACATATTCTCTAATTGAGTTGGACTTGTTTTGTTTAAATGGGCAATATATACAAATGTGCACATATGTTTGCTAAAATAGTTAAGTTTCCGTATTGAATCTAACTATTTATAAGCTTTCATATATGTATTTGTTATTTTCTGATAATACATGTATATTTAATGATTTTTTTAATCTCTCAGATTAACTATGTCTCATTTCAACCCTTTGACCTTTATTCAGCATTGATATAAACTAAAGGGATCGAATTATGTTGATTGAAAATGAAATTTAGACATAGTCTTGACTTCTGAGGGTTATAAATTTGTGTTGGTTGAAGAATGTCCTATCAAACCTATTGATCCAACTGAGAAAGAGATCTAAGCCTATGACAATTAGGTCAAGGCTGATGAGATGGCAAGATGCTATATTCTTGCCTCAATGGCGAATGTCTTGCAGCATCAATATCAATCCATGCCATCTGCTTATGATATGTTGGCATCTCTTAAGGAGATGTTTGGAGAGCAAAATCATATTGTAAAGCAGATTTTCATGAAAGCCCTTTTGATCACAAAAATGGTGGAAGGATCTTTTGTCAGGGAACATGTACTGAAGTTGATAAGTATCTTGAATGAGCTGGAAATTCTTGGTGCTGAGATTGATAAGGATTCTCAAATTGAGATAATCCTTCAAACTTTGTCTGATGGTTTTCAATAGTTTCGCTTAAACTATAATATGAATAAGATGGACTTGTCCTTAGCGAAACTATTGAATGAGTGCAAGTGGCGAAGACTGTAATGAAGCAACAAGCTATAGCAGCATACTTGGTTGACAAGGCTAGACCCTCTTCTTCCAAATCATCCAAAGCCAGAAAAGAAGAAAAAGTCCCATAAGGCTAACACACCTGGAGGTGCTAAGAATGGTATGGCTAAGCCAAAAGGCAAGTACTTTCATTGTAAGCAACCTGGACACCACAAAATGCAATACCCAGATTATCGGGATAAATTGAAAAAGAAAGGTAATTCTTATTTAAATGTCATTAAAACTTGTCTAGCGGCTGTTTTTATCCAATTATGAATTATAGATTTGGGAGCCATTAATCATATCTATACTTCTTTGTAGGAGTTTCGGGAGACATGGTGGCTAAATAAAGATGAAGTTTTTATTTTTCAATCGATTGGGGAGCCTGCACAAGTTTAAGCTATTCGAATAATTTTATTTTTTTAGTAGTTTCAAATATTTAGTTTTAACTAATATTTTATATGTTCCTTCTTTAAGGAGGAATTTACTTTTTGTTTTCAAACTTTTGACTGCTGGTTATGATGTGCATTTTATTAATAATTATGTTGTTAAATATTATGATCATTTTATCCTTAGTTCTCTAAAGTTCAAGATTTATTTCTATTTGAGATTTCTCATAACAAGCTTCAACATTCTGAATTGAACAACATTGATCTTTCGAATAAACGGAAACATATTTATGAATTGAGTTCAACCTATTTATGGCACTTACATTTATGTTACATTAACATAAATAAAATTTCAAGGTTGATTTCTGATGGACCTTTGAGTTCATTGAAAGTGGAGGCACTAACAACCTATGAATCCTGTTTAGAAGGTAAAATGACAAAAGAGATTCTTTCCTTCTAAAGGAAATAGAGCTAGTAATAGATTAAAAATAATACATTCTGATTTGTATGACCCTATGAATATACAAGCAAAAGGTAGTTTTGAGTATTTTGTGACCTTCACAGATGATTACTCAAAATATGGATACATTTATTTATTACTCCATAAATCTGAGTGCTTTGAAAAATTCAAAGATTTTAAGATTAAAACTAAATAGCAGTATAATACATCTATCCAAATATTACGATCTGATCGTGGTGGCGAATATCTTTCTGCAGAATTCATTAAGTACTTATCACAAAATGGAATTAGTTCTCAATATTATGACCCGGGAACTCCTCAACAGAATGTATAATAGAACTCTTTTAGAAATGGTCAGATCCATTTGAGTTATTCTGATTTATCTTCTAATTTTTGGGAATATGCCTTAGAAACAACGAATTATATTCTAAACTTGATTTCTTCTAAATTTGTACGTTTAACCCCATCCAAATTATGGAATGGGCGTAAGCCCAATCTACGACATATTCATGTCTGAGGTTGTCCAACTCACGTGCTAAAAAGAAACAGATAAAGTTGAAATCAAGAACAGAAGTGTGCATTTTTATTGACTATCCAAAATGCACTAAAATTGGTTTATTTTATTGTCCTAAGGAACAAAAGGTCTTTATCTCAACAAATATCAAGTTTCTGGAATAAAACTATTTAATAAACCATGTTCCTAGAAGTAAACTTATGTTAGAGGAACTGTCCTAATGAATAACTCCTCCTGACTCGGCAACGCGAGTTCCACAAACAGTAATCGACAAACCATTACGACCACGTGGGAGAAATATTGCTACAGAGAATGTTTTGGGGGAAACTCTGAGCATCCCACTACCCCAAAGTAGTGGGAGTAATCTATAGCAAACTATGGTTATGGACGAGAACATTCAAAATGGTTGGGACATTTAAAATTTGGATTCGAAAGTGACATCCTGTAGTTGCTAGTCATTATAGTGGGAGAGTGATTAGAAAATCTGTAAGGTTTACACTCTTGGGAGAATCATATGATAGAATCCCTAAAGAGCCTAACACGAAACCATTAAGTTACACCGAAGCACTACATGATAAAGATGTTGAAAAGTGGATTATTGCCATGAAATCTAAAAATGAGTCGATGTACACTAATCAAGTTTGGGATCTTGTAGAATCACCTGTGGACATTAAGCCTATTGGTTGTAAACGGATCTTCAGGAAAAAGAGAGGTGTGGATGAAAAAGTGAAAACTTTTAAGGCTAGGCTTGTTGCAAAAGGATTTACTCAAAAAGAAGAAATTGATTACAAGGAAACTGTTTTGCCAATAGCCATGCTTAAATCCATTAAGATTCTCTTGTCCATTGTTGCTCTTTTAATTATGAGATTTGACAAATGGACATCAAGACAACTTTTCTAAATGGTAGTCTTGATAAGTGCATCTACATGAAACAACCAGAGGGATTTATAGAGAGTGGCAATGAACGCATGTTATGTAAGCTTAAGAGATCCATTTATAGATTGAAACAAGCATCAAGAGCATAGAAGATTTATTTTGACCAGCTGATTAAGACTTTTGGTTTTGATCAATTTGAAAATGAATCATGCAATTATAAGAAATGGAAAGGAAATGGGATAACCATTTTTATTCTATATGCTGATGACATTTTGCTCATAGAAAATAATGTGAGCATGTTGAACTCTGTTAATGAATGGTTATCAATACGTTTTAATTTGAAAGACTTAAGAAAAGCCGCCCATATCCTTGGGGTCAAGCTTATGCAAGATTGTAAATAAAGGATATTAGGCTTATTTCAAGCACTTTAGATTGATGCGATTCTTACAAGATTTAACATGCAAAATTCAAAAAAAAATGTATATCTTCCTTTTAGACATGAAATTACTTTATCAAAGAATCAGTCCCCTAAAATGGATGATGAGATAGAAAGAATGAAGGTGGTCAATTATGCATTTGCTGTAAGGAGTCTTATGTATGTTATGTTATGTAGTAGACCACATATCCACTTTGCTGTTGGCATGGTAAGCAAATTTTAATCTTATCCTGGGCAAGAATATTGGATTGTAGTCAAGCATACAACTAAGTATCTGAAAAGGACTAGGGATTACATGCTAGCCTTTCATCTTGGAAATCTAGTGCCCATTGACTACAGAGTTAGATTTTCAGTTGGATAGAGATTCAAGAAAATCAACCTCGGGATATGTACTTACTCTAGGAGGTGGAGTTGTAATATGGAGGAGTATCAAGCAATCTTATGTTGTTGGTTCCACCGTGGAAGCTAAATATGTTATTGCTTCTGAGGCGGCTAAGGAGGTTGTTTGGCTCAGAAAGTTCCTAAAAGAGTTTGGAGTGGTTCCCTCGATTGAAGCGTCATACTTTATTATGCTAACAGTGGTGCGGTTACAAACTCAAAAGAACCACGTAGTCAGAAAAGAAGTAAACACATTGAGAGAAAGTATCACTTGATTCGTGATATGCAATGGGGTGATATGAGAGTGTTGAAAATTGAGTCGAACAACAATTTGGAGGACCCATACACAAAAGGCTTACCGCAGAAGATTTTTGACAAGCATGTAGAATAAATGAGTATTAAAATTATAACGTCATGGTTATGAGTCCAAGTGGGAGATTGTTGGGATATACTATTAACCATGCATTTGTATTATAATATTTTATTTTAATTCGCTAAGACTTTGTACATTATTTTATTTATTATAATAAAAATCTTTATTTGAATACTTCATTACGTATATATATGTGTCTATATCTTATATATTAGACGATTTGGCATATGGAGAAATTTAGCTCATACGCAAAAGGTTAAAATTATCGATTTATGTAAGTTAAAATTAAAATGTTTATGGTCATAGATGAGGTAGGACAAACATCTAGGTGATCGTAGCACAAGATTAAATATAATTTGATCTTAATTATTGCAATGGTTAAATTTTAACTTCTGTGCTAATACATTTTGTATGTATTGAATGGACCAAGTTGAGAACTTTATTTATGTTCTGAATGTTTAATAAATAAATTCTCTTGTATATTGCACGTACTTATACTCTTAATCTTGATATAATTATTACGAACCATGTGATTTGTTAAATTATTTTAATCCATTCGAAGGTGAGACTTTTGATGAGTCAATAAATTCCTAATGGGTTGGATAATCACAAATAACATTGGTGAAATAATAATTAATTGATAGAATCATGTCTAGGTCTCGAGTTAAAGACACCCCTTTATTGCTACTTAAGAGTTTTTACGTGAAAACTCTGCATGTGGATTTTATATCTGTCGTGTGAAATAAATTAAGAATAAAAGATAAAAGATTAATTTAGTCAATAAATTAAATTTGTTTTTCAAAAGATTTAATTTAATTGATTGGTGTCGTTAATTCTAACACGAGAGTTAAATAAGATGTAATGGTAGATTTTAAAATTAATATTGATGAATGCAATTACATATTTTTAGTGAAATAATGTGTAATTTTTACGATATGATTAATTCATTCTTTTGAGAATTATTATCGTAAATAAAAGCCTCAATTAAGTGTATCTTCGATCCCTACTATGTTTGATTAATTAGCCAGTTTTGAGAAAAAAAATTTAAAACAACATTAGTCGATTTTATTATATATATTAAAATACAGATTTGAAAATATTTCAAATTAAATAAAATATCAAAAACAATTTTTTTTGAAAATAAAATCAGTAGGTTTAATTGTAAAATAATATACTGATTTTGAGAATATTTCAAATTAAAAAAGGGAAAACGTTTTGGAGGATTTATGGGGTATTGAATACTCCTAATTATTTTTTAAAATATTTTTTTCCCTTTTAATGAAAGAATAAAAATGGGTGGGGGTTTTGATTGGGTCTTGATTAGCCCCTTAATGACCCCCTAATCGTTGATTTTATTTTTTATTCTTCTTCTTCTGAGTTGAGCATATAAGGCGTCCACCTGTAGAAAAGAAGAGATAGAAAATAATAAATAAATTCACAAACTTCTTCGATCACTTGCCCACACAAATGATGGCTAGGAAATTGTTCAGGAAATAGCAGAAGATCTAAGTCCTGGACTTATCACTTGAAGAAATTATTTTTGAAAGGTTCAAAAGGTTAGTACTTTCCTCTGTGATTCGTCAGTTTTTCCTGAATTTTTGTAGATATATGAAACTGATTATATTACATTATAATTATGTGAGAATTACTATCTCGTTGATATGCTTCCATTGTTTAATTTCTAACAATAGTGCGCGATGAAAATTTGCTAGCTAGAGTAGTTCGAGAAAATATGTTTGATAAAATTATCATGATTGCCCGAGAGAGAGTTGTAATATGTAAAATGCTTAGGACGCATTAGGGATGAAATTTCAGTCCATATTCGGTGAAAGAAGCTCATTTGATTCATACTTATTTTAATAAATTACTCGTATTTTTTAAATAGATAAATATGAGTTGATCTATTTTAAAAGTTAATATAAATACAGTCAAAATGATAAAATATGGGTATTCATTTGGACCCATAGATCTCCCAATCATAACTTTTTAAAAAAAAAAAATTAATTGCAGTAAAAAAAAAGATTTGTGTGTTTGAAATTTTTTTATTTCTTTTTTTAAAAAAAATAGTAGTAGGAGGTCCTGGGAGGGGGGAAACTGTGGAAGTGTTGGTTGGGGGAGAAGGGGGTGGAAGTGACGAAAAAATTAATTTTATCTTTTAT
>JAOTQJ010000002.1:11909913-11930735 GCA_025642045.1 Solanum sejunctum | reverse complement strand
ATTTGCATTGTTGTCTGGGTTGCTGCTGGGTTTTCTTTGCAGGTGTAGTTAGTTAAAAAAACATAGGAAACTCTACCGAAATTTTGATAGGTTTTCAGGTCAGTTTCATTAGGAATTTAAGGTTAGCCTGTGTCTAGGTGTCCCTATCAGACACTGGTCACGATCCTGGGTTGGGGCGTGACACTTAGCCTCAATTCACTATTTTCATCTTAGTCTCACATTTGCCATACTAGTAATCAGACATTTCTTTCAAGCCAATATCTTAATTTCTTGCATATGCTATGTCAAGCCTACTAGACCAAATCTCCAACTAATAATGTCACTCTCATCCTATTGTCCCCTCTTTTCATGATACTCACTTAAAGTTCAAGCTTAAGGTTTAATACTAAACATGTACATCCACACTTCTCATATATATATATATACATACACAAACACTATACTATACTATACTATACTATACTAACTCTAAGCTACTAGATAAACTCAACAAATGTTAGATCACTAAATCTCCTCATAAGAAATAAATCTTTATCCCATGGTCCATCTCTCTTATATAATTAAGATAATATCCACTCATCCATTATACTTCCTTACCTAGCTAAGCTCATAACTCTATAAATCTCATATGACTCTCCTTTCAAAATCATGAGCCTAGTTTATATCTACTACTTATCATTACTAACACAATGCTACTTCAATATCAACTCCTTTCATATTCTTGTGTGCACCATGTCATACAAACTAACAATTCTTCCTTTACTTTATCATAGAAGCTAGACGATACTTACTACTCTTTAACCAAAACTTATAAGGAACTCGACTCATCACCACATGACTCTTACCTAATAACTTCAAGAAGTTACTATTCCCACTCTTCGTGATTTCTACATCTTTATAGCTTTAGGATCATTCTACCACATATGGTTTACATAGACCTTCAATCATCTTCTCTCAAGGGGAGGGGATACTACTAAGTATTTAGAGGCATAACTTTACTTTCCTCTTTTGAAATAACATCTGAAGAACGATTTAGGGAACATATTTTGGAAATACATCTTGTCTTGTTCTAGCTCAAACATACTATTAATATGAATAAGAGTGCATTATTTTGGAACGATAAACTTAAGCAAACTAGTTGGCTCCTCTCAAGCCTAGTGTAGTCTCTTTGCTTTCTGAATACTTTATCTGAAGGTAACTCAACAATAAGGATCTAGAATTTTCTGTTCCAACCACCTTAATTATGAGAGGTAGTCGAATGAATCTAGCAACCACATGAATATAGACAAGTTTCTTAGAAAGTAACTCTATTGCATGATTTTGAGTGTGAAAGAAGGAAAACTTTTCTTAGATGTCAATAGTACCTCATTTATAAAAATGGGACCCTCACAACCATAAATAAATTCCCATATCCACTACTTCATAGACACCCTACGACACTTGAACTCTATGCTGTCACGCCCCAAGATAACACCCTGGATGTGGCCAACACTCAGAAACCATTGTTGGCTCCCAAGTGAATCACTTGACTCAATTCACTTATTCACTTAGCGGAAGATTTAATAAAATAAAAGAAAGTACTCAAGTCGGCATGCAATTTCTCATGTAAAATAATTTTATATCTTGTATTAAAATAACTCAATGTTTCAATATTTAGAATAAATAATAATAGTTTTCAAAATTGAATCTGAAAGTAAGACAGAATTTACTATTCTCTATCTAAACCAGTCTATGAAGCCTCTATCAACTCATAAGAAGGTTCCATGACATGTTCAAGGCTACCTCAAACAATTAAGAAAAAACTAAAATAAAAGAGTTCCTCTGAAAGTAAGGAGGTCTCACTTTGCGGCTAAATAGATCTTCAACGAAGTGCTTACTGAAGATCTCTAAAACTTGTACGTGCATCACAAAATAATGCAACACCGAGTGGCGTCAGTACTAGAATGTACTATATGTAAGATGGCCAAAAAGTACTAAGAACAAGATACTTACTTTAAAACTAAACTTTGAGATAGCTTAATTGACAAAAGTATGTCATGCAAGTAAAACATATATTTTTTGAACTTGTTTAAAAGTGCAACTTAATGTAAAACAATTACTATCTTTAATGCATTAACAAAATATATAAAAGTATGATACTCGAATGTTTAGCTCAGCAAATAGCTCAACTCAATTAAATATGCAATATAATAAAAAAATAATAAATCTTAGTGTATAAAATAATAAACTTTACTTCTTGTAGAGTTTCTCTAACCGACAACCACCACTATGAGCTTCGTGGCGATATAATGTCTTGCTAACCAAGCCAGATCCATCCCATACTTTACCGGAGTAAGGAACTAAAACTAGAAAAGTGGATCCATCCCAAAACAGGGCCATCTCAGAGGCAAGTGAGGAGCTGTAACTTGGTACAGTCCTATTCTATACTGGCTACGTAGTTTATTAGTTCACATTATTATTATTACTCTCAGTCATCTCATGATCAATACTACTCCCAAAATTTATTAATTATATGCTCACACTTAAAAGAATATTCTTGCTCAAAGTATTACGTTCTTCTCTTTGGTACTTACCCAACTTAAGATTCTCGTAGCTTTTCTCAAAACTGTCTAAAATCATAGGCTTCAAGCTTCACTATTCATAAAATACTTATACTAATACTTTACTTTTGTTTAAAACAAGATTTTGAACTTCATAAATTTTTGTAGTAACTTCATGGCTTAACTAATTTAATAATTAAAAGTAGTATCTCAATTAAAGACCCAATTTAGAAGAAAAATTTTGTAAATCTCTTGCTTTCTTCAAATTTCATTAAATCATGCGTTATCTCATCAATATGTGTTCCTTAAAATATAACTCTTTGGACTAAATAAAATACATATAGAATATTAGCTTAAATTACTGTTTCATCAATGCTCAGAAAAGTTAGCATCTTTACTAGAACATGCAAAACCTTTATTTAAAATACTTGTTTAATACATGAAAAATCATAAATCTCAATATCAAAGAATATATAGGAAAGCCATAATCATCAACTTTATTATGGTTCATGGGAAAGTATTCATGAATGAAAATTTCAACAATATAAAATATAAAAATAATAATAATCTCAGTGCATGAATATATCTAACTCAATGGAAAAGGAATTAACTCATTTAGAATTCAAGACTTAGAGTAAAACTCTACTTGAACTCAATTATGGAGAATTAATATGTGGGGTGCGTGGATGAATTCAATGCAACGCTATCAGTAGCCTTACATATCTGAAAAGTTGATATTACCATCAAAATTTGACGAATACTCGTTTTCTTGGAGAAAATTCTCAATCTTGGTTGTTCTTTTAAAGTGAAAGGACTTGGAAGGACATTGGTTTGAAGGAATTCTCTTTGATTCTTGAATTCTAAACTTAGAATCTTTGGAGTTCTTGATGAAGAACCGTAATTCTTAAAAAGAAAAATCAAGAAATCCTTTCTTAGGATTCTTGAATTCATCTTCTTGAAACCATAGGTTATGATTTAATATTCTATTAGAGAGTCATGCATAGATAAAAAAAATTTAGATTGGGTGGCTCAAAATTCATGAAGAATAGCTTACCTTGAGGAGAAATCTTGGAAGTTAATCCTAACTTGATGACTTTCTTGATCATTATTGCGCGTTTAAAATTAAGGAATGAAGAGAGGATTTTTAATTATGAAAACTGACGTTTTATTCGTTTTGAAACCTTAAATAGACCCCCAATGATTTTAGAATAAAAGTATCCTCAGAATAAAAATAAAAATAATGTCATATCTTATCAATTAAGGGTCCGCATCAGGTCCATGATGCGCTCCTGGCACGGACCTTCATTTGCACTCCTTTATTAAAATGGTCATAACTTTCTACTTTGAACTCTGATTAAGGCAAAATTGGATATATTGGAAAGATAATTCAATTATCTTTGATGTGATATATTGGGTCACCTAATTCATTATACTTTAGGAGATATGGTCATTTGAAATTGACCCTTCTATCTACGCATACGAAAACTTTGTCGGTAGAAATTCTTTGGACTTAACTTGATGTAAAAGATATCTTATGACTCTAAGTCACATTTAATATACATTAAATACTTAG
This sequence comes from Solanum sejunctum, assembly GCA_025642045.1. NCBI lineage: Eukaryota > Viridiplantae > Streptophyta > Magnoliopsida > Solanales > Solanaceae > Solanum > Solanum sejunctum. The sequence continues at coordinate 11,926,622 of JAOTQJ010000002.1, read as the reverse complement.
GAATTGATCCTAAAATATATATACAACCTAAAATTCACTGGTCCATCTAATGTTTATAAAATCTTACATTAGAACTCAAACGCTAAGAAACTTTTTAGCTTAACTTCATACTAGAGAGTTCGTGTGACCTTAGATCATCTCCAATTCTATTCCCACATTAATATATTGATTTTAACACTTACATTCAATTAAGAATCCTTAGCTAAAATCCTATATCATATGAAGGATGACTCAGTCTCAGCTTAAAAATAATTGAATTATAACGACCTGGCCCAACACAGTAAAGTATTATCCGTTGTTGGGCTTAACCCATCATGGATTTGTCCCTTTGGCCTCACCCAAAAAGGCGTGTGACAGTATATTAACCAGTCCTTTACTTATATACCCAACATCTTGTCAAGCCTAAAGTCTCGTTAAGGCGGACTGGCACCCGTTATCGATAAGACTTGGGAGAATCAACCTGTATCCACACATTTTCTATACAAATTATAAGGGATTTCTATATTTAACATGCCTTTAAGAAAGTAAACAATAATAACAAGCCAAAAGAAAATGCATATGGCTAGGCCGTTGGGCCCACAATATCTAAAGTATGAGACATAACCACATTTTAATTTACATAGTCTACAAAGTCTCCAGATAAGGAAAAATATCCGATAAGGGTCAGGACAGGCCCTGCCTTGACTAACTATACAATACAAAAATATAAGTTCTAGACACAGAAAGCTTCGAAACAACTTAGAGCTTGGTAACCGCAGCTGGATATCCTGCACTCCTACTGGGGAGATCTACTAGCACTTATACCTGCAGCATGAAATGCAGGTCCCCCATAAGGGATGTCAGTATGAGATAATGTACTGAAAATGTAAGGCAGAAAATACTATATATGAAGTAACAACTCAAATGAAACTATGTACTGGTGTAAGTATAAGAGACCACCTTTAGTTATACTGTGGGATCATGTATACTTTATGTTGTTTTTATTACTGTACCTTTATTGTACAATCTGTGCACAACATATAATACAAATGACCAACTGATTAGTGGTAACTCTATATCGGTATCGGCCCTGGCTAGGCTTTTTCTTTCACCGTTTAGGCTACCCCCCATGATAGGATCGACCCTAGCAGGTGATTCTACCACCTCTCGGCTTACCATCCATCAATAAGTAATATACTTGACCTTTCAATTATCTTTAAGATGATTCTTTTGGTAGTGACAATATTGGAAGCATGCGACATGTAAATAATCATACAAGACAATCTGACAATGAAAAGAGTACGTTGCACAAATAATGAAATGCATATGAGATGAAGTAACTCGCGAACTTTATTAAGCAAAAAGAACCCATGTAACTTGGTATCCACGTATACATGCAGATTTGAAGGTGACTATGTATGGAAGCATATGAATATGTGAAAGAGTGAAGACGTGGTTAATAGTTGTGTCAGAGTTAGTAAGTGGCTTTATGCTCCAAGGAAGAATCTAGATTTCATTCCAAGTAATACGAAATCAAGTAGCCTTACATACCTTGTTGTATGACCTCATTATTACCTCGAAGTAACCTCCTTTTCTCTCAAGTAGTGATCTACATTAGTGTAGGTAGTAAAATAAGCATTTGTTACTACTAAACACGTCTTGGCAATCCAATCTAATTTAAAAATAAACTTCAAGCAACAACCTGTAAGCATCGACCCAACAACGTTATTTCATCCTTTCCACCCCTAAGCATATGTGTCTACTACCCATGCTATATACATGGTGTATACAGCCTAGTTTAGGTTTATAACATGCTAGAAACACTTTACAATTTACAGTACACACCAACTCCCCACTACATGCAATTAGGTAGCACAATATTATGCCATTGCTCTTTATCTTAATGTCAACAAGTCAAAACTATCCGGACTTTAACGAACCTGTCCTCAACATATCTATACATAAAATTAACCTTAAAATAGTCCTAGAATAGTACCAAAGTAGTCATGAAGTACGTGAGGCAATAGCTTTCCATCCATCAGCCCACAAGTTCCAATCAAAATCACACTTAAGATAGCACAATAAAACTCGGTTTTAAGTGAAACAAAATCAGGGAAGCAACCTTAGATTAATATCTATAACTTAAACCATGTTAAGAACATCAACTTCTCTTCATAATCCAGCCTAAAAACTATAGAGAAGTCACTAAGAAAAAGTCAAGTGTACAACAACTTTCTAAACACATGCTGTCTGACCTTTGTTAACAATCATAACTAGCATATATTTCTTGTTTTTCATAGGAAAAGTATAACAAATGCATGGATATTTTCACTTACCTTAGCCTTCAAATTGAAGTTTCCTTCAAGAACCCTAGAGGGTTTTATTTGTTGTGTTGTGAAGTGAAGTAGAGAGTAAAACAAGTCTTTAGGAAAGCTGAAAATTGTTCCAAACTGAAATGACTTAAGGGACCATTTTTGAGCCCTTTTAAAGGGTATATTTATCCGACTTTCTCTTGATATTTTGACCACATATTAACGCATATTAATAAGCTAGTTGTACAGCAGCTTGGCCCTCACGCTTGGGCCTAAATGGTTCTCAATGTTGATGGGCCTTGGCTGCCCATTTTCCTAATTTCTCTTCACTTAGCTTAGGCCCAATTAGTCAAGTAGATTGTGATGTACTTGGGCCCTTCTATTATTCATCTTGGGTTGTACATATTGTCCAGTTACGATGGTAAAACATGGGCTAAAGTTATACTCTTATCACGAACTTTTTTCATTATCAGACTTGAACAGATTTGGCATGGGGTCTCGTCTCCGTTTAGCTAGCATAGTTTAGATAAGCCTTTAGGTGACTCACCTACTAGCTTCCTAAATCCTACAAGTCCCTCACTTTTTTCACCTCTTTTAAGGTCGTGATCTCCTCAATTTGACTTAAAACTTATTTACACTCGCCACTCTTCAGCGTTAGACATACATGTCGCCCTCTAATATGAGATTCTAGCACTTTTAAAAAAATTGGCGCTAAATTTAAAAGCCATATCATGTTTCATTTGCGTAATACTTGACCTGTAAGATATGGGGTGTTACACATCTCTCGGTATTTTGCTGATGTGGGACTTCTTATCTCAAGATGAGTTGTTACATACAGCCCTCTATGGACTCAGCGTCCTTGTTGAGGTTTGCCCCACTACATGGGCTTTGCCTAGACTCAACAATGAGGTTAGCATAGCCTTATTAGAATTTGCCTAAACTTAGTTGAACTCTAACCCACATCGATAAGGCTGACAGAAGAGTGGCTCTGATACCACCTGTAATGACCTGGCCCAACACTGTAAAGTATTGTTCGCTCTTGGGCCTAGCCCTTTACGAATTTGTTCCTTTGGGCTCACCCCAAAAGGCGCCTCACCGTATATAAACCAGTTCTTTACTTATATACCCAACATCTCTCTTGTGTTTTACCGATGTGGGACTTCTCAAGATAGGTTGTTACATAAGTTTGTCATGCCCCGAGCCTGCATCGTAGACATAAGTGGAACTTAAAACCATTGCTGGTCCCAAGTGAACCACTTGGCATGGCTACTTACTCAGTGAAAAACTTAAATAATCATGGAAGGCTTTAAAATAACATGCTAAGGCTATCAAACTGTCTAAATAAACTGAAATAGGAAATAGTTTAATAATAAGTCAATTAAACAAGGACTGAAGTACTTGCGCTTAGCTAAGTTGATTGACCTTTCTTGATGATTGTCTATTCTTGAGTCTAAAGAGAGTTTATATAGAAATGAGGAGTCGAAAGACAGATTGATAGATGTGAATGTTGAGAGGGTTTTCGGGTCCATTCATGCCTTGATATCTACTTTTACTCATCATTCGAGGATGAATGATCCCATGAGGGGATGATGTAACACCCTATAAAATTACCAAAATGCCCTTAGAACGTAATCGTGCACATAATGCATCTTCCAAAGCTTTGATGGAAAATCCGAGGTCAAATTTGTGAACAACATGAAAAATCATGTGAGAAAATGGTCTCAATCCTATTTAAGAATAATCAAAGCATCAAAAACAGTGTTGATCCATGCACCTAGCATGAGGCCGAGGGGGCACAGAGACACACTTAATATTATTTTAAAATTTTTGATAGGAATTGAAATTTCAGAAAAATTTGTAAAATACACTGGTCTGCGCTCCTGGCGCATCTTGGACTAGTGTATAAATTTTTAAAAATTTTCTTTTACTTCGAGAAGGGCCTTTCGGTCATTCCACACCTATCCTAAGTCTTAAAACATGCTTTTAAAGTCGTTTTATATCGATTAAGAGTTTCTGAAACCCATTTTTCTTAAGTTCTTACACAAGAAAATTTTGAGAGAAGAGACAAGCAAGCTTGGGGGATTGAAATTTGAGTCCAATTCTTGAAGAAGATTGTTACAATTTTCATCCAAGTATGTAAGGATAAACTTAAAGCATGGGATTGTTCTCCAATCTGTCCATATATGGTCTTAAAATGAGAGTTGAAGGTTCTTGAGTCTACATATATGAGTTCTTGATTATTTTCTTGAGAAGTTATAATTTTTACGTGTATTTCATATATTGATGATCATCATAAACTCTTTTCTTGAACTAAATGTTTTACATGAATTATTGCATAAATCCTACTTATTAATTTCTTAAGTATTGCATGAAAGAGGATAGGGATTGAGTCTATAGCCTTGAGTGAGAACTTTGATTGTGATTGTGATTGTGATTATGAGGTAAGAATGATGATGAGTTGGTAGAACTTGATAGTCCCTTAAGTCTCCATAAATGAACTCTAAAGATTTATCTATTCGATTATTCTCTAATGATTATTCTAATACTTGAGCTACTAGTTGAATGTTGATTTCTGAGATAAGTAGAGTCTTTATTAGATTGATTGGGAGATTGTGCCTCTACGATACTGATCGAGATAGTTTGATTGGATGGATTATTTTATGAGCATTGAGTCATGGAAGGAGTATCAAGCACCAAAATAGTAAGAATAAGTCCAACTCACACTCATCAAACTACGTAGCCGAGTGTAGGTGAGGATCAGATCACTAGATTACCTTATGATGAGGTCCCCTCTAATTAGAAGTCCCTGAAATCAATAGAGGACTTATTTGCTGTCTCCATTTGGAATTGTCCATGTGATTTTAATTCGTTCTTTACCTGGCAAGTACAAAAGGCTATGGAAACATCAATATGATTGTTGTATAATCACTGGCTCATAAGTGATTGTTGTACAATCACTCCCAGAAAGTTTCCAAACTGAGTATGTTTGAGTTGAGATGAGATAAGTTGAGATGGGTCTGATTTGATTGATGAGTGGATTTGTTGAGGGGTAACTTTTCTACTTGATTGATGAGTGGATTGGTTGAGGGGTCACTTTTCTACTCTTTATTCTTGCTTTAGATAGACATTTGACATGTTAATTTTTACTATCTTTGATGTTGATTATTGTTTTAAGATTTTCTACCTGTTTCGATTTCACTTAGCTATTTTACGTACTAGTACATTCCACATACTGATATTTCCTTTTGGACTGCATCATTTTATGATGTAGATACACAAAATAAAGGTCATCAACAGATGTACCATTAAGGATCTTGAGACATTCAGCAGCTTGGTGAGCCTCCCCTACTTCAGAGGGTTCATCACCCATTTTCATCTTTCTTTAGAGTAGCTTTTGCTTAGTCATTATTTTTATTGAGTTATCTATGGGTCTGTCATTGGCACCACTTAATAGTGATAGAGGCTTCGTAGACTAGAGTTGGATATTGATATTGAAACTTATGAGCTAGTTCCTTTCTGCTTACCTTTCATTATATATTTATTTGAGATTAGATGATGAGATGGTGCCATTTATTTCCATATGTCTTCTGCTGATTAGAAAAATGTATGACTGAAATACTTCCCGTCAAAACTTGAAGAAAATTTCTAAGTATGGCTCCGTATCCCAGGCACGTCGCGCCTTGGGGGAGGAAACCTCACTATTCAAAATTAAGAAGGGAAAATTTTAATTCACCTTGGTTGCTCTAAAATTAAGTCGAGACTATTTTTCTACTCAATTATTCTCGTTGATCACAAATCTGGTCTCGAATTTGCAAATGGAGCATAGGAAGACGCGTTATGCGCATGGTCATTCATAAGGGCATTTTGGTCTTTTCATTGGGTGTCATAATATCTCCCACTTGTGATCATTAGTCCTCGAATGATAACGATTTGAAAATTTTTAGCTCAAGGCAATAAGGTCACCACACTTAAACAAACATAAGTCTTCGAGATCAAGTATGTGAGTTTATCTTCAAGGTCCTCATTTAGACCAACGAACAAGTGTGGATACTTGACCTTCATATCTTCTTCTGCTTTCCATGTGGCTTCTTCCACGAATTAGTTTCTCCAGAGCACTTTTACCAAAGCTATCTCCTTGGTCCTAAACTTGCGAACTTATCCGTCTAGTATTAGCACTGGGACTTCTTCGTAGGACAAATTATCTTTAATCCCAACACTTTCAACAGGGACAACTAGAGAGGGATCTCCCAAGTATTTCTTAAGCATAGAAACATGAAATACTAGGTACATAGAACTCAACTCTGCTGGTAACTCCAATTCATAAGCTACACTACCAAACCTTCCTAGAATCTGATAAGATCAATATATCATGGACTAAGCTTCCCTTTTTTCCCGAATCTAGCTTCCCTTTTTTCCCAAATCTCATAACCCCTTCCATCGGTGATACCTTCAGGTACACCCAATCACCTACTTCAAATTCCAAATCTCTCCTCCTAACATCAGTGTAAGACTTTTGTTTACTCTAGGCTCTCTTTAGCCTTTCCTGGATAACCTTCACCTTCTCCATAGCTTGATGGACTAGATCCAGCCCTATTAATCCTGCCTCACCCACTTCAAACCACCCAATGGGTGATCTAAACCTTGTCCCATAAAGGGCCTTATATGGGGCCATCTGTATACTAGCCTAGAAGTTGTTATTGTTCGAAAACTCAACCAAGGGTAAGTGATCATCCCGGTAACCTATAATGTCTATTATGTACACCCTTAACATATCTTCAAGTGTCTGTATAGTTCATTCGCTTGCCCGTCTATATATGGATTAAAAGCTGTACTAAGATTTACCTTTGTACCAAGTACTTTTTGAAAGGACTTGTGTTGTGAACTAAGCTCTTCTGTCTGAAATGATGGATATAAGGACCCCGTACAGCCTAACAATCTCCTTAAGATAATGTTTGGCATATTCCTTAGTTGTGTCAATTATCTTGACAGGTAGAAAGTGGGATGACTTGGTCATTCTATTTACTATAATCCATATTAAATCATGCTATCTATGGGATCGAGGTAAACCAATTATAAAGTCCATGTTAATTATCTCTCACTTCTATTCTATAATTTCAATGTTCTGGACCACACCACAAGGCCTCTGGTGCTCTACCTTAATTTGCTGGCAATTTGGTCATCTAGATACAAACTTTGCAATGTCCTTCTTCATTCAACCCCACCAATAGACTTCTCGCAAATCTCTATACATCTTTATTGCACCCGGATAAATGGAGTATCTAGCATTATGAGCTTTGGCCAAGATCCTATCTCTAAGGCCATTAACACTCAGCACACACAACCTGCCTTGGTACCTCAAAACTCTATCTCCCCTTTTTGCAAACACTGAAACTTTTTATTCTGAATATCTTCTTTCAACCGAAGGAGGATAGGATCCCTGTCTTGCATTTCTTTCACCTCCATCACTAAGGATGACTCTGCCCCATTTCTGATAATGGCACCACCTTCATCAGAATCTTTAATTTGCACCCCCAAATGGGCTAGTCTATGCACCTCTTTAGCTAATTCTTTATTTTCATCCTCAATGTGAGCTATGCTTCTCATGATCAACCTGCTAAGAGCATCAGTAACTACATTAGCTTTACCTGGGTGATAGAGGATGCTCATGTCATAGTCTTTCTGCAGCTCCAACCACCTTCTCTGCCTCAAATTCAACTAAATATGTATGGCAAACTATTGTGGTCCATGAATACATCCACGTGCCTACCATAAAAATAGTGTCTCCAAATCTTTAGAGCAAACAACATAGCAGCTAGCTCAAGATCATGAGTTGGGTAGTTCTTGTCATGAGTCTTAAGTTTTCTGGAGGCATATGCTATCACCTTGCCTCTCTGCATTAATACACATCCGAAACCCAACTCTGGAAATATCACAATATACTATAAAGTCATCATTCCTTCAGATAGGGATATGACTGGGTTGTGGTCATCCTGGTTTTCAACTCTTGGAAACTCTTCTTAGAAGCTTCTGACCATTAGAACTTAATCTTCTTCTATATGAGTTTAGTCAAAGGAGCTAAGCTGTAAGAAAATCCCTCTACCAACCCTCTATAGTACCCTGCCAAGCCTAAGAAACTACTTATCTTTATTGGAGTTGTTGTCCTTGGCCAATTCTTTACTGCCTCAATCTTTTGGGAATCAACCTAAATACCTTCACTACACACAATGTGCCCCAAAAGTGCCACAGATACCAACCAAAACTCACACTTAGAATTTTGCATAAAGCTACTGATCTTTAAGGGTTTGAATAATAGTTTTGAGATGGTCAGTATGCTCCTCCTTATTAGGAGAATAGATCAAGATATCATCTATGAACACAATAATGAACACATCTAGGTAAGGCCTCAACACCCTGTTCATAATATCCATGAATACTGCTGGTGCATTTGTAAGTCCAAATGGCATGACTAAGATCTCATAGTGACTTAGTGGGTTATGAATATTATCTTAGGAATGTCTCTCTCTCTGTCTAACTTTAAGCTGATGATATCCAGATCTGAGGTCTACTTTGGAGAAACAAGTAGCACCCTGAAGTTGGTCGAATAGGCCATCAATTCTGGGAAGAGACACTTGTTCTTTATGGTAACCTTATTCAACTGACGGTAATCTATGCACATTCGAACAGAACTGTCCTTCTTACTCACAAAAAGAACTAAAGCACCCCAAAGATGAGATGGTTGGTCTAATGAAACCCTTATCTAAGAGATCTTTCAGCTACAACTTCAACTCTTTTAGCTTCAAAAGATCCATGCGATATGAAGGAATAGATGTGGGCTGAGTGTCTGGGAGGATATTTATCCCAAAGCCTATCTCCCTATCAGGAAGGACTCCGGGAAGATCCTCTGGAAAACCTTCTAGGAACTCATTCATAACGAAGACAGACTAAAGGTATGGTACCTCGGCATGAGAATCCTGAACTCTGACTAGGTGGTATATACACCCTTTAGAAATTAACTTTCTAGCTTTGAGATATGAGACAAACTAACCCTTAGAAAAAACTAAGCTACCCTTTTATTCTAGGATTGGTTCATTAGGAAACTAAAACTTGACTACTTTGGTTTTACAATCTATGGAAGCATAACCGGCATGTAGCCAGTCCATGCTTAGGATGACATCAAAATCTACCATGTCTAACTTAACCAAATTAACTACAATTTCCTTATGATAAACTGATACTGGGCAGCCCCTATAAATTCTTTGGGCTAACATAGACTCTCCCATAGGAGTGGAAAAACTAAAAGGCTCAAGAAGACATTTTGGAATGACCCCAAGCTTCATGGCTACATAGGGAGTCACAAATGACAATGTGGCACCTGGGTCTAACAATGCATAGACATCATAAGTAGAGATTTTGAGCATACCAGTAACCACATCTGGTGAGTTCTTCATCTCTTGTCTGGTGGCCATGGCATATAAGCGGTTTTTGCCCCTATTTGCTCCTGATGTAGTGCCCCTCTAAATTGGCTTACCCTACGGTGCTGAAGAAACTGATTGTGATCTATTATCTCTTAAGTTCTGCCTCTCCATAGGACAATCCTTCAAGAACTGTCCTACCTTACCACATTTGAAGCAACCATTCGTGCCTATAAGTTACTCTCCGAGATAAGACCTGCCACAATTACTGCAAATGGGATAACAGTTCGATCCTTCAATTATGATACCCTTTGACTGGATGCCTAGAAACCTGTGGTTCTGCGATCCCTACTCATTTATGACCATTGGTGTAGGTGCATTAGCAGATGATGGTATTGGTATGGTTGTCTTAAGTTGAAAGGAGGAGTGATTTCCACCTCCACCTCCTCTCTTACCTGTCTCCTGGCCTGATGTTTTGGCCCTCTTGCTCCTGAACTCTTCCCTATCCTGTATTTTCTCCTTCTTAAGTCATCAAACGGGCTATGTCCATATCCCCAATAAGTATAGCATTCCTACCCTCCCTCTTAGGCATCCGAAAGAGCCCTTACACGAATAGATCCGTCCTAGTATGCATGTCTGCAACCATAGTTGGAGCATAATGATACAGCTGAGTAAACTTGAGGCTGTACTCCCGCACACTCATATTCTCCTATTTCAGATGTAGAAATTCCCTCACCTTAGCCTATCTCTTCTCTTTAGGAAATTACTATCCCAAAACGGCCTCATCAAACACTGACCAACTCAAAGTTGGCACCCCTCTTGCCCTGCCTCCCTTCTACTGATCAAATCAAAGCCTAGCTACTCCTTGAGCTGGTAGGTAGCCAACTCGACCTGCTCAGTATCACAAATATGCATAACCTAGAAAACTTTCTGGCGCTCCTTAATAAAATTCTCAGGATGCTCCTTCACATTAGACCTTGTGAATTTTGGTGGGTTCATCCTTAGAAACTCCCGAACCCTGGTGGTATATGATCTATCATTTCTGCCATCTCCATAATGACCTTCCCGCATAATGACCACCTGAGCCAATGACTAGATGGCCTGGCGAAGTTCAACATTGTAGATATATGCTTCTGTGGCTACTCAGCAGGCACAACTAGGCCTTTAGGTCCCTCAGGAGGTGGGCTAGGCTAGTTTGTATTTCTCTTGGTTAGGAGAAAAAACATGATGTGAATGTACGAGATAGGAGGGAATGAATAAAGGTAAACTGTGAAGCACGGGGCAAAGAATAGAAATTAGTGGTGACACTTCCTAATTTTCTGTATCCTCCCTATTATAGATGTGGTATGCTTCACACCCATAATACCAACTCTATTAGACATGATTCTATAGACTCCTTAGGACTCTTGAACTCTATGCTCTAATACTAAGTCTGTTATGCCTTAGACCTATACCCTAGATGTAACTAGTACTCAAAATCATTGTTGGTCCAAAGTGAATCACTTGGCTTGGCTATTTAGTCAGTGAAAGACTTAAATAATCATGAAAGGCTTTAAAATAACATGCTAAGGCTATCAAACTATCTGAATAAACTTAAATGAAAAATATCTCAATAATAAGTCAATTAAACAAGAACTGAAGTAGTTGACACATAGTCTATGAAACCTCTATCTAGAGTAATTTGAACGACTACCGGGATAGGCCCCAAAGTAGCCAAAACTAAATGTAATTCTAAAAAGGGAAACATAAATATCTCCAAGCCTTTGACTGAGAAGAGGCCTCAGCGATAACTGGAAGATGTCTAGTCCTCACGAAGTGGCTGCTAAGGGACTCTGTCACCTATGTCTGCATCATAAAATGATGTTGGTCCTAAGAACGTCAATACGTAGAATGTACGATATGTAAAATGGCATAAACAAAACTCAAGATAATGCAATATTTCTTAAATACATATAACATATCTCAGAATGAAGTTTCAAAATAATAAGTACTCTTATGTTGTAAATAACATGCTGAAAACTTGTGTGTAAAACATATCTTACTTTAACTTGGGGAGTTTCTCTAACTGACAATCACCACTATGAGCTTCATGGTGATACAATGTCTTGCCCACATTGCCAGAGCCATCCCGTACTTTGTCGGGGTAGGGGACGAAAGACTAGGGGAGTGGATCCATCCCAAAACTGGGCCATCTTAGTGGTGAGTGAGGAGTTGTACCTTGGTACAATCCTATCCTATGCTAGCTACGTAGTTTATGAGTTCAAGTTATTATTATTACTCTCACTCATATCGATGCTCAATACTACTCTCAAAATTGTTAATCATATGTTCATACTTAAAAGTATATTCTTGCTCAAAGTATTACTTTATTCTCTTTTAGACTTAGCCCAACTTAACTTTCTCTTAACTTTTTTTAACTTAACTCTATTTTTTTACTGAAAGATTGATCAATGCCAGGTATTTCAACATGCTTTTTATTACTCAGATATCTTGCAAACACAAGAGCTTTTATGTACTCCTTCAACTTAGCTTCAACTGTGAACGAATGGCTTTTCAAGAAATACAAATAAAGTTTTCAGAAATATCACATACTATGATTCTTGATTCAACAGCTTAATTCAGTAAACAAATCAGTAATGGCCATGAGTTCTACCATGAAAATCTTCAAGAACAGGAAATTTGAAGAACTTAACTACTTAGGGAAGAACTTTAATCACAAATCAAAAGCATAAATCTTGGGTAAAGATTTAAGGGTAAACATAATAAATATACATAGGATAATTGTGGATAGCCTTACAAACCTGAGAATTCGAATTCTTGAAAGAATTGAAGAGGTTCTTGAAGCCCTAGCTAGGTTCTTAATTCTACGCTTGGATTTTCTTGATCTTTTTCTAACGTTAATGAAGAAATAAGGGCATTTTTATGAGTTAATCAGGTGAAAACCAACCTATTAAGGTTTAAGGAGGGTAGGAAAGGTCAAAACTACCCCTCCTTAAACAACAAAAAAAGTTGTTGTCTAATATAACATGTTCGCATCGCGCCAGGGGTGTGGACATGTGTATTTCACTTAATACAACATGTCCATGTCGCACCTGAAGCGTGAACATGTGTATTTTCGCCTTTTTTACGAAAACAACTTCCCTTCAAAACTTGAAGAAAATTCCTAAGTGTGGCTCCGTGTCGCAGGCGCATCGCGCCCTGGGTGTGGAAACCTCACTATCTTGAATTAATTAGTAAAACCTTTAATTTGCCTCAGTTACTCTAAAATCGAGTCGAGACCATTTCCCATCTCAATTTTTTGCACTAGTTGCAAATCCTATCTCGGATTTGCCAATGGAGCATGGAAAGACGTGTTACGTGCATGATCATTCCTAGGGGTATTTTGGTCTTTTCATCGGGTGTCATATACGCCGAAGCACTACATAATAAAAATGCTAAAAAATGGATAGTTGCCATAAAATCTGAAATAGTGTCCATGTACTCTAATCAACTTTGGGATCTTGTAGAACCACTTGTTGGACATAAAGCCTACTGGCTGTAAGTGGATCTTCAAGAAAAAGAGAGGTGTGGATGGACAAGTGAAAACTTTTAAGGCTAGACTTATTGCAAAAGCATTTACTTAAAAAGAATGGATTGATTATAAGGAGACCTTTTCGCCGGTAACCATGCTTAAATCCATTAGGATTCTCTTTTCCATTGGTGATCATTTTAATTATGAGATTTTGGCAAATAGACGTCAAGACAACTTTTCCAAATGGTAGTCTTGATGAGTGCATCTATATAAAACAACCAGAGGGATTCATAGAAGGTGGTATTGAATGCATGTTATGTAAAATTAAGAGATCCATGTACAGATTGAAACAAGCATCAAGAGCATGGAACGTTTGTTTTAACAAGTAGATTAAGAATTTTAGTTTTGATTAGTTTGAAAATGAATCATGCATATATAAGAAATGGGAAGGAAATAGGATAACTTTTTTGATTCTATATGTTGATGACATCTTGCTCATATGAAATAATGCGAGTATGATTAACTCTATTAAGGAATGATTGTCAATGCAGTTTGATATGAAAGATTTGTGAGAATCCGCCCATATCTTGGGATCAAGCTTATGTGAGATCATAAACAAAGGACATTAGGCTTATCTCAAGCACTTTATATTAGAATAATTCTTGCAAGGTTTAACATGCAAAATTCCAAAAAAGGATATATTCCTTTTAGACATGAAATTACTTTATAAAAGAGTCAGTCACCTAAGACCAATGATGAGATAGAGAGAATGAAGGTGGTCCCTTATGCATTTGCTATAGTGAGTCTTATGTATGTTATATTATGTACTAGACCAGATATCTTCTTTATTGTTGGCATGGTAAGCAGATTTCAGTCTAATCTTGGGCAAGAACATTGGACTACAGTCAAGTATATAATCAAGTATCTGAAAAGGACTTGGGATTACATGATCATCTTCCATCCTAGAATTCTACTACCCATTGGATATACAGATTCAAATTTCCAGTCGAATAGAGATTCAAGAAAGTCAACCTCAAGTTAAGAATTTACTCTAGGAGGTGGAACTGTAATATGGAGGAGTATCAAGCAATCTTGTGTTGCTGATTTTACCATGGAAGCTGAATATGTTGCTTCCTCTAAGGTAGCTAAGTAGGCTGTTTGCTCAGAAACTTCCTAAAAGAGCTTGGAGTAGTTCCCTCAATTGAAGCGTCAATCACACTTTATTGTGATAACAGTGGTATAGATGCAAACTCAAAAGAATCACGTAGCCATAAAAGAAGAAAACACATTGAGAGAAAGTATCACTTGATTCGTGATATTATGAAAAAGGGTGATATGAGAGTGCTGAAAATTGAGTCGAAGAACAGTTTGGCAGACCCATTCACGAAAGGATTACAACAAAAGGTTTTTGACAAGCATGTAGAAAAAATGATTGTTAAAATTATGAATGCATAGTTAAGAGTCTAAGCGGGAGATTGTTAGGATATACTATTAACCATGTATTTATGTTATAGCATTTTATTTTAATCCCTTGTAAAGACTTTATACATGATTTTGCTTATTATAATGAAAGTCTTTATTTGAATACTTCATTGTGTATACATGTGTGTCTCTGTCTTATAGAATAGACGATTTTGTGTATGGAAAAATTTAGCTTACACGTGGAAGGTTAAAATTGTCGGTTTATATAAGTTAAAATTAATATGTTCACGGTCAAAGATGAGGTAGCACAAATATCTAGGTGATTGTAGCATAAGATTAAATATAATTTGATCTTAACTATAGGAATGGTTGAATTCCAACTTCTTGTACTAATACATATTGTATGTATTGAACGGACCAATTTGAGAATTTTATTTATGTTCTTAATATTTATAAATAAATTCTCTAGTCCGTTGCATTTACTTACAATTTTAATCTTGATATAATCATTATGAGCTATATGATTTTTAATGAGTCAATAAATTCCTAATGGGTTAAATCATTACAAATAACATTAGTAAAATAATGATTAGTTAATAGAACCATGTCTCGATCTTGAGTTGAAAGCACCCCTTTATGATTACTTAAGAGTTTTCACATGAAAACTCTGCTGGTGGATTTTATATCCGTCACGTGGAATAAAATAAGTGTAAGTCATAAAGCATTAATTTAGACAATAAATTAAAATATTTTAGAAAATTTAATTTAATTGATTGGTGTCTGTAATTCTAACATGAGGGGTTAAATAAGATGCAATGGTAGATTTTAAAATTAATATTGTGGAGTGTAATTACATATTTTTAGCGAAATAATGTGTGATTTTTTACGATATAATTTGTTCATTTTTTTGAGAACTATTATTGTTAATGGAAGCCTCAATTAAATGTATCTTCAATCCCTACTATGCCTCATTAATTAGCTAGTTTTGAAGAATTTTTTTTTTTGAAATAAAATCAGTGGGTTATGTTATATATTAAAAAACTGATTTGGAAATATTTCACATTAAAGGACCAAAACATTTTTAAGAAATTAAACCAATATATATATATCAAAAACATTTTTGGTTTTAAGGGGTATTTACAATACTCCTAAATATGGTCCAAAAGTGTATTTTGTGTTTTTATTTTCTTGAAAAAGAACAAAAATGGTTTTGGGGTTTTATTGGTGTAAAACCCCACACCTTACAATACTTGCACAAGTCAAATGAAACATATCATGGTTTGGACAAATTGACGCTAATTTTCAAAAGTGCTCGAATCTAGCGTTAATGGGCTATATGTGCATCTAACGCTTAAGAGGTTTGGGTGTATACATGTTTTCTGTCGAATTGAGGATATTAAGGCCTTAAAATGAAGTGAGAGAATTCAGGTGCTTGAAGGACTTAGAAGCTAGTAGGTGAGTCACCTACTTGCTTAGCTTAAAATCGCTAGTTACACGGAGACGAGGATCGACGTCGAAATTGTCCAAGTTCAATTTTTAATAAAGTCCGTATTAAGGGTGTGACTTGGACCCATGTTTTAGCATCATAAATGGTCTATATGTTAAGCCCAATAGAGGTATTAAAAAGGGACCAAAGACAATACAAAACACTTAACAAATTGGGCCCAAAACTAAGTAAGAAAAGTTGACAAAATAAGGAGCTCAAGTCCGACAAGTTGGTGACCCATTTAGGCCCAAGTCCAATGGCCAAGCAGCTGCATAAGAAGCTTAATAATATGTGGATTACGATGGTAAAAAATTAAAGAGTAAGTCGGCCAAGCTAGGCCTTTAAAGGGAGATAAGAATCGCACAACTTCATTCAACATAGTCAAGAACAAAAAAATCTGTTTTCTTGATGTTTGTTTACTCTCGTTTAAAGAGGTGAATGACAAGCTTTACAACCTCACAAGATCCCCTAAAGAAGCTTTAAATCTTGACTTTGAAGTTAAGTAAACTCACCTATGCACCTAGTATGGTTTGTTTATCAAAACCAAAGAGACAAGTTAATCTCACCTATGCTGGAATTTCTGGACA
>JAOTQJ010000002.1:11895695-11909813 GCA_025642045.1 Solanum sejunctum | reverse complement strand
CATTGTTGTCTGGGTTGCTGCTGGATTTTCTTTGCAGGTGCAGTTAGTTAATAAAACAGAGGAAACTCTACCGAAATGTTGGTAGGTTTCCAGGTCGGGTTCATTGGGAATTTAAGGTTAGCATGTGTCTAGGTGTCCCTATCGGACACTGATCACGACATAAGGTGTTGAGATTAAAGAAAGCCTTATATGGATTGAAGTAAGCTCCATGTGCATGGAATAGTAGCATTGATAAGTACTTTCAAGATAATGGATTTACTCGTTACCTTCATGAATATACTTTTTACATTAAAGTCCATACTAATAATGATATTCTACTTGTTTATCTTTATGTTGATGATTTTATTATGACGGATTATAATCCAATTTTGTTTGAAGTTTTAAGAAAGATATACCCTTTAGTTCAAAATAACGGACATAGGGCTCATGTCAAATTACTTGGGTCTAGAAGTGAAGCAAATGGAGGAAGGCATTTTCATATCTCAAGAAAGCTATACAAAAGAGATTTTGAAGAAGTTTAACATGTTCGATTGTAACTCTGTGATGTAATGACCTGGCCCAACACTATGAGTATTGTCTACTCTTGGGCATAGCGCATAACGGATTTGTCCCTTTGGGCTCACCTTAAAAGGAACCTCACAATATATAGATCAGTCCATTACTTTACATATTCATTATCTCTCATGTGTTTTGTCGATGTGGAACATCTCCTCTCAAGATGGGTTGTTACATACACCCTCTCTATGGATCTTCGCTGAGGTTTGCTCCACCTCATGTGATTCACCTAGACTCAACACTGAGGTTTGCCCCACCTCACCAGGATTTGACTAAACTCAGTTGAACTCTAGCCCCACATCGACAAGGCTGACATAAAAGTGACTCGATACCATTTGTAATAATCTAACCCAACACTGTGAAGTATTGTCTGCTCTTGAGCCTAGCCCATTATGAATTTTTCCCTTTAGGCTCACCCCAAAAGGCTCCTTACAATATATAGACCAGTCCGTTACTTTATATATCAGTATTTCTCCTATTTTTTACCGATGTGGGACATCTCCTCTCAAGATGGGTTGTTACATGTGAACACCCAATAGAAAGTGGAACAAAATTGTCAAAGGTTGATAATGGAGAAAAAGTGGATTCCACTCTATTCAAAAGCCTCATAGAAGTCTAAGATACTTGACATGTACTAGACCAAATATACTCTTTGCAGTTAGAGTTGTAAGTAACTTCCTGGAAGCTCCTACCTCTAGTCACTTAAAGATCGCTAGAAGAATTCTTTATTACCTAAAAGGTACGATTGACCTTGGACTATTTTATTCTTCTGATGATGATTTTAACCTTGTGGGATATTGTGATAGTCATTATGCGGGAGATATTGACGATAGAAAAAATATATCTGATTTTGTATTTTTCTTGGGTGCCTATGCTATATCATGGAGTTCAAAGAAATAATCCATTCTTACTCTCTCGACTTATGTAGTTGAATATGTGGCAGAAACATCATGTACGTATCATGCTATTTGGTTGAAGAGATTGCTGAAGGAACTCAATTTGCCACAAGTTGAAGCCACAATGATTTGTGTTACCAACAAATTTGCACAAGCACTTGCCAAGAATTCATTTTATCATGACCGAAGCAAGCATATAGACACAAGATATCATTTTATCCAAGAATGCATTGCAAAAAAGGAGGTAGAGTTCAAGTATGTGAAATCTCACGATCAAGTTGTGGATATCTTTATAAAGCCTCTCAAGTTTGAAGATATTTAGAGATTGAGATCAAGCCCTAGAATAAAGAAGAAAAATCACGGGAGAGATTTGTGAAAACTAAAGTTATCAATTCCTACAAGTTTGTAGCAATGTCAAAGGCACTTTAAATTAGTTTACCTATAAATTTGATTTGTCAAAATTGTTAGACAAGGAAAAGTCTAAGAAGTTAGGTATAAGTTTGACACTATCTTTGTCAAATCAAATCTCACCTACAAACCTACCAAGGTTTGAAATATTAATTTGTTATGATGTCATTAATAAAAAGTTTTCCTATAAATATGAGAGTTTTTGCTCATTTGTAATAACACTAAAATAGAGAGTGCAATATAAAGAAGAGAGAGTAATCCACAAGCTATTCTTAGTTTGTGAGAAAAATAGTGTGAGAGTAAAATTGTAGTAAGTTGTGTGAAATAAAAGAGTGTGTTATAGAAAAATAGTGATCTTTTTACACTATCGAGCTGCCATCAATATTATTACATCACATTTACTTCATTATGATATTTAGTATCATTACTCTCTTGTAATTATTACTTAACATGAATATTATTCTGGACGTAATTATTATTTTTTCCCAATAGATACACATTATTATTTTTACTTTATTTTTTTTGTCAAACTTTTGCTTATGTCTTTTTGTGCATCATCAAACATGATATAAAATAATTAAAGTTTTTGCAGTTCAAAGTCTTGGCTAGACAGCTCCAACGTGCCTTGAAATGATTTTATGAATTTGCTTCTTTTGTTTTTTTTTTACCTATTTATAGTTTTTACGAATATTATAACTACACAATGAACTGAACTGTCTTTGGGTCTTTATAGCTGTTATCAAACTATATACTATAATATTTATTTTGTAAAATTTTTATATCAATATATATTTTATATGTAATTAGTAAGTATTTATTATTAAAATAAATTAATTTAAAACAACTAATTTTAAAAAATATTGACATAAATTATCGAGTATTGTAAAAATAATTTAAAATTTTTTAAATATAATAATATAAATAATTTTGCAGTATGAGGTCAACTCACTTTTGAACTAGACTTAAAATGGGGATCATCGAATAAAATATTTTAATAAAAACTAATACCAATATCAATTTATAGATTTATAAATATGTTATTCCCTTGATTTGATTTGGTATGAAATTTAAGAAAATAAATATAATTTTTTAAATTTGTGATCCTACAATAAAGTTATAATCAAATAAATCAAAATATCTTTTAATCTTGTAATTATGCTACATGAGAAGGTAAAATTTAAATATTGCCAAAAAAAAATTATTCTTTTTAAAACAAACTAAAAAAAATTAAATTATTCTTTTTATAAATAAAGAGAGTATAAGATTATATTCCTTATTAGGATAAGGACCCTATAAGTGAAAGGGTGAAAAGTGAAAAGCATGCAAAATTAATATTTATTTTAACACGTTTATTTTTTAACCTTAGAGGTTTTTCATTTAAAAAAAAAGAAAGTTGAAATGGACATATGGAGATTAGGGTGAAACAGGGGTTCAAATAACGATTGCCACATTCATCTCATTTTTTAATTTAATTTATAAGGCAATGTACATATATTAAGAAAAATATTCAAAGACAAGATTTAAATCATATTTTTTATTATTATCCTTTGTGAAATCATAAATATGTAGTGTAAATTATCTCCTAAAAAATATAAAATTTCAACAAATAAAAGGCAATTATAAATATATTTTAAACATTCATTTTAAAATTTAAGCAATTCAACTATTTTGAACATAAAATATCTCAAAAATTAAGTTAGTTTGAGACGAAGGAACTACATTTAAATCTCTCCATGTATACCTAATTTTTTGGTTTTTAGTATTGGTTTTTCTCAAGACTTCCCAACAATTATTTCTATGTCAAGTCCGTATCTCTAATTTAAAATCATGACACTCAAAAATTTTCTTAATTTTTTTAATTAAATTTGATCAAATAAAAATTAGATAAATAAATTAAAATTAAATAATTATAATATAATACAATATTACGAAGAAGAGTAAAATTATCTAAATTTATAAAAATTTGTAATTTTATTTTTGATTTACATTAAGTACAAATTCAACGTTAAAGTTATCCATTCTTATCGAGATTAAATAATTACAAAAATGAAATAATTATAATTATAATTGATATTTCTTATATGATTGGAGAAAAATGAAAAAGTAAAGAAAAGCAAAACATCAAAAAAAAATACATAAGAATTTAACTAAGATCGCGACTAAAAGAAAAAAATAGTAAACCAAAATAACCACAACACTTAATTTTAAATCTCAAAACCTAGAGTCATGAATATAAGAGCTTCTAAGTAATAAGAATGAGTAAATACAAAGTTGTCTCAAAAGAAAATAAAACAATGATGCAATGCAAATAAGATGTATGTGTGCAAGGCATGAGGTGGAATCACGACTGTCGCACAACCAGTGTATATATTTATTGAGCTAAAACTATCAAATAGAACCCGGGGGCCTCGCAGATAATGTACTGAAATCTCTCAAGTGGCACAATATCTTAACCTTGTCACCTCCTTGTGGTCAAGAGGTTTTAAAAAGTGGTATAATCTCTCCCTTACTATCTCTGCATGGTCCAAGAATTTTACAAAAGATGGTACAATATCTCAAAAGTGGTATATCTCACCCTTGTCATCTCTGCGTGGTCAAAGAATTTTATAAATGGTGGTACAGTATCTTAATCCTTGTGACCTTCGTGTGGTCAAAGGGTGGTGCAGACATAGTATGAGATGAATGCATGTCATTGCCACAAATTAAAAAATATAATAAGAATATAATAAGAATATCAATAAATAACCATCATAGAATTAGAAAAATAATGTCCAGTGTCACAACTGGTACCACAAACCATTAACATGCATATCTCAAATCATCACACTTTCACCAATAGTTAAATATGCCAATAATACCAAACTTTGCAAGTCCCAATATCTACACATGATTCCCCAAAAGTATCTCAAGTAGCAACCATTACCCCAAGGTTCTCAAATGATATCACAAGTCTCATACTATCATAACAACATCCAAAAATATCTCAAATCTCAAAAATATATCTTAATTTGTCAATAAATTCACAATTTACTCCAATTTTAATGTAACTAATACCATAATGCTAATATACCAGTCAAGTTACTCAAGAATCAATCAAACATCTTACAATTATTACATAAACATATCCAATAACTCAAATTCAGTCCTAAAAGGTCAATTGGCAGTGTAGCAATGACCATGGGATGTTTAGAAAGAAAAAGCTCCGACAGAGTAGTTTGGAGTGTGCTTGATTGACCTACAAGTAGGCTACGAATTTCCTTTCTTTAAATAGAGCTTGAATGTGTGAAATCAAGCTGGAATAGATGGAATTCAGGATAGGGTATCTTATTTGTATACCTTGAATGTTAGAATCCATGTCTTAGGCCTATTCCGAGTAAATTTAGGTAATTGAAGGCAAGTGACTCCTTCCATTAATTGTTAGTGTTTAAAGTATTACTGAATTCCAGTATATGTCATTATGGAGCATCTCAGACTTAGTGTTGGATGATGAAAATCTACTTTAGATGCTCTGGCGTCATTCCAGCTGGCTTAAATCCTTGTAGTATGACGTAGAAGACTAGAGTCGGATAGTTGGGTCTTAGATGGGTAGTAATATTGTGCTTAGTAATTTCCCAAGTTTTGCAGCTTTGAAAAGCATTGGTGATACTAGACTCTTTGTTCAACTTGCTTTCAATTTTGATTAAAGCTCAAGTGATAACATCGCTCCATTGCTTTATGGAAGGTGATATAGGTAAACATTAGAGTTCCAACTTGTAATGGGACTATTCGATACCTTTGATGAAGTTATACACGAGTATCCAGATACAAGCCCGGCCTTGATCATATTAGATCATGACAAGTATCTGGGTATTAGGCTCGACCTTGGATTATCGAGATTTCCAACGAGTATTCAAGAAAGAGGCCCGGTCTTGACTATCTTAGACTATAGCAAACATTTGGGTACTAGACGCAACCTCAATCTCGTTGAGAATTCAGATGAGTATTTAGGTACCAGGCTCTATCTTGACCATCTTAACTATCGCAAGCATATGATGCCAGGCTCGATCACTATCCCATTGAGAATTCGAATGAGCATCTGAGTCTTAGTCCCGGCCTTAGTCCTTAGATCACTTTCAGTTTACTATTCAAGGAATATGATGTACCATTTTGGATGTGGATCATTAGCTCTCAAAGTTATAGATTATTTACAACATATATAGTAATTGCAGTCATAGTTCTTTTTGTGTAACCGACTGGGCTTATGGAGACCTAGTTGGATGTAGTTTTGGCAGCATTCATAGCTAGTTTTTTACTGTTCATATGAATATCTATCTTCTTGCCTCAGATGTTGTGTTATGACTCTTGTGTAGGTTTATTTCTCTTTTTTCATATTGTTTTTACCTTTCGTGCTCAGTGGCCTATGATGCCTACTGGGTACTTGTTGTTTTGATGCTCATACTATACTATACATCTACTTTCGTGGTGCAGGTCCGAGTATCAATCATCACCACTGATTTATCAAGCCTATTGTAGCCGATTTCGGAGACAATCATTTCTGTCTCCTTCAGCTTGGGTGGCCTGTCTCTTACTTTTTGAGACTAGCCAGTTGTTATATGTAAATTTTTGGCCTACTTTTGAGGCTTGTACTCATCTTTATTTTGTAATAGCTTTATACTTATGATTTCTAGGTTCTGGGAGGGATGATTTTTATATATATGTAGTTTTTGTTCTGTCTTTATTTAGTTTCTTCTCCTTTATACCCATAAATGTAATCAAATTGAATGAGTTGTTTTTCCATGTGTGTATTTTTACAAATCATATAAAAAGTGATGAAAAGACTATTGATGATTTATTCTGAAATTTTTATAAAGTATCTCTGGCAACAGTCTCAGTAAGTGTTTGAAATAATATACAAGGAACAGACTCAAACTAAGAATTTCTGTTGGATATTTTAAAAATATTTTAACTATTTTCTAAATGTCATTATTTAATCATTAATAATTACATAAAAATATTTTGTTAACACAAAAATTATATGATATGTATTCACTCTTTACATGGCTAATGCAAGATCTTTTGCATGACAATTTTAAGGCCATTTGCATGGCACTCTCATGGCCATTTGCATGACATTTTCATAGCCAAATACTTGGCTAAAATAAGATCATATACCATACTTGATCACCAAGTTTTCAACAAGTATATATATGTGTCTTCATTGTTGAAACAAAGTATGAGTGAAGAACAAGAAGTGAGTAAGAAAGAGCGAAAAAGAAAAAGAAAGTTACTACACTTTTTCCTAATATATTTTCTTGGTTATAATCCCCCTTTTCAACTTGCTTATTTTTGTAGTAATTATATTTTGTTGATACTTGTATCCTCTAAGTAATTAGAAAAGGCTTGTTTAATCTTGGGAAAATATTTCACACTGTTGAAATAGTTTCTTAGGATAGTGCCCAGCATGACTCAAGTATTATTTTACTTATATATGTATACTACTTAAAATTATAATCATAGTAATATTTATCTAGATGTCTTTGTATTATTTTGGCTCATAATCTTTTCTTGTATTTTGTATTCCCAATTATATATAGAGAGAGGTTTTCATTTTTGCCCCTACAATCTAAGAATCTATGGCAAATAATGCTACTATGAAAATTTTTAACACTATAAATGTTAGTACTACCCCCGTTTCTCCAGTCCTAACTGTCCTACCATATGTCAAATCATTTTCAGATGTTTCAAATATTGAAATCTTCGCTAATGAAAATTTCAAAAGATGGAAAGAACGTGTCTTTCCCTACTCGATGCTCATGATTTTGTACATGCGTTATTACATCCACAACTTGGTTCAGATACTGATAACAAAATTCTAGAATCATCGCAATATACCAATAAGGTATGTCATCACACCATTTTATAAACTATTTCTAACGAGCTATTTGATGTATACTATAGTTGCAAAGAAGCAAAAGTTATTTGAGAAGCCTTGATTAAAAAGTTCATTGTCAAAGATGTCACCAAATAAAAGTTTGTGGTTGGAAGATTTTATCAATAACAGATGAGTAACGAGAAGGAGATAAAAATTTAAATCAATGAATATAAAAAATTGCTTGAAGACTTGAAATCTGAGGGAATCACTTTACCAGAAAAATTTATTGTTGGAGTGCTGATTGAAAATTTGCTTGACTCGTGAAATGATTACAAAAATAACTTAAAGCATAAGCAGATAAATTTCAAGCTTGAAGAAATTGTGACATACATTCTAATTGAAGATACCAACGAAAAAGAGTCATTCAGGTCAAATAAGCTGACACTCAAGGCAAATCTAGTGCAAGTCAAAACAGCAATAACGACAGATATAATAATAAGTCTCCAGGTTACAAGTCTTATAACCTTGATTTTAAGAAAAATAAAGGCTCTTGTTTCACTTGTGAAAATCCAGGTCATCATGCCGCACAATGAAGAAAGAGAATGAAAAATGATAAAGAAAAGAGCTATCCTCCTAAAGCTAATTTAGCTGAAGGAGATGAAATTATTGCAGCTGTCATTTCTCAAGTGAATATTGTAACACACATAAAAAATGGACGGTAAACTCTGGGGCTACTCGCCACATTTGTGCAAATTGTGAAGCATTTGCCTCCTATAAATCAATAGGGAATGATAGTTAAATAGTCTACCTTGGACATTCAAGAAATACTAAAGTCTTGGGTAAAGGTAAAGTGCTTCTGAAGCTCATATCTAAAAAAAGTTTAACTCTTATGGATGTGCTATATGTTCCTGAAATGCGAGCAAATCTAATTTCTGTCGCTTTACTTGGTAAAGTTGGAGTGGAAGTATCATTTATGTCTGATAAGGTCATATTGACAAAATCTAATGTATTTGTGGAAAAATACTATTGTAACCAAGGACTTTTTATACTCAATGTTATGAATGAAAAAGCCTCTACTTCTGCTCATATGATTGAATCTATCTCTTTGTGGCATGCTATATTAGGACATGTTAATGTCTCATATATAAAGAATATGCAATCACTTGGTTTGATATTTAGTCTAGATTCAAATAATATTAATAAATGTGAAATTTGTGATGAAGCTAAAATTACTAAAACGTCTCATTTTTCAGTAAATATAGAAACTGAATTACTGTCTTTAATTCACACTGATTTAGGTGACTCAAAATAAACTATGACTAGAGGTGCTAAAAGATATTATGTGACATTTATTGATGATTTTTCTAGATATACTAAATTATATTTGTTTAGAAACAAAGATGATATTTTCAATACATTTATTTCTTATAAAATTGAAGTTGAAAATCAATTTAGTAGAAAAATCAAAAGAATTAGATCCGATAGAGGTGGAGAATAGTTATCTTTAAATACTTTTTGTGAAAAAGAAAGAATTATTCATGAAGTAACTCTGCCTTATTCACTTGAATCTAATGGAATAGCTGAAAGGGAAAATAGAACATTGAAGGAAATGATGAACTCCATGTTAATTAGTTCTAATACACCTGATAATTTGTGGGGCGAAGCTATATTATTTGCATGTCACTTACAAAATAGAATCTCTCATAAAAAATATGGTAAAACACCTTATGAATTATGGAAAGGTTATAGACCTAATTTAAAATATTTAAAAGTATGGGGGTTGCATGAACCTAAGAAGAGAAAAATAAGTTTCAAAACAGCTGATTGCATGCTTATTGGATATGCTGAACATAGTGCTGCATATAGATTTTTTGTTTTGAAAAATGATGTGCTTGATAGCAATACTATTATTGAAACAAAAAATGCTAAATTCTTTGAATATATTTTTTCACTAAGTGATAAAATCTCTCATGCACCTGTTGAAAGAAATAGTGTAACTACTTCTAATATTGAGGAGCTAAAAAGAAGTAAAAGACCTAGAAAAGAGTATTTTTCTTATGGAAATAATTTTCAAACTTTTTTTGTGGACAATGAACCATCAAAATATTCTGAAGCTATTTCTTCTCCTGATGCTAAATTTTGAAAAGAGGCAATAAAAATTAAGATTGATTCAATTATAAAAAATAATACATAAATTTTGACTGATTTACCTGCCGGTGCAGAACCTATTGATTGTGAATGAATTTCAAAAGAAAACTTAATCCTGATGGATCTATAGATAAATATAAAGCTCGGTTAAATGATTTTCCTCAAAATAAAATATTAATTATTTTGATACATTTGCACCAATAACTATAATTTCTTCTATTCGGATATTAATTATTTTAGCATCAATCGATAAGTTTTTTATCCATCAAATGGATGTAAAAATAACTTTTTTAAATGGTGATTTGGAAGAAGAAATAGATATTGTTCAACCTAAAGGATGTATTGTTCCTGGACAAAAAAATAAAGTTTGTAAACTAATTAAATTTTTTTATGGTCTTAAACAAGCTCCTAAGCAATGACATGAAAAATTTGATCAAGTCTTAGTGAGAGATGACTTTTCTTTTGTTGAAGTGGACAAATATTTTTATACTAAAATGGTAGATAATGATTATGTAATAATATGTTCATATGTTGATGATATGTTTATATTTGGTACAAGTTTAAATATTGTGCAGAGTATTGAATTATTTGTCTATTAATTTTGATATGAAAGATATTGATAAAATCAATATGATATTGGGAATTAAAGTTATAAAGAGTGAAGATAGTATATTGTTCATTATGTGGAGAGACTTCTTAAGAAGTTTGAATATTTTGATGTGATACCTCTAACTACTACTTATAATACTAATTCTCAATTGAAAAAGAATAAAGGTGACCCAGTGGCTCAGTCTAAACATATACAGATTATTGGGAGTCTGATGCATTTAATGAATTTTACTATACTTGATATAACATATTTTGTGCGTAGACTAAGCAGATATACTCATAATCCCAATAAAGAGCATTGATCTGCATTAATGAGGCTGATAAAATATTTGAGAGGAATCATGAATTATGGTATCTTGTATAGTGAATTTCCTTCAACATTAGAAGGATATTGTGATGCAAACTGAATTTCTGATTCAGATGAGACAAAATTCACTAGTGGATATGTGTTCACCTTAGGTGATGGAGCAATATCATGGAAATTAGCTAAATAGACGATCATTGCAAGATCAACTATGGAGTCAGAGTTTATAGCTATGGAACTAGTTGGTTCTGAGGCTGAGTGGCTAAGAAATTTCTTATCATATATCCCTTTAATAAAGGATGAGATGCCTTCAGTGTCTATACATTGTGATTGTCAAGCTGCAATATCATTGCGAAGAATAAATCTTACAATTATAAGAGCAGACACATAAAATTGAGACATGATGTCGTTAAGCAATTGTTGAAAGATGAAATAATTTTCATTGATTATGTAAAGTCAGAATTGAATTTGACCGATTCACTGACTAAACCTGTGGGAAGAAAACTAATTCTTCAAACCTTGAAAGAGATGGGTCTGAGGCCAATATGATAGTCAATAAAGATAGTAACCCAACCTATGTGATTGGAGATCCCATGAAGTAGGTTCATATAAGTAATAATAAGTCGATATTGACACTGCTACTAATTATGAGGGATGAGTTATTAACTCTTAATAAATACATAGTCCTTAAGGATGGTGTATGTAGAGCAGTATACGCTTGATGAATTCACCTATATGAGAAGTGAAGTGAAGCCGCTCCTATGAGACCTTGGCCTAGTCTCTAGAGCTCTCATGAATAACCAGACACACACATGATCTATTGGCACAAAATCGCATTGAACAACAAAATATAAGGGTCAGAATGTGATTGGTAGAATCTCTGATTTACAATAAAGAATTTTTGGTTCATAGTAATTTTATACTTCACCAATAATTTTGTAAGTAAATTTTATCTATATAAGTTTGGTTCATAGTCCAAAAGACACCAAATCTACAATATTATGATCATGCAAACTTAAGCAAGTCTTGTTAGTATTATTAAAATATTTTGAAAATATATGGGGGATTGTTGGATATTTTAAATGTACTTTAACTATTTTCTAAATGTCATTACTTAGTCATTAATGATTACATAAAAATATTTTGTTAACACGAAAATTATATGATATATATTCACTCTTTACATGGCTAATACAAGATCATTTGTATGACAATTAAGGCCATTTGCATGATACTGTCACGGCCATTTACACGGCACTCTCATGACCATTTGCATGACATTTTCATGGCTAAATGCTTGGCAAAAATAAGACCATATACCATACTTGATCACCAAGTTTTCAACAAGTATATATATGTTTCTTCATTCTTAAAATAAAATATGAGTGAAGAACAAGAAGTGAGTAAGAAAGAATGAAAAACAAAAGGAAAGTTACTACACTTTCTCCTAATATATTTTCTTAGATTATAATCCTTCTTTCCAAATTTGCTTATTTTTGTAATAATTATATTTTGTTGATTCATTTACCCTGTAAGTAATTAGAGAAGACCTGTTTAATCTTGAGAAAATATTTTATACTACTGAAATAGTTTTTTAGGACAGTGCATAGCACAACTCAAGTATTATTTTCCTTTTAGATGTATACTATTTAAAATTATAATTATAGTAATATTTATCTAAATTTTTTTGTATTATTTTGACTCATTAATCTTCTCTTATATTTTATCATCCCAAATATATATAGAGAGAGAGATTTTCATTTTTTGCCCTACATTTTCAACTAGGCGGTATAGTAGCAATTCAATGTTATTGTTAAAGTTCATCGACTGGCGAAATTATCACTTTTTGTCCTGCTGATTGTTTATGAATTACAGTATCTTAAACTATTGTATAAACCGAGTCTTGATTACACTCTATCCATAAATTGCATTATAAAGATCATTATTTGTTAGTTATATCAAACGAATAGAGAATTCAAGAATTTCTGCTAAATTTTGAAAACAATATAAAATAAAGTCTGCAATTCTTTAAAAAAACACCCATATTGAATTTTAATATGATGTTATATATGAATTTATATGAAGTCTCTGAGGAATCGAAAAAGACGAAGTCTTTTAATTTGTTTTACTCTCTTCATTTAAAAAGTCGCTTTATGTTTTTAAATATAGGAGTTAGGCTGCGTACATCCGTCCCCCCTCATCCTGCAATGAGTGGGAGCCTTTTGAGGCACTGGGGTATGTTGATGTTGATGTTGATGGTTTGGCACAAAGTTTTTGAAAAAAAATTAATTTTGTGATCTTAAATATATCACATAAAAAGTTAAAATTAAAATTTTATCAAAAAAATATTTTTTAAATGGATCAAAAAAAATATCATTCGTTTTTTTAATGCAAAGAAGTATTAAATTTTGTGCTATATAATGCTATTCATTACGAGATAAGTTAGTCATTTTTTAAGTTTTTGATTGTTATTTGAGCTTCTTTTTTTTTCCTGCAATGCACAGATACATATATTGCTTATCTTAAAAGACAATTAAAAATCAATACAAAATTGGAGCAAATATACAACCCTTGTTGACAATACTAGATACAGTTGCCTGGGCATGTACTGACTCAATATTTATTATTTTTTTATTTTATTTTATATAACATAAATATAATTTAGAGAGTTAATTAAATATTAATATAATTTTTTATTAAATATTTTAAGTTATTAATTATTGAGATTTATAATATTTTTATATGCATATATTACTTTCCATTTTCTAATTTATTTGACATCAATAAAATTTTAAATATTTTAATTATTGTAATTATATTGCATTTACATCATTTTCAAACAATATACATTACTCCCTCTATCCCATATTAACTTAATTTAATATTTTTATATAATTTATAAATATATTTAAAAAATAAGATAAACAAATTAAAACAAGAGAACTGCAAAAAATTTTACATGTTCATTTTCTGGGTTCTTGAGCAGCCTATGTGAATTAAATTTTTATTATGGGTGTATTTGGTATGGAGGAAAATATTTTTCATGAAAAATATTTTTTTGAAAAATAAGTTGATTTCTAACTCATTTAATTTTCTCATATTTGGTAAGTGAGTGAAAAATATTTTCTTATTTTTTTAATTATTTTATTATTGAATGAAAATATTTTCTAACAAACAAACTTTTATTTTAGCTAGAGAGTAGAAAATAGTTTTTGGTAAAATAGTTTTTGACATGAAAATATTTCATAATTTGAAATATTTTTTAAAAATAAATATTAAAAAAAAATTTAGGCGAGGACGGGATGGAGTAAAAATTTAAGATTTTTAAAATGTGATTTGTTAATAAA
>JAOTQJ010000002.1:11866947-11884525 GCA_025642045.1 Solanum sejunctum | reverse complement strand
TTTATTTCCAACTGATCATGAGTAAGAATAAGTATCAGGCAGAATTAAACTGGAGTAAATATCAGCAATGTTTCAGAAAGAAGTTAATCACTGCACGCAGCTTGTTTGATTTTCGGTTTTGAAGCAGTAAATCGCAGTAAGCATAAGAAACACGAAATTTTTATACTTATTCAACAAGTCTACATAGTCTGATTGGATTTCATGGGAGTTATATTCAATTCCTTGTTGTTAGTCTTTGTACTTTCACCGTCATTGTTCTTTGTGACACATCACTCATCAGGTCACGGCTTTATCATAGAAGATCTGTTAAGAAATAACTATTTCTTTCAATTATTTCCCTTTCAAGAAATAACGAAAAGAAAGAACTTTTCGTTTTCTATTTTTAAAAAATTGAGAAATTCCATAGTCACTGGCTCCGATTTACAACAAATGCTCAAACTTAATTTCAATACCTAGCCGAAATGCAAATTATATATAAAATTTGATAGGAAACGACATTTTGGACTCAAGGGTATAGTCAAAATTCTCATATAAGGTCATTACAATTAGTTGTGGGTCCCACTTTCCAATGTCAAAATATACCAAAGGGGTTGAAATGCACCCGGAAGCCTCGGGAACCAAACGACCAAATTTGACATTTTGGAGCTAACCACGCTGTCAGAATTTTCATTCGCACACATTTAATATGAATGTTGACCAAAGTCAACTATTGGTTATTTCTAAAGTCTAAATTGCAAAACTCGGTATAAACTAGCACTGAAAACCTTGACATTGTAATTGAATATGCTTCTACACTAATTTGGCCATTTCGAAGTTGGTGGAACTGTCAGAATTTTGTTTTGAGGCGATTTACTCCAACTTTACTGCTAAACTCATTTTTCCAACTTTAAACCGGCCTATAATATGAAAAACTACACATCTTACAAATGAGCGACCAGGCAATCAAGTTGTAAGTGCCAGCGAGTCACAAATGACTCGAGGTCACTATAAGCAAGCTTTAACCGATGCAAAATACTCAGAAAGCAGAAATGACCTAGAGGGTCGTTACAAGAAGCTAGTTCTTGGGGTAAAGACATTCAAAAACGTTAGTGATTATAATGAAAATTTATAAATTCTTAAAAGAAATATAGGCAATTATTAGATAAAGCACTCGATGTAAAGGCAGAGATTGAGAATCAAGAGTGATAATGTGAGGGAGAAAAGGCAAAGAAAAGTCGGTTGTTGACTTGATGATGTTATGAAGGTCGAACAAGAATTATGTGTATTAAAAAGAAGAAGTAACAAGAGGGAAGAAAAACTGAGATGCTTTGAAGAAGATGAATGGATGATCATGGACATTACTTGTAGTCTAACTCTTTATAATAAGAAAGATTAAAACCGGTAAATGCAACATATAAGTTGATTAAACTGACTTATGTATTTTTTATATATATAAGACGCATTTGGTAAATACAAAATACTTATAAGTTAAAATAAGTTAAATTTGATAAGTTGATTATATTGAACTTATGACTTTTCAGCTTATAAGTAATTTTAGGTTGATCATGTCTTTCACTATTTTATTCTTTAATATTTTTCTTACTAATAGCACCTTTCCCAAAATAAAACACCTGACATTTTTTACTTTGTATATGTTTTTCTGTCTTTCATTTAAGGAATTAGTTTTGATATATAATATTTGATATATTTTTGAGGTGTTTTAGTAGTAGAACAACGAATCAACAGTTTCATCACATACATCAAATATATAATATAATATTTGATTTCTTTATAAAATTAATTTTAGCAGAAAACATACATGTTGTTAGTTTATAATTACTAATCCAAATGGGCTCTTCATCAATCATATACTATTTGGTCTATACTTCGTCTTGCCCGGTTGATCTTTCACCGGCTAGAAGTAAGGAAAAATTTTATAAACAAGTAATTATAGTAGTAAAGTCTTTTAAATTTGATAAAATAGTGTAACACGCCTAATGTGATAGGTGAACAGAAAAAACTAATTAATGTCTTGACTATTAAATAAATTCTAATAATTTAGCATTGTTAACAAACTTTTATGTGTACCATATCTCTTAACATTTAAAAATAAAATTTAATTTTCTAAAAATAGTATAAGTAGGAAATTCATAATTAAAGCGCATAAGGTAATAAGAATTTTGAATAAACATTTGTTTGACTCCTTAGGTAGGATTATATCATATAAGATGAAATAGAGCTAGTACCTACTTTATTTTTTTAGGGATATGCATAAATATCCCCTTGAACTATGACCTAAATTCGAGCGATACACTTGAACTTAACTAGGGTCCTATTATTCTCCCCACTCCCTCGGAATATTCTAAAATGAAATAAATACGTCGTAATAATTAGGGTCCAGGGTTAATAGGACCCTAATTAAGTTAAGATGTGTCGATGGGATTTTGATTGCAGTTCAAGGGAATACTTATGCATTATCCCTTTTTTTAGTAAAAATTATTCATGTTGGTGCATGAAAGATCTAATCTTTAAAGTCGTTCAAAGCATAGATTTTTATCTTGTAAAAAGTTAAGTTAATTAATGGAAAAAAATATGTTGACTATACTATTTTAAGAAAATCTAATCTAGAAGTACATTTAAGGACATATATTGATTATTTTTCTATTTCTATCTTCAAGGCTAATTAGAAAAATCTATTAATTCCACATCAAATTAAAAGAAAAAATTATATATTAATTACCTAATAGATATAACCAAATTTGTTCAAAATTTGAGGAACCAAATCCTTAGATATGACATGAACTTAATAACTTGGTTTACGTTCAAGGTACTTCTTCCATTATAAATAAACTTGTATACTTTCTTATACTTTTAAACTATAACATAGTGAATTTAAGTGTCACAACCCGGGCCTAGGGCCTAGATGTGACACGACGAATGGGAATTCGAGAGTCCTCAAACAAGCCTCAAGATACCAAAACTCACATCATCCGTTCAGAAGCGCACACAAATAAACACATAGTACTATGGGACAGGGAAATAGGACTCACTCTATGGGGGCATTCTGAGACATAGGATCTTTCCATCACGACATATAATAAGCCATCAATCACATAACCAACTCACATAACGATGACCAAGATTACCAACCCATATCATAGACTTAAGTCATATCACATAGCATAACATGTAAGGAGGTTTACAAGATGTCCAACAGTGCCTCTACATAGAAGGGTCAGGGGCCAAGATATTCCCCGGGCGAACCCTCAATACGTAAAAAAAACAAAAAGTAATAAAGGTAGGTAGATAGTGGATCGTCCTTGGAAGATAGGATTTACCAATACAAGTAAACTTGGAACCCGAACTAAGCGTCAACTGGTGGATTCTCAAAGTCCTCGATACCTACATGGTGAAATCATGTAGTCAGAGTATGTGTTAGTACATTTGAATGTACTAAGTATGCGGGACGCAATGCATGAACTTACAAAAAACCTGCATATCAATGTTAGATGAGAAGGGAACATATTATAGAAGGAGACATATATAATAAGAAGTACAGTATAGCAAGATGTCACGAAATCAATGATGCATGAGGTGCAAATGATGCTCATATATGTAGTGGGGATGACACCTCAACTGATATAATAAGACCAAGCGAGCTATCACTTGAAATCCCGATGATTACCCGTTATCAGTAAAGAGGTGGTTTACTTGCCAAGGCTAAACCATGCATCATCTTACGGGCCTCCAGTTTCATATGAAGCAACCTTCCATTTTGGATAAGATTTTCATATCAAAATATATCATATCATATCATTTCTTATCCTTACGGGAAATCCTATTTCGGAGGCATCTTTCCTTATGGGCCTCCTATTTCGGAGAGGAACCTATGCTAGGCAAGTAGTTTGAGGAATGGGAGAGGGCCCTTGGGGATAGCCCTAACGCTCCCAATCCATCGGTGCTAAGTCGTCATCCGACAAGAATACTTATAATATACATAATTATATATGCATTCAAAAGATACAAGTCTTGCCAAAATATTTCAATGCACAATTGGGCTTAAAATCCAAATATCTTTCGTAATAATTCATACTTAGGCTCAAATGTCAAAACCATAATTTATAGTCATAATGTTCATGCATAAGAATAGCCCATTCATATGCAAAACGGTGCAAGCACCCAAAATGCTCAAAGAGCCATAATCAATAGACATATATGTGATCACATCTTATCATAACCAATATCTTATCAAAATTATATCATATAAAAAAATTGAGCTCAACCCACCTCATAATTTCCATAGTAATCCATGTACATGAATGCATATGCTATGAATAATGAGAGAATGGCATGGGTAATTAAAATTAAATCTAAAATCCATAATATAATGTGAAATTCAATTAAAAGTATAATTAAATCCACATTTAAAATCATAATATAATCACTCATGCATAAACAATCCTTAGAAGGGACATGCATACTTATAATTTCATAAACCCAAAGTAAATACTCATCTAATGGTTTCAATCACCATAAAATCATCAAATAAATACTATCCATACATAAATAGAATTTTAGGAATCATAGTATTGAAAATCTCGATTTAAAGTAAGCTACAATTAATAAAATTACTTGAAAATATTTTGGGTCTCCTTGATTGGAAGGTAATCAAGGATCAAACCCACATACCTTCACTAAGATAAAGAAACCCCAAAGAATTTTGAAGAAGAGTTGAGTTCCCAAGCTCCAATGTTGAAATCTCCAAGAGTTCTTTAGTGGAAAACTTTTGAGAGGTTTTAAAATATGAAGAGTGATTTTGAATATTTGAAATAGGTTTTAAGTCTTTAGATGACCTTAGAATAGCATAGGAATTTCTAAAAGACCAATATAAATAACCGAATTTATAAAAATGCCATTCATGAATCGAAAAAAAATACCGAAAGTCATTTGACTTAAGGGAAAACAGCTCGTGTCGCACTCCACGGTCCATGTGGAGTGCTCGTGAAATGATACTTAGAATATTTTTTAAAAATTTTAATCTTGAAACAATACTTAGAATTTTTCGCATGAGTCCACCAAACGAGCATCCTTCATGAGCTATGTGAAGCCATACAGTCCATGTGGCACTCCCGTCTCCCCAACCTTAGAAAAATTTTGTGAAAATTTTATGAGACGGTCATCCCATTCTAAGAATATTCTCAATCTAGAAGCTTCACGGAGGGCCAAACGTCCGGTTCCATGCCACACGAGCCGTGTGACTTGGGTGTGGCACCACACTTAGACTAGAAAAGCATTTCACGCCTAGCAGGAGGCCAAATGGATAGTCCCACGGCTAGTAGCAAGCCACACGACCTGTGGCCCTAGCCGTGCCCCTGGATTTGGTGCCAAAAAGACTCCATTACTTGAAATATTGGCCAAGTGTGGTTCCACTAAGGGTCACACAGCCAGTGCCAAGGCATACGGCAAGTGTGGCCCTATCTAGGGCAACACTTGGTCAAAATTTCATCCAAAAACCAATTTTTCAAGTGTTCACAATGTCATACGGAGTCCGGGTTATTATATCAGATGGTATCAAAGCCCCAGGTTTGTATAGGATCCTCGGAGTCCAATGTATTGCGTCAAGTAGAGTCCTATTTGTGGGTGTGAAGTGCACCATGCCTATAAGTGGGAGGCTATGACGATGTTTTAGGAATTATCTCACTTCTTCAAGTCTTGTGTTGTGCTGTGAATAGTTGGATTAGCTCTTGATCTTTATAGTATCCTTGCTATATTTCAGAAGATGCCTTATGGTAGAACTGTCAGACCAGCCCCGGCTAATGAGGATCAATCACCTCAAGGGCCTATGGATGAGCCTATCTCTAATGGTGAATTTTGTACGGCCTTTTACATGTTTGCCCAAGTGGTGACTATGAAATGACCCCAAAAAGTGCCCGAAAATGTGCTCGAAATCGTAATTTTTATATATTTAAAAATTTGTGTAATTTCAAAAATTCGACTTTATATTCTTGTTCAGGGGACAAAATTGAGTGCAAAATGGGTCTAACCCGAATTTTAGAGTAACCATAGCAGACTTTGAATTTTCAAAGTGAGCTGAAAATCTGTGTAGTGTGCATTTCTTCCGCGACATGCACTTGTATTAAAATTGTCCTGATTTTTGACTTTGGTCCAATACTTTTAATTCATGGTCTTGAGTGTTCCATACGTGAAAATACCTATACTTAGTATTATTTCACCCTCATATCATCCAAAACATTCCATAATACTCACTCAAATGCTTAGACTAATTTTCCTCTCAAGAATCAAGTCCCAAAACCCTCATCCGGATCTAAGAATTTCCTTCAAGCTCAAAGTCTCCATTAAAGTCTTCTTCAAGAAATTCTCCAAATTCAAGGTTTGTGGGTTTCAACCATTGGGTCCTTTCACCCATGGTGCCCAAGCTTCCTTTTTATTCAATTTGCATGATTTAAAGTTGATTTTACAAATGGGTTTACTAGTATGAACTTGTTTATGAACTATGTTAAAGCAAGATGAAATTGTGACTGTTTTACTATATTTCGAGCTATAAATATTGGATCTATTGTAAGATTTGATGAGGGATTATGATGTATGTTGTTTGAGGGTGTTGTAAGGTGTTGATTGATGATTTTAAAATTGATTTTCTTGCATGATTTCACTTTTTAATTGCATGGTTTTATATTAGCATTACAAACCCACAAAGTATTTGATAAAATATTCTGTTATGGATTCTTGAGTAGTAGAGGGTCTAAGGCATGGCATATGATTTGTATGACTTTATGATGATGATATAAATGTTTATATGAGTTGCTTACATGAAAAGTACTGCGGAGTTGTAAGTAGATTGTTGGATTTCCATGTTGTGTTCTTGAGAAGATGGAGTAGGCCCTTTCTTGATGCTTGAAATGTAATGGTTTGATGAGCTTTTTCTATGATTCCTACCAAAAAGATTATATCGTAAGGTATGGACATCCTACCAAAAAGGCCATGTCGTAAGGTAGAATGATTAATAGTTCCTAGCAAAAAGATCATACTGTAAGGTAAGGACATCTTACCGAAAAGGCCATGCTGTAAGATAGAAAGACTAAGGATTCTTACCGCAAAGATCATATAGTAAGGTGAGGACATCCTACCGAAAAGGCCATCCTGTAAGGTAGAAATATTAAGGATTCCCACTGAAAGATCATATCGTAAGGTGTGAAAATGCTATCAAAAAGACCATGCCGTAAGGTAGAATGATCTATGACTCCTATCCTAAAGATTATATCATAAAGTAGGGGACATTTTAGACTACCTTCAAAAAGACTATGTCGTATAGTATGGAATTGGTAACACTCTCCAAAAAGGTTATACCATAAGGTGATTGGGGGCTAATTGGCCCATTTCATGAAGGTTGGAAAAAGGGTTTGAGTATATATACTATATTGAGTTCACATTCCTTGTTCATGATTTACAAGTATGTTTTACCTTAAGCATTGATTATGCATACCATATTGATGTTATACTTATCCTTGCTTATAATTATGCATTTCAATTATGTTGCCTATCCCTTGCTAGCATTGTATACTACATACTTAGTACATTCAAATGTACTAATACATACTATATGCCTACATGATATCACCATGTAGGAATTCGAGCCCCGCTTGAGCATCTCCACCCACATGGGTAGTACAGTTTCACTCAAGTTTGTTGGTGATTCCTCCATTCCGGGGGCGTTGCTTATGATCTCTTGCTATGTTCTAGACTATCTTTCTTTTATGTATATATTAACTATGAGGGTGAGCTCAGTTGCTTATCTTAACCCTGCTCTTATCAATGTAGTAGAGGTGTTGTTAGACATGTTATGTATTATGCTTGACTTTTGACTCACTTATGATATTTAAGCTATTTATGTATACATCTCTCTTTCCCTTAGTCCCAATTTTCTTTATTCATATTTCTTATGCTATTTCTTGCTTCTGCGACCAAAGATGTGTAATGATATACTATGGGCTTGTTTGGGATTCCTTTAGGTTCTCCATTCGCCGATCACGTGTAGGACCTAGACTTAGGTCGTGATAGACTACTCAGACTAGGCAGTTCCAACCTGCCTCGAGATCCCACTCTGGCTGCTAGAGTAAGCGATTTCACCCAGATGAATCCTCCAGAGTTCTTTGGATCCAAAGATGATGAGGATGCTCAGGAGTTCATTGATGAGCTCATCAAAGTATTGAATTTTATGAGTGTCACTTTGGAGGAGAAAGATGAATTGGCTGCCTATCAGTTGAAGGATGTGGCCCAGGTGTGGTACACTCAGTGGTCTATTGAGAGGGTTTGTGGTGATGCTGTCAATTTGGAGGAAATCAAGTTTGCTTTCCTGGATTGTTTCTTCTCACTTGAGCTTAGGAGAAGCCAAGATGACCGATTTATCAACCTCAGGCAGGGTAATATGAGTGTGAGGGATTATGACCTTAAGTTTATTAAGCTCTCCAAGTATGCTTCGACACTTATGGCTGATCTTCGTGCAAGAATACACAAGTTCATTTCTGGTATCTCTGACTTGATTGTACAAGAATTTTGTACGACCATGCTTAATTGAGATATGGATATCTCTAGACTTATGGTTTATGTCAAACAAATCGAAGGGGAGAAACTCAAAGGGAGAAGAATGTATGATCCTAAGAGGGCCCATTTTCATGGTGGTTTCTCCAGCTCTTGGGGTGGTGGTTTTGGTTGCTTCCAACACGGCCAACATTCAGGTGCTCAGGTTGCTAATGCTAGGGTTCCTCCACTTAGGGCACTGGTTGGGGGTGGAAAGAATATGCTTTTTGTGATAAGTATAGGAAGCACAACACAGGTGACTGTTGGAGAATTTTGGGTGCTTATTTCGGATATGGTGATAAGAATCACAAGGTTGCTAATTGTCCAAAGAATCCTCCAAAGGGTCAAGGCCGGGTGGCTCATAGTGAACAAGGTCAGCCAAGAGTTCCTCAAGGTGTTTCTCTAAGGAACAATAGATTCTATGCTCTTCATGCATGTCAGGTGGTTGATGAGGCTCTGGATGTTGTGACTAGTAAGTTAAAAGTCTTTGATTTTGATGTTTATGCTTTGCTTAATCTGGGTGCAAACTTGTCTTTTGTGACTCCTCTATTGGCTATTAAGTTTGGTATCAGTCTGAAAATTTTGATGGAGCCTTACTCGATTTAAACTCCCGTCGTGAATCTGTAGTTACACATGGGGTTTATCGTGGTTGTCCTATTTTTGTGTTTTATAAGGTATTTTCGTGTGATCATTGAAACTTGGAATGTATGATTTTGATGTAATTCTTAGGATAGATTGTTTGCATGCATCATATGCCTCTATAGATTGTAGAACCCAAAAGGTCAAGTTCAAACCTCCCAGTGAGCCCGTTCTTGAATGGAAAGGTAGTGACTCCTGTATTAAGGGTTGGTTTATCTCCTACCTCAAAGATCGGAAGATGATCTCCAAGGGGTGTATATATCACATAGTGAGGGTAAGGATGTGGAGTTTGAATTTCCTATTCTTGAGTCCGTTCCGGTGGTGGATGTGTTTCCCAAAGACTTGCCTGGTATTCTTCCAGAAAGGGAAGTGGACTTTGGCATAGATCTCCTTCTAGATACTCAACCTATCTCTATCCCTCCCGATCTTATGGCACCGGTTGAGTTGAAAGAATTGAAGGATAAGTTAAAAGATTTGTTAGAGAAGGGTTTCATTAGGCCAAGTATATCTCAATGGGGTGCTCTGGTGTTTTTTATAAGGAACAAACATGGATCTCTTCGGATGTGTATCGGTTATAGGCAATTGAATAAGGTGACCATTAAAAATAAGTATCCATTGCGTAGAATCGATGACTTGTTTGACCAACTTCAAGGGGCCACTCACTTTTCAAAGATTGACCTCTGTTCCGAATATCATCAGTTAAAGTTTAGAGAATGTGATATTACCAAGATGGCCTTTCGGATGAGGTATGGGCACTTTGAGTTTGTGGTGATGTCGTTTAGCCTAACTAATGCTTCAACCATATTTATGGATCTTATGACTTGGGTGTTCAAGCCATTTCTTGATAGTTTTATGGTTGTCCTCATTGATGATATTCTCATTTACTCCTGGAGTAAGCGAGAACATATGGATCATTTGAGGTCAGTTTTGCAAACCTTGAGAGAGAATAAGTTGTATGCCAACTTTAGCAAATGTGAGTTTTAGTCGAGTGAAGTTTCTTTTCTGGGTCATGTAGTGTCTGATGATAGTATAAAGGTGGATCCGAAGAAGACCGATGTGGTAAAGAATTGGCCTAGACAGTTGACTCCTTTAGACATTCGAAGCTTCCTTAGGTTAGCAGGTTATTATAGAAGATTAATTGAGGGGTTCTCGTCTATTGTATCTCTATTGACTAAGTTGGTCCAAAAGAAGGCTAAGTTTGTGTGGTCAGACAAGTGTGAGAAGAGTTTTCAAACTTTGAAGTATCGACTTACATCGGCTCTGGTTTTGACCCTACCAAATGGTTTGGATGGGTTTGTGGTGTATTGTGATGCTTCTCAAATTGGGTTGGGTTGTGTACTTATGCAACATGGTAGAGTGATATCTTATGCATCAAGGTAATTGAAGGTGCATGAGTATAATTACCCAACTCACGACATTTTGTTAGCGACGATGGTTTTTGCTTTGAATATTTGGAGGCACTATTTTTACAGGGTACATGTTGATGTTTTCACCGATCATAAGAGCTTGCAATATGTTGTCATACCCCAAAGTCCCGTTAGAGTGGACTGGCACCCATTGCCGGTAAGGCTCGGGAGAACCAACCTGTATCTATGCGCTTTCTATACATATTATAAGGTGTTTTTACATTTGAGATGCCCTTAAAAAAATAAATAGTGATAACAAGCCAAAAGGAAATACATATGACTAGGCAGTTGGGGCCATAATGGTTAAAGTACGAGACATGATTACACTTTAATTTACATAGTTTATAAAGACTCTAAATAAGGAAAAGTATCTGATAAGGGTCGTGACAGTCCTCGCCTCGACTAACTGTATAATACAAAAATATAAGCTCTAGACACAATGCTTTGAAGCAACCTGGATCTTGGTAATAGCAGTTGGATATCCTATACTCCTACTGGGGAGATCTACTAGCATTTGTACCTGCAGCATGAAATGCAAGTACCCATAACGGATGTCAGTATGAGATAATTTACTGAATATGTAAGTCAAAAAATACTGTATACGAAATAATAGCTCAAATAAACTATGCATTGGTATAGGATAAGAGACCACCTTTACATGTACTGTGGGATTATATACTTTATGTTCTTTTTTATTACTTTACTTTTATTGTATAATCTGTGCACAACATATAATACAAATGACCAGCTGATTAGTGGTAAAACAATATCGGGATCGGCCCTGGCTAGGCTCTTCCTTAACCCTTCAAGATACCCTTCGTGATAGGATCGTCCCTAGCTAGGTGATTCTTCCACCCCTCGGGCTACTACCCATCAATAAGCAATATACTTTACTTTATCTTTCAAATACCTTTGAGATAATTCTTTTGGTGGTCACAATATTGGAGCTGTAGGGCTGTATATGTAACAATGACATGTAGATAATCATCCAAGATAATATGAAAATGAAAAAAGTATGTTACACAAATAATGAAATGCGTATGAGATGAAACAACTCGTGAACTTTATTTAACAACAAGAATCCATGTAACTTAGTATCCAAGTATGTATGCAGATTTGAAGGTAACTATGTATTGAAGCATATGAATATGTGAAAGAGCAGAGACACGGTTGATAGTTGTGTCGTAGTTGGTAAGTGCCTTTTATGTGCCAAGGAGGGATCTATGTTTCATGCCAAACAATACGAAATCAAGTAGCCTTACATACCTCACTGTACAACCTCGCTATTACCTCAAGATAACCTTCCCTTCCTCCAAATATTTATCTAGAATATAGTAGGTGATAAAACTAGCATTAGCAGCCA
The DNA here is from genome assembly GCA_025642045.1 of Solanum sejunctum. Classification (NCBI taxonomy): domain Eukaryota; kingdom Viridiplantae; phylum Streptophyta; class Magnoliopsida; order Solanales; family Solanaceae; genus Solanum; species Solanum sejunctum. Next base: position 11,872,540 of record JAOTQJ010000002.1, on the reverse strand, counting down.
ATAAATACATCTTGGCAGCCCAATCTCATAAATAAAACACACACGGGCAACAAGTAGATAATTGTGAACCCGAAGGTATTCTTTCAACCTTTCCACCCCTAATCGTATTTTATAATACACATTATCATATACAGATTATGTGCAGTCTATTTTAGTGCTATAATAGCCTTACAATAGTCCACAAAGAACAGGACACAACAATTCTACGCAACATACAAATAGGCGGCATAACGTTACGTCCCTTTGTTACATTACAATGTTGATGATTCCAAACCTTTACCAACTTTAACCAAACTGTTTCCACAACATTTATACATACAAACAGTCCTAAAATAACTCAGAAATAGTCCTCAAAATAGGTGGAGGATGTGAGACCATAGTCCTCAATAAATCAGCTCGCAAGTTCCAATTACGAGCACAATTATGATATCACACAAGAACTTATTTTCACAGACTGTAAAAATGGTGAAGCATCTTAGTTACATCACTAACAAACTATATCTTATTAAAAATGTAAGTCTTACTTCATAATTCAGCCAACCAAGAAGAGAAAATCCTCTTAAATAACAAGAAAAGTTCACAACAATCCTTAGGACACATGTTGTCCAAATTTCCAGCACAAATATACTAGCATATACTTCTTGTTTTTCATAAGAAAACTATACTAAACACATATTTAAACTTACTTACCACTACCTTCAATGTGTAGGACTTCTGCAAGAACCCTAGAAGTCCCCTTGTGGCTGCTTTGCTAGGTTAAGAAAGTGTAGAGAGAAAGTTTGCGAAAGGTGAAATTTTTCCAAGTCTAAGAATGACTTAAAGGTGCTATATGTAAGCCATTTTAAAGGGGATTTTGGTCGACTTTCTTGTATGGTTTAAGCCTTATATTATTAAGGTGGTGATACAGCAGCTTGGCCCTTTCACTTGGGCCTAATTGGGTTCAAATTGGTTGGGCCTTGGCTGCCCATTTTTTCCTCTTTCTCTTAGTTAGTTTTAGCCCAAATTATCAAAGAAATTGTGATGTCTTTGGGATCTTTTAATATCCTTCTTGGACTGAAAATATAGTCCATGTGTGATGCTAAAATATGGGCCAAAGTTACATCCTTAATACGGACTTTATTCATAATCGAACTTGAACAAATCGACGTCGGGCTTCGTCTCCGTTTAGCTAGCAATTTAAGCTAAGCAAGTAGGTGACTCACCTGCTAGCTTCTTAATTCCTACAAGCACCTCACTTCTCTCACTTTATTTAAGGTCATGATCTCCTCAATTTGACTTAAAACTTATTTTACACTCGTCCCTCTTTAGCGTTAGACGCATATATTGCCCTATAATATGAGATTTGAGCACTTTTAAAAATGGACGCTAATTTGACCAAATCATATCATATTTTATTTGCATAGTACTAGTATTTTAAGATGTGGGGTATTACATATGTGTTCTCTCAAAGGGACCTTAACTTGAGACAAAGGAGATGGTTGAAACTCCTAAGGGATTACGACATGAGTGTTCTATATCATCCCGGCAAGGCGAATGTGGTAGCTGATGCTCTTAGTAGGATCTCTATAGGAAATGTGGCTTATGTTGAGGAAGGTAAGAAGGAGTTGGCTAGGGATGTTCACCATTTGGCTAGATTGGGTGTTAGAGTGGCCAATTCCAGTGATGGTGGTACACATATTCTAAGTGGGGCCGAATCCTCGATGGTTGTTGATGTGAAGGCAAAGCAAGATTCAGATCCATCCTTGGTTGAATTGAAGAAATGGGTTGCCGAAAAGAATATTGAGGTTTTCTCCCAAGGGGGATGGTATACTTCGGTATCAAGGTCGATTATGTGTTCCGGATATAGATGGCCTTAAGGAGGTGATCATGACCGAAGCCCATAATTTTCATTATTCTATTCACCTGGGGTTTACCAAAATGTATTTGGATCTGAAGAAGGTGTATTGGTGTCATCGTATGTAGAGAGACATAGCCAAGTTTGTATTTGAATGCCAAATTGTCAACAAGTGAAGGTAGAGCATCAAAGGCTCGGGGGGTTGGCTCAAGATATTGAGATTCCTACTTGGAAATAAGAAGACATATATATGGATTTTGTGGTTAGATTGACTCGGACTGAAAAATAATTTGACTCCATTTGGGTTATCGTTGGTCGGATGACTAAATCGCCTCATTTCTTACCGGTTAAGACTACTTTTGGTGCCAAAGACCATGCAAAGTTGTACATTTGAGAATTGGTAAAGTTGCATGGTGTGCCTAGGTCTATCATATTGAATCAAGGTACCCAATTTACTTCTCACTTTTGGAGATCATTTCAAAAAAGACTTGGTACTAAGGTCAAGTTGAGTATCGTCTTTCATCCTCAAACCGATGGGCAAGCCGAGAGGATTATTCAAACTTTGGAGGATATGTTGAGGGCTTGTGTGTTGGAGTGCAAGGGGAATTGGAATGACCACCTCCCACTTATCAAGTTTGCTTATAATAATAGCTTCCATGCTAGCATTGGTATAACCCCGTTTGAGGCCTTATATGGTAGGAGGTGTAGGTCTCTGTGGGGTGGTTTGATTTAGTGGAGGTGGCTTTGATTGGCCCGAACTTGGTGATAGAGGCTATGGAGGAAGTGAAGTTGATTAAAGAACAGTTGAAGATGGCTCAATGTCGCCAAAAGTCCCATTCGGATGCTAGGAAGAGGGATCTTTAGTTCCAAATTGGGGATTGGGTGTTTGTGAAGGTCTCACCTATGAAGGGAGTGATGCATTTTGGCAAGAAAGAGAAGCTAAGTCCCTGGTATATAGGCCCTTATGAGGTTATTGAGCCAATTGGGAACGTGGCGTATAAGGTGGAGTTACCCTCGCATTTGAGTTCTATTTACCCGATCTTCCATGTGTCCATGTTGAGAAAGATGATTGATGATCCTAGCACTATTGTGCCTTCGGAGGGCATTGAGGTTGAGGAGAACTTGTCTTGTAGGGAGGTGCCGGTGGAGATCTTGGATAGACATGTGAAATGACTTCGTAACAAGGATGTGGCATCAGTAAAAGTTCTTTGAAGGAATCAACATGTGGAGAATGCTACATGGGAGGTGAAGTTGGACATGAGAAGCGGTATCCCCATCTTTTCTAATCTACTCAAGCATAAGGTATAGGTTCTTCCTTTTGTAATTGGTCCCAACTCTTTCCTTCTTGAGTCTTATGGTATGACATGCTTACATGTGCATTAAAATAGTTTTATGATGTTTTGAATGATTTTATTTTGTTTTGACATGAGATTTTAACGGCTTTGTTTTTCAAATGATAAACTATGCATGGTATCTTGTGTTTGAAAGTTTCATGTTCTAACTCAAGCCTTGGTCTTGGACATTCGAGGAAGAATGTTCCCAAGAGGGCAGATGATGTAATGACCCAGATTCCGTACAATGTTGTGAACACTTGGAAAATTGATTTTTAGATGAAATTTTGACCAAGTATTGTCCCAAGGAGGGCTACATGAGTCGTATGCCTTGGCACTGGCTGTGTAACCCTCAGTGGAACCACACTTAGCCAATATATCAAGTGAAGTATTCTTTTTGGCACTAAGTATAGGGGCACGGCCAGGGACACGGGTAGTGTTGCTTGACACTAGCCATGGGGCTGGTCATCTGGCCTCCTACTGGGCGTGAAATGCCTTTCTAGGCTAAGTGTGGTTTCACGCCCAAGTCACATGGCGCGTGTGGCATGGGATGGGCCGTTTGTCCCTCCGTGAAGCTTTCGGAGTGAAAATATTCTAAGTATGGGATCATCGTCTCATAACATTTTCATGAAATTTTCCTAAGGTTGGGGAGACGGGAGCACCACACGGACCTTGTGGCTTCACACGGCTCGTGAAGGGTGCCCATTTGGTGGCCTCGTGCTAAAAATTCTAAATGTTGGTTCAAGATTGAAATTTCCAAAAACTTTTCTAAGTATCATTTCACGGGCATTCCACATAGACCGTAGAGTGCCACACAGGCCTTTTGCCTTCAAGTCAAACGACATCCTGTAAATTTTTTCTCCAATTCATTAATGGCATTTTCGTAAATTCAATTATTTCTATTGGTCTTTTGGAAATTCCTATGCTATTCTAAGGTCGTCTAAAGACCTTCAACCTATTTCAAACATTCAAAATCACTCTTCAAATTTTAAAACCTCTCAAAAGCTTCCCACTAAAGAACTCTTGGAGATTTCAACATTGGAGCTTGGGAACTCAACTCTTCTTCAAAATTGTTCGGGGTTTCTTCATCTTAGTGAAGGTATGTGGGTTTGATCCTTGATTACTTTCCAATCAAGGAGACCCAAAATAATTTCAAGTAATTTTATTAATTTTTAGCTTACTTTAAATCGAATTTTGAATATTATGATTCCTAAAAATTTTTTTATGCATGGCTAGTGTTTATTTGATGATTTTATGGTGATTTAAACCATTAGATGAGGATTTACTTTGAGTTTATGAAATTATAAGTATGCATGTGCCCTTTAAGGTTTATTTATGCATGGGTGATTATATTATGATTTTTAAATGTGGATTTAATTATGCTTTCAATTGAATTTCATATTATATTATAGATTTTAGATTTAATTTTAATTATCTTTAAATCATTATCTTCTCTTTTCCTTAAGAGACATCATAGTCCATAATAAACTATGACCTCATAAGCAATTTTGTTGCATTGTTAACATTTTCACGAAAATAAATTTACCTAATTTACTAGCAGTGACACTAATTCACGAGTAATTTTTGTTTGACCAAGATTTCTTTTCATTTGAAACTTTAAAACATGAATTGTAGTTGGAGCTCTTTCTTGCCAACACTTAGTCATTGTGCAGAGCCCCTCGTAAATGTAAGGAACAATCTAGTAGGCTAATCAATCAATATTGAATGGAATAATAATTTAAACCAACAATCCAATTCTAAGTCAGTCCACTATCTTATGAATAATTTGACATGAGACAAGTCAAGTAAATAAGAACATCAAATAAATTCATCTCTATCTATGAAGCCCCCAACTCTAATGTCTAGATGGTGCCAATGACAGGTCCATAGCTACCTCCAAGAAGAAGAAATACTCTGGGAAACAGTAAAGACATAATAGCAAATAGAATGTCTCTAGAAGCTAGGAGGTCTCACCACTATCAGGAATGGATGAATCTCAATGGAGCATCTATTGACAATCTCTAGCCTCTGTATCTGCATCATGAAATAATGCAGCGCCGAGTGGTGTTACTACATAGAATGTACTCATATGTAAAGTAGCCAAGAAAACAATATGCTCAAAATGTACTCAACTCACATACTCAACTTAAGATGTTAATGAAACTTAGTAAAACATCGTAAGGCTAATGTAATATGTTTTAGGGAAAAGACTAAAGGGTATACAATCCAATCATATCAAGTACTAGTATGTCCTAATTTGGGAGTTTCTCTGTAAGGACCCCGGCGTTGTACGACCTCATTGGTTGTTCATAGAATCTCATATCAAGACTCAATCGATAAGGAAGGTTTCAACTCAACTTTGTACTAAGGAATTTTTATGACCATAATTCATCTCAAATCGATTACCCCCCCCCCCCCCCCCCCCCAC
>JAOTQJ010000002.1:11852139-11866937 GCA_025642045.1 Solanum sejunctum | reverse complement strand
AGTGTTTAAAACCAGTTTTTCTATGCATAAGATTCTCACGACTCTGTTCGTGCCCGTTTGGTCTCCCCCCTCTAGAATTGGACTTAACATCTTTATGCAAAATTGGAATCACAAGGTATGATCCCATACATATAAGAAGAATAATCCGAATCTTAGCTTAGAAATTTTCAAATGTTATAGTGAGGTGGCCTCTTTTCTGTGGTAGTAATCGTGATAATGAAATGATCACCAAAGTTTCTTCTTATTCCTGTTAGAAGATAGAGAGAACTTTAGTCTTTTCTCTCTCTATTATCGATGTTGTGCTGGTCATGTGCTAATATTATTCATTCTTGCTGCATCATTTGTTTCTGCTACTAATGGAGAGTGAGGAGAGTGAAGCATGGATCTCCTTCTTGCCAACAATGTTAGTGTCCTTTTGGTAAAGTTAAAAGAAGTGAAGTGAGAACTTTGTTCTTTCTGTTTATTATTTGAGAAATTTGGACTCTGAAATTCATTAAAAATCAAATGCCTCTTTTATGTATAATGATAAATTAGCCTTTAGATGCAGAAACAAGTGAAACTATATCTGTGTGACAGCATGTTAGATCATTCACTGTCTTACTGAGAGAATTTTCCCTGTTTATGGAAAAATGTTTTCCATAAAACTTGTTCTAGAGAAAATATTTTCTTCCATACCAAACACACCCTAAAACTTGAGCTGGCTTATAGAGTTGAGAGCACTACATGGATTGTGGATCAGATTACTTAATGAAGGACCTTTGGCATCTTCCTGTGTTTACATGATAGGTTAGTGGACCACAAATCATTCTAACTTTTGACAAAATGAGAAGCTATGTTTGCAGTTTCTTATTTTGTTTTTGTTATAAATTGAAAAATTTACACAATTTGTGGCAAAACTTCCATCGAAAAATATTCTGCCTTATTATTCCTATGGCTTATGCTGCTATTACTTCCCTTATGAGACCCATACACCAATCAATGGAACTTATTGGATGTGATTTGCAGCCGTTCTATGAAAAGCTCAAATCCATGAGAGCTATTCTTGAGAAATCCTGCAGTATTACGGGCGATTTTGAGGCATTAACAAGCTTGGAAGTTGAAATCCCAGAGGTAGCATACACAAGCGAAAATATGGTTGACCCAGAATTAAGAAATGTTTTGGAGGAAAGAAGCAGAGCTATGCGGGAGCTCTATTTCCTCATGGAACAAGCACTAGAATGCATTGATTCCACCATGGAACAGTGGATGGAAACATCGGACAGCATGAAAGATCAATCGTAGGGATGGGAGGCATCAGGAAGACAACTTTGGCTACAAAACTCTATAGTAATCCATGCATTGTGTCTCGATTTGATATTCGTGCAGAAGTAACTGTCTCACAAGAGTATTGTCTGAGAAATGTACTCCTAGGACTTCTTTCTTCAACAAGTTACAAACCTGATGATCAACTAGTGGACCGATTGCAAAAGCATATGAGAGGCAGGAGATACTTGCTAGTAGTTGATGACATATGGACTACAGAAGCTTGGGATGATATTAAACTATGTTTCCCAGACTGTAATAATGGAAGCCGAATACTCTTGACTACTCGGAATGTGGAAGTGGCTGAATATGCTAGTTCAGGAAAGCCTCCTTATGCGCCTCATGAATTTTGACGAAAGTTGGAATTTACTGCACAAAAAGATCTTTGAGAACGAAGGTTCTTATCCTCCTGAATTTGAAAATATTGGGAAACAAATTGCATTAAAATGCAGAGGATTACCTCTAGCGGTTACTGTGATTGCTGGACTTCTCTGTAGAACATTGGATGAGTGGGAAAGTAGTGCAGAGAACGTAAATTTATTGGTAAGCACAGATCTTGAAGCCCAATGCATGAAAGTGCTGGCTTTGAGTTACCATCATTTGCCTTCTCATTTAAAACCGTGCTTCCTATATTTTTCAATTTTCCCAGAGGATGAACTGATTTATGTAAATAAACTTGTGGAGTTATGGGCTGTAGAGGGATTATTGAATGTAGAAGAGGGTAAAAGCATAGAAGATGTGGCAGAAACATGTATAAACAAACTTGTTGATAGAAGTCTAGTTTCCATCCACGATTTGAGTTTTGATGGAAAAATAGACTTGTGGAATGCATGATGTGACCCGTGAACTCTGTTTGAGGGAAGCTCAAAACATGAATTTTGTGATTATTCTCAGAGGAAAGAGCGATCAAAATTCATGTGTGCAATCATTGCAGTGTTCCTTCAAGAGTCAAAGTCGGATCAGTATCCATAATGAGGAAGAAATGGTTCGGCATCATAACAGTCATTCTCTTATCATACTGGAATTGTCTTTTAAACTAGTAAGAGTACTAGATCTTGCTTTGATTGTATGTACAACTTTTCCCGGTGAAATACGTTCTTTCATTCACTTGAGATACCTAGCTTTGCGTCTTGGTAGTCGCTTACATCATCTAGGATCCAAATACGCGGTGGTTCCCTCATCATTAATAGACATTCCTCTATCGATATCAAGCCTATGTTACCTGCAAACTCTTAAACTTGACTGTCCATTTATCAATATTGGTTGTGAATATCCTTTCATATTACCATCAGAAATTTTGACGATGCCACAATTGAGGAAGCTGTATTTGGACTGGAATTACTTGCGGAATCATGAGCCTACAGAGAACAGTTTGGTTTCGAAAAGTTTGCAATGCCTCTCCAGACTGAATCCTTGGCATTGTACTGGGTCTTTCTTCAGACTATTTCCCCCTTTAAAGGAGTCGCAAGTATATGGGGTCCCAGAAGACTTCCGTGATCGCAAGGACCTGTGCGATTTTCGCTACTTGTATTAGTTCGAGAAATTGAAATTTGGTATTCGTTATTCGTTATCCATATGATGCTTCTTGTCTAGAAAGCATTGCACCTTCAGGTTCTACTGTTGAAGAATGATGTTCTTGTGTTTATTGCTCGAAAATATGTGCATGTATGACAATAAGTTTTCATCCAGAATCTGAAAATTTGTGCTGGAAATACTGTTGCAGTGTTTAATTTTTCAGTTCTACATGAATTTTACATGAGTGGAAATCTATTTATGTATAACTTGTTCTGTTTTTTTCTAGAAAATGAGAAAAGATTCTGGAAAACGAAAATTTCTTTTCAGGAAAATGGAATTTTTTTCCTGGAAGCCGAAATTTTTTTTCTGGAAAACGATTTTTTTTTTCCTGGAAAACAGGAATTTATTTCTGGAAAATTAAATTTTTTTTCTGGAAACTGAAATTTTTTTTTCTGGAAAACGAATATTTTTTTCTGGAAAACAGAAACTTTTTTTTGGAAAACGAATTTTTTTTTCTGGAAATCAGAAAAAGCACAATTTTTTTGAACAGATGATCATTGGTATTATGGTTGTATACATAATTGCCATTTGTTAAGAACATATGTGTTTTTTTCTGAAAAACAAAGCAAACAGGATTATTGTGCCATAGCCTAGCTTGATGGCATGGTTGTTGTGCCAAGGCATAACCTGATGGCATGGCTGATGTGTCATGCCTTGCCTGCTGGCATGGCTGTTGTACCAAGCCATCGCTTGATGGCATGGCCTGTGCCATGGCCGGTCCATGTGCCCAGCAAGCGTGTGCGGGTCGCTTGGCCTAAAATTCTAATTTTTTTTTCCCATGAACTTCGATTGACCTCAAATTTGGCTGGCTGACTGGAAACGGCCCAATGAGCAATACTCACAGCTTTGTCGTGGCATACCTCTTTTGGCCAAAAAACGTCGTTTAGATGAGTTTTTGGCCATTCTTCTATTTTCGAAAAACTGAAATTTTTTTCAAAAATTATTTTTTGAGGTCTACTGGTATAAGGGTTCATTCAACACTTATAATTTGTTTTAACAGTAAAAATATGAGTTTATATGTTGACTTAGGTCTTCTTCCATATTGGATAAACTTGAATATTTTTTATACTATTTTTTTCTCTTATTTTGATAACTTGTCTCTAACTTTCCAACTAAGTTACATGTTGAATCAATGAACAAGAGCCATAATTTATTAATATATACCTGGTTACATTGAACAACATATTCTCTAAATTAGTTGGAATTATTCGGTTTAAAATGGGCATATATATAAACATGCACATATGTTTGCTAAAATAGTTAAATTTTTCTATCGAACCTAACTGTTTATACGCTCGCATATATGTTTTTGTTGTAGTCTTGATAATACATGTATATTTAATGAAGTTTTTTATCTCTCAGATTAATTATGTTTCATTTCAACCCTTTGACCTCTATTCTGAATCAAAATAAACTAGAGGGACCAAATTATGTTAATTGGAAATGAAATTTAGACATAGTCTTGACTTCTGAGGGTTATAAGTTTGTGTTGGTTGAAGAATGTCCTATCAAACTTGCTGATCCAACTAAAGAGAAGATCCAAGCCTATGAAAAATGGGTCAAGGCTAATGAGATAGCAAGATGCTACACTCTTGCCTCAATGGAGAATGTCTTGCAGCATCAACATCAGTCCATGCCATTTGCTAACAATATGCTGGTATCTCTTAAGGAGATGTTCAGAGAGCAAAATCATGTTGCAAAGCAGACTATCATGAAAGCCCTTTTGACCACAAAGATGGCTAAAGGATCTTCTGTTAGGAAACATGTGTTGAAGCTGATGAGTTACTTGAATGAGCTGGAAATGCTTGGTGCTAAGATTGATAAAGATTCTCAAATTGAGATGATCCTTCAGACTTTGCCTGACAGTTTTCAGTAGTTTTGCTTAAACTATAATATGAATAACATGGACTTGTCCTTAGCGAAGCTGTTGAATAAGCTGCAAGCTGCGGAGACTATAATCAAGCAACAAGCTCCAGCGGCATACTTGGTTGACAAGGCCGGACACTCTTCTTTCAAACCAACCAAAGCACAGAAAAACAAGAAAAATTTCCATAAGACTAAGACACCTGAAGGTGCTAAGGGTGGTGTGGCTAAGCCGAAAGGCAAGTGCTTTCATTGTAAGTAGCCTGGATACCACAAAAAGCAATGCCCAGATTATCAAGTCAAGCTGAAAAAGAAAGGTAATTCTTATTTAAATATCGTTGAAATCTATCTAGCGATTGTTTCTACCCAATTATGGTTATAGATTCTGGAGCCACTTATCATATTTGCACTTCTTTGCAGGGGTTTCAGGAGACGCGACGGCTAAATAAAGAAGAAATTTCAATTTTTCAAGCAACCAGGGAGCCCACACAAGTTCAAGCTATTGGAATAATTTCGTCTTATTTTAGTAGTTCCAGATATTAAGTTTTGAATAATGTATTATATGTTCCTTCTTTAAGGAGGAATTTACTTTTTGTTTGTAAACTTTTAGATGCTGGTTATGATGTGCATTTTATTAATAATAATGTTGTTGTTAAAGATTATGATCGTTTTATCCTTGGTGCTCCAAAATCCCAAGATTTATTTCTATTTGAGGTTAATCATAACATGCTTCAACATTCTGAATTGAATAACATTGATATTTCTAATAAACGAAAACGTATTTCTGAATTGAGTCCAACTTATTTATGGCACTTATGTTTATGTCATATTAATATAAATAGAATTTTTAGGTTTCTGATAGACCTCTGATCTCATTAAAAGTGGAGGCACTACAAACCTATGAATCCTGTTTAGAAGGTAAAATGACAAAGAGACACTTTCCTTCTAAAGAAAATAGAGCCAATAGTAAGTTAGAATTAATTCATTCTGATTTGTATGGACCTATGAATATACAAGCAAGATGTAGTTTTGAGTATTTTGTGACCTTCACAGATGATTACTTGAAATATAGATACATTTATTTGTTGCACTGCAAATATGAATGCTTTGACAAATTCAAAGAATTTAAGGTTAAAATGGGAAAGCGACATAATAAATCTATCCAAACATTACGATCTGATTGTCGTGGCGAATACCTTTCGACCGAATTCATTAACTACTTATCAGAAATGGAACTAGTTCTCAATATTCTGCCCCAGGAACACCTCAACAAAATGGTGAGGCAGAATACAAAAATAGAACTCTTTTAGAAATGGTAGATCAATGTTAAGTTATTTTGATTTACCTTCTAGCTTTTGGGGATATGCCTTAGAAACAATGAATATTATTCTAAACTTGATTCCTTATAAATTTGTACCTTTAACCCCATTCGAATTATGGAATGGGCGAAAGCACAGTCTACGACATATTTGTATCTCGGGTTGTCCAACTCATGTGCTCAAAGCAAAAACAGATAAGTTGGAATCAAAAACAGAAGTATGCATTTTTATTGGCTATCTAAAAGGTACTAAAGGTGATTTATTTTATTGTCCTAAGGAACAAAAGGTCATTGTTTCTGCAAATGCCAAGTTTCTAGAATAGGACTATTTAATAAACCATGTTCCTAGAAGTAAACTTGTGTTACAGGGACTGTCCCAAATAATAACACCTCCTAACTTAGCAACGCGAGTTCCACAAACAGTAATTGACATACCATTACGATTACATAGTGGGAGAAATGTTGCTCAGGATATTAATCCACCTGAGGGTGCACCAGAGGATGTTTTAGAGGAAACTCTGATCAGCCCACTGCCCCAAAGTAGTAGGAGTAATCTATACAAAACTGTGATTATAGATGACAATGTTCAAAATGATCAAGATATTCAAAATTTGGATTCGGAAGTGGCACATCCTGTAGTTACTAGTCATCGTAGTGGAAGAGTGATTAGAAAGCCTATAAGGTTTACACTTTTGGAAAAATCATATGATAGAATCCTTAAAGAGACTAACATAGAACCATTATATGCCAAAGCACTACATGATAAAGATGTTAAAAAATAGATAGTTGCCATGAAATTTGAAATGGAGTCCATGTACTCCAATCAAGTTTGGGATCTTATAGAACCACCTGTGGACATAAAGCCTAATGATTGTAAGTGGATCTTTAAGAAAAAGATAGAAGTAGATGGAAAAGTGAAAACTTTTAAAGCTATGCTCGTTGCAAAAGGCTTTATTCAAAAAGAAGGAATCGATTACGAGAAAACTTTTTCGCCGATAGCCATGCTAAATCCATTAGAATTCTCTTGTCCATTGCTACTCATTTTAATTATGAGATTTGGCAAATGGATGCCAAGGCAATTTTTCTAAATGGTAGTATTGATGAGTGTATCTACATGAAATGACCAGAGGGATTCATAGAAGGTGACAATGAACGCATGTTGTGTAAGCTTAAGAGATCTATTTATGGATTGAAACAAGCATCAAGAGCATGGAACATTTGTTTTGACAAGTCGATTAAGACTTTTGGTTTTGATCAATTTGAAAATGAATCATGCACTTATAAGAAATAGGAAGGAAACAGGATAACATTTTTGATTCTATATGTTGATGACATCTTGCTCATAAGAAATAATATGAGCATGTTGAACTCTGTTAAGGAGTGGTTGTCAATGCGATTTGATATGAAAGACTTGGGAGAAGCAGCCCATATCCTTCGGATCAAGGTTATGTGAGATTGTAAACAAAGGACATTAGACTTATCTCAAGCACTTTATATTGATACGACTCTTGCAAGGTTTAACATGCAAAATTTCAAAAAGGGATATCTTCCTTTTAGACATAGAATTACTTTATCCTAGAATCAGTCGTCAAAGACGGATAATGAGATAGAGAGAATGAAAGTGGTCCTTTATGTATCTATGGTAGTGAGTCTTATGTATGCTATGTTATGTACTAGACCAAATATCTACTTTGTTGTTAGCATGGTAAGCAGATTTTAGTCTAATCTTGGATAAGAACATCACACCGCATTCAAGCATATAATTAAGTATCTAAAAAGGACTAGGGATTACATGTTCATCTTTCATCCTAGAAATCTAGTGCCCATTGGATATACAAATTCAGATTTCCAGGCGGATAGAAATTTAAGGAAGTCAACCTCAAGATATGTATTTACTCTAGGAGGTGGAGCTGTAATATGGAGGAGTATCAAGCAATCTTGTGTTGCTGATTTGTAACGACCCAAAAAAAAGTGCCAAAAAATGTATCTCAAAATGCCCAAAATTTTAATTTCCATATATCTTAAAATTTGTTTGTTATTTCAAAAATTTGACTTCATATTTGTGATCAAGAGGTCAAAATTAGGTGAAAAGGGTCTAAACTCGAATTAAGAGTGAAAGATTAGCAATTATAAATTTTTAAGTGACGAATTCTAATAAGGTTTATGCTTTCCCTCCGCTATGCGCCAAGGGAATACTTTAGTGTAATTCCTTCTCTGCGTTCCCTCCCCGACGCGGAGGGGTACATTTTGCCTAATAGTGTTTTTCTATGCGACCCAAAATATTTTAAGTGTTGGGCCCAAGTTTCCCAAACATGCTTTTATCTATACTTAGACAAACTTCACCCTTATATCATTCTAAACATTTTCCAATACTTCCCAAAAATACTTAGCCATATTTTCACTCAAAAATTCAAGACTCAGAACACTCATCCAAAACTAAGGATTTTCTTCAAGCTTCAAGCCTCCATTTTCAACTTAACTAAGAACTTCTCCAAAGATAAGGTATATGGTGTTGAACTATTGGGTCCTTCCAGCCATGGTGCCTAAACCCTCTTTTTATTAGTATTGCATGATTTAATGTTAGTTTTACATGTGGGTCTTGTATATTGAGAAATTTACTGTACAGTAATTTTAGTTCATGAAAGTATGGTTGTTTTAGCATATTTTGAGCTCTAAATCTTGGATCTAATGTTTGATTTGATGAGGGGTTTTGATGTGAATGTCTTGGGGGTGTTTCAAGGTGTTGATTGATGGCTTTTAATATAGATTTTCTTGCATGATTTCATCTTTAAATTGCATGCTCTTTCACCCCCATTACACATACCCAAGGTGTTTGGTAAAATATTCGATTATTGTATTCTTGAGGAATTGAAGGTCTAAAGCATGAGACATGATATGATTGATGTTATGATGATGAATCAGCTTAGGTACATGATATATATGTTTTATATAATGTGTTGAACTAGACCATTCCCGATCCGGGAGGTATATAAGCCCGGATAACCATGTGAGGGGTATGTACCTTGCCACCTGGGTGTCAAGGTATGAATGGCATCAACTATGTGAGGGGTTTGCACCTTTCCACCAGGGTGTCCAGGTATGAATGACATCAACCATGTGAGGGGTGTAGTACCTTGCCACTAGGGTGTCTAGGTGTGAATGACATCAACCATGTGAGGGGTGTAGTACCTTGCCACTAGGGTGTCCAGGTGTGAATGGCACCTCCCAATCATAGTTGGATTCTAGCTTGGTATCTTCTACACATATGATATCTTATATGAGTATGAGTTACTGAAAGCATGTTTTACTTATGCATTGATCATACATGCCATATTGTTATACTATGTCCATTGTCTATTATACATTTTGCTATGATGTATATCTCTTGTTGCATTGCATCCTACATACTTAGTACATTCAAATGTACTAATGCATACTCTTGCCTACATGATATCACCATGTAGGGACCAGCGCTCAAGTTGATCCTCCTCCTCCTCCATGTGGCTAGTCGGTGTTATTCCAAGCTTGTTGGTGAGTCCTCTATTTTGGGGACCTTCGTCGATTTTGCTATTATCCATGTATTGAGACACTTTTTCTATGTTTTATTTTGACTATGAGGGTGAGCCCGGTTACCTTGTGTTGTCCCCCGCTCTATCTATATATTTAGAGGTGTTTATTGGACAAGTTGTATAATTCTGATATTGGCTATGACTTCTTCTCTTTGATTATGATGTTTTGGCAAGCTATCCCTTAGCCCCTTTCCCCCTTATGCTTGTTTTATGTCTTTTACATACTTCTGCGACCAATGATATGTAATGATAAGTTGAGAGGCTTGTTTGGGGTTCCTTCGGGTTCCCCATTCACCGTGTCACATCTAGGCCCTAGTCTTGGGTCATGATAAACTTGGTATCAGAGCACTATGTTAATAGATCCTCAGAGTCCAACACACTGCATCGAATAGAGTCATATTCATGGTTCTGATGCGCGCCATGACTATAAGTAGGAGGCTATGAGGCGTCTTAGGAAATGTTTTCCCTTTTCATGTTTAATTCATGCAATTGATTTGTGGTAAGTTTTTCCCTCCTAGTGATTATTCTTTTCTATGTTAGATTATGCCAAACGCTAGAGGAAGACGAGCCCAAACTCTTGAAAAGTAACCTAATAATGGTGAGCTCTAAGATGCTCTTACTATGGTTGCCCAAGTGGTGGCCAACCAAGTGCAACAAGGGGCCTAAGTCCCTCATGCTAACATGTCGGGAGCTAGGGTAAGAGACTTTATGAGAATGAACCCTCCGGTTTTCCATGGGTCAAAGCTGGATGAAGACCCACAAGAGTTCATTGATGAGGTCTACAAAATCTTGAATATCATAGGTGTTGGGCCTAATAAAAAGGTAATGTTAGAGGCGTACCAACTCAAAGGGGTAACTTAAATTTGGTATGAGCAATGGAAGGATGAAAAGGGGCTTGGTAATGTGGTCCTTTGGGAGGAGCTCAAATTGGTCTTCCTTAATTGGTTTTTCCCTTTTGAACTTAGGGAGGTAAAGTTGGTAGAGTTTATGAACTTGAAACAAGGTGATATGAGTGTGAGGGACTATGCCCTCAAATTTAATCAACTTTCAAAGTATGCTTCTCACTTGGTGGATGATCCTAGGTCGAGGATAAACAAGTTTGGTATGGGTATTTCTGACTTGGTAAGTAAAGAATGTCAATCTGCCTTGCTAATGAATGATATGGACTTGTCTCAATTGATAACTTATGCCAAGAAAATGAAGAAAGAAAAGTTAAGAAAAAGGAAGTGTCATGAGGCAAGAGGGCCAATTTTGAAGGTAGGTTTCAAAGGGGTGCTAGACATCATCAAGGCCAAGGGTCTCCTCATGCTACTAATAGGAGGTTTGCCAATGACTTCCTTAGGCCTCAAGGTATGGGTGGAATAGCTCCAAACGATGTGTGTCATAGATGTGGAAAGAATCACAAAGGACCATGTTTGAAGGGTTTCAATGCATGTTTTGAATGTGGGAAGCTTGGTCACAAGAGGGTAGATTATCCAAGAAACCATAGCAAGGTCTGGGGTGTAAATATGATTCCATTGGGTAGAGATGGTCCTCAAGATGGTGCCCTAAGGCACAACTAGTTTTATGCTCTACATGGGAGGCAAGGGGTTGGTGAGGTCCCTAATGTTGTTATCGGTATGTTGAAAATCTTTGACTTTGATGTGTGTGCTTTGATTGATCCGGGTGCCCCTCTTTTCTTTGTTACTCCTCTTGTTGCTAAAAAGTTTCATGTTATTCTTGAGTTGTTACATGAGTCATATGAAATGTCTACTCCTATTAGTGCCTCTATTGTTGCTAGAAATTTATAGGAGTAGTCCTATTTGCATTTTGAATAAGTTGTTGCCTTATGACCTTGTTGAATTATACATGGTAGACCTTGATGTCATTCTTGGTATGAATTGGTTGCATACTATGCTTCCATTGATTGTAGAACCCATAGGGTCAAGTTTTAATTTTCAAATGAACCTGTCCTTGAGTGGAAAAATCAAGATATGGTGGTAAAGGATAGATTCATTTCATCAATTAAAGACCATAAGTTGATTTCTAGAGAGTGTTTATATCATCTTGTAAGGGTTAAAAATGTGGAGTCCAAGGTCCCTTCCATTGAGTCGGTCCCCATTGTGAATGAGTTTCTTAATGTCTTCTCGAATGACCTTCCCGGTGTCCCTCCCCAAATGGAGATAGACTTCGACATAGATATTCTTCCCGATACTTAACCTATCTCTATTCCCCCTTACCGTATAGCCCCGATGAAATTGAAGGAGTTAAAGGAACAATTGAAAGATTTATTGGAAAAGAAATTTATTAGACCTAGTCAATCACCTTGGGGTACTCTGGTGTTGTTTGTGAAAAAGAAGGATAGGTCACTTAAAATGTGCATTGATTACTGAAAACTCAATAGGGTCAATATAAAGAATAGGTATCCTCTTCCGAGAATTGATGACTTATTTGACCAATTGCAAGGGGCTAGCTTTTTTTCTAAGATTGATCTTCGATCCGGGTACCATCAAGTGAGGGTGAGGGAGTGTGATATTCCCAAGATGGCCTTCCAGACTAGATATGGGCACTATGAATTTGTGATGATGTCCTTTGGGTTGACTAATGCACCAGTCTTCTTTATGGACCTAATGAATAGGATCTTCAAACCCTACCTTAATTCCTTTGCTATGGCGGATGCTTTGAGTTGAGTATCTATAGGTAGCCTAGTTCATGTGGATGGCGATAATAGGAAGATGGCTAGGGAGGTGCATAGATTGGCTAGGTCGGGGGGTAGGTTGGAAGATATGGGCAATGATGTAGTTGTTGTTGATGGTTCTAAATCTTCCTTGGTTGATGAGGTGATAGCAAAACAAGATCTAGACTCATCCTTTCTTGAACTAAAGGCCTTGGTGAAAGAAGGAAAAATAGAGGTTTTCTCCCAAGGGGGAGATGGGGCCCTTAGATACCAAGATAGGTTGTGTATGTCATGTGTTGATGGTTTGAGGGAGAGAATTCTTGATGAGGCTCATAACTCTTCTTATTCTATCTACCCCAGCTCTACCAAAATGTACAGAGACTGGAGGGTGTGTATTGGTGGGGCGGCATGAAAAGTGACATTGTTAAATTTGTTTCTGATTGCCATAGTTGTCAACAAGTCAAAGCCGAACATCAAAGGCCAGGTGGCCTGACTCAAGATATAGATATTCCTACTTGGAAGTGTAGGTAATTTATATAGATTTTGTGGTTAGGTTGCCTAAGACTAGGAAAGGTTTTGATTCTATATTGGTAGTGGTTGATAAGATGACAAAATCAGCTCACTTTCTACCGGTTAAGACTACATATGGGGCCGAAGAGTATGCAAGGTTGTACATCCATGAGTTAGTGAGATTACATGGGATTCCCTTATCCATTATATCGGGTCGTGGTGCACAATTTACTTTACACTTTTGGAGGTCTTTTCAAAGGTGTCTTGGTACCAAAGTAAACCTTAGTATGACCTTCTACCCTCAAACGGATGGCCAAGCCGAAAGGACAATTCAAACACTTGAGGATATGCTTAGGACTTATATCTTAGAGCTTAAAGGTAGTTGGTATGACCATCTTCCATTGATTGATTTTGCCTACAATAATAGCTATCACTCTAGCATCAGTATGACTTCTTTTGAGGCTCTTTATGAGAGATATTGTAATCACCGCTGGGTTAGTTTGAGGTTAGAGAGGTGGCTTTATTGGGGCCAGACCTGCTTATGGATGCTCTTGAGAAGGTTACGATGACTAGGGAGAGGTTGAGGATAGGCCAAAGTCAACAAAAAATCCTATGCAGATGTAAGGAAGAAAGACCTAGAACTCTAAGTGGGTGATTAGGTCTATTTGAAGGTTTCTCCAATGAAAGGCGTGGTCTATTTTGGTAAAAAGGAGAAGTTGAGCCCAAGGTATACTGGTCCTTATGAGGTGATAAAGAGGGTTGGCAAGGTAGCTAATGAGTTGAAGTTGCCTAGTGAAATGAAGTTGGTTCACATGGTGTTCCATGTCTCTATGTTGAGAAAGTATGTTGGTGATCCTAATGCCATTGTACCTCTTGATGTTATAGGTGTTGTTAAGGATAACTTGACTTATGAGGATGTTCTGGTTCAGATCTTGGATTAGGCTAGTAAAGAGATTAAGAAACAAGGAGGTGGCATCCGTTAAGGTCCTTTGGAGGAACTAATAAGTCGAAGGTGCTACTTAGGAGGCCAAAGCGGATATGCAAAAGCGGTATCCTTATCTTTTCCACTCCACTCAAGACTAAGGTACTAATCCTAAGTCTCATATGTGATTTCAAATCTTATATTTCAGCCCCTATGTCGTTCATATGCATTCATGTTTAAGTTGGTAAACTTATGATGATTTTACACTTATGTGAGAATCTAAAACTGGTGTTTTACATGTTAAGTTGCATTAGTGTTGGGGCTGACTTGCTCATGATCACTCTTGTCTTGTATATCTCTTCTATATTCGGGAATGTTTCCAAGAGGGAGATATTGTAACGACCCTAAAAAAAAGTTCCCAAAAACTGTAACAACCCACACTTACAATATTGGCACAATGCAAATGAAACATGACATAGTTTGGACAAATTAGTGCTAATTTTCAAAAGCGCTTGAATCTCGCGTTAATGGGCTATATGTGCATCTAGCGCTTAAGAGGGTCGAGTGTACACATGTTTTGTGTCTAATTGAGGAGATTATAGCCTTAAAATAAAGTGAGAGAATTGAGGTCCTAGAAAGCAAGAAGGTGAGTCAGCTACTTGCTTAAGCTTGAATTGCTAACTAAACGCAGACGAGACCCAGTGTCGAAATTGTCCAAGCTCGAGCGTGAATAAAATTCGTGTTAAGGGTGTAACTTTGGGCGATTAATTAATGTAACATATGGACTATATTTACATCCCAAGAATGATAGTAAGGAAGGCCCAAAGACATTATAAACTCTTGGATAATTTGGGCCCAAAACTAAGTAAAAAAAATGTTGGCAAGCTAGGGAGCCCAAGTGCATCAAGTTGGTGCTCCAAAAAGGCCTAAATTTGAGGGACATGCTGGTGGGTAAGCAACTTGATTATGTGTAGTATAGGATAGTCAATAAGTCAAGAGAAATTCCGCATAATATCCCTATATAAAGGGCTCCAAAGCTGCTCCACAAGTTATTGTTCACTTGAACACAAAAAAAATCAAATT
>JAOTQJ010000002.1:11826336-11844012 GCA_025642045.1 Solanum sejunctum | reverse complement strand
GCATCGCGATTTAAAATTATGCCATGTTCATCATAACTTTTCTAATTAAACGAATTACTTCGGTTGAATTAATTACGAGGTCTAACAATTCTTTTTAAACATATTGAGTTCCTAATAAGAAAAATATTATTTTTAAAGATTTTTTTTTATTTTTTTAAAAAATCATATTAACTAATAAAAATATAAGAAAATAATTTTTTTCTTAATCTCATTTTATCAATTAAAATAGAACATATCTCTGAAACAAATAATATATATTTATCCTACTTCAATTCGAGAAAAAAATTAAAAATATTTTTTGTTTTATTCTAATTACTATTTTTATTGTTATCTATATAAAAATTACTGAGTTTAGTGTAATCTTATATTCATTAATATATTATTTATTACAGGGATACAATGTTTTATTTTAATTGATAAAATAAAATTAAGAAAAAATTAATTTTTATTTTTATTAGTTAATGTGATTTTTAAAAAAGTAAGAAAAAATACTTTATAATAATATTTTTTGTTAGGAACACAGTACATTTAAAAAGATTATATAATATGTGAAAAGGGTCAAAAATGCCCTTGTATTATCAGCAATAGGTCAAAATGCCCTAGTTAAATAGCACTAACGGACGTTGGGCATTTTTGACCCATTTATGATAGTACAAGGGCATTTTTAGCTTTTTTTGATAGTACAAGGACATCAATGACCCCAAGTATAAACGGAAGCATTTTTGATCCTTTCTGATAGTGCAAAGGCATTTTGGACCCTTTTCATCTATTATATATAACCATAACAAAGAATAGATAATGTTATAAGACACTAAAATATTGTAAAAGAACAAATAAAATAAGTAAATCTTGGTAAAAGTAGCACTGGATTGGGTCTTGACCAATTCTAGAATTCATTACCCAAGTTGTACTGACCCAAGCCATTTCGATCAAAGCAAATTTGAGTTAGGTTGGGTCTTGACCTTTTTGTTGTCTTGACCCTGAAACGCCCCTCATGGGCTTTGAAATACCCCATAATCTTAATTAAAATATATCTCACAATTCATGTATTATTTCAAAAATTCGACTTCATATTCTTGATCAGGGGGCAAAATTGAGTGGAAAATGGGTATAACCCTGATTTTAGAAGATCCATTGAAAAAAATATTTTTTGCTAATTTTTGAGTTCTAGTGGTTGTCTGCGCCTAGGTCGTGATGCGCTAGGGGCGGAGTATGTATTTTGTCGGGCACATCTGGTCAGCGTCACGCAGAGGCACGGACAAGCTTAAGATTTTCCTCAGTTTTCTTATTTCGTTCAGGGGCACTTGGGTAATGACCCAATGCCCATGTAAACATGAAATCTTTCATACTTAGCCATTTTTCAACTCTCTAACTGACAAAACCCTCTATAAAATCTCTCCAAGACTTTATCAAATCTCTCATTCAATTTCAAGGATTTATAGTTCAATTTGGAAACTCAAGAACCCATCTCAAGCTTCAAGTTTTCCTCAACTCAATTTCAAGAAAATTCATGTTTAAGGTATGTGAGTCTTCATCCATAGGTCCTTTCAGCCATGGTGCCCAACCTTCTCTTTTTATGAAAATTACAAGATTTCAAGTTGTATCACTCATGGGTATCTTTTATTATGAGATATGAACATAAATTATATTGGAGTTTAATCAAGTATTGGTTGATTATACATGAATATCTACTTTAAGCTTATTCCATGAGTTGATTTATGTCTATTAAGACTATGTAAGATTTGAGTTATGAAGACTATGAACTATGATAAACTTTTTTTATGGATTTCATGATATCCAAATTGGGGTTTTATTACAATGTTGATGGGTTGATTTTGAATAGATTTTACTCTTCTTGTTATACTCTTGAGTTGCATGACTTTGAAAAAGTATCATGAACCCACTATGTGTTTGATGAAATTACATGACAAGAATCCTCAAGTTGTTGACAAACTATTACATGATTTACAAATCAAGTGTTTTAAGATAACTATGGGATCCCAAGCATGCATTGAAATCATGATGAGTCTTTATGATCTACAAGTGAACCATTGAGCTCTTATGCTGAAATGAACCATTGAGCTCTAAGCCCTATGCTTTGGTCATGACAAGCTTGGTATCAAAGCACTAGGTTGTTAATGGTCCTTGAAAATCCGAAACACCACATCGATTAGAGTCTTATTCATGGTTGTGAAGCATGACACCACTATGAATGGGAGACTGTGAGGCATTGTAGGAAATGTTTCACTTCTTCATGATCTATATTGTGCTCTATATGTAAAGATAAGGCTTTTCCCCTATGAATGCTCTTTAGTCTTCTAGATGTTGCCACTACCAAGAGGGAGACATATAAGAGCACGTATACCGAAGGAGCAACCGACACCTCCTTCTCCTCAAGCTCCTTAAGATGGAGGGGCTAACCTAGTTGAGTTCCAGAATGCTATCACTATGTTAGCCCATGCTATGACCAACCAATTGAACCAAGGAGCCGAAGTTCCTTATGCTCCTAATTTGGCCTCAAGGGTATAGGACTTCACAAGGGTGAACCCTCCGGAGTTTCATAGGTCCAAAGTAGAGAAAGATCCCTAAGAATTTATCGATATGGTATATAAGGTGCTAGCTATCATCGTGGTATATTTAGAGTAAAAGGCAGAACTAGCAACCTATCAACTTAAAGGTGTGGCTCAAGTTTGGTTTGATCAATAGAAGTTAGAGAGGAGAAATTATTATGCTATCCCTTGGGAGGAGGTCAAAGCCGCCTTCCTCAACCAGTTCTTCCCTATCGAGTTAAGAGAGGCTAAGATGATGGAGTTTATGAACCTCAACCAAGGTTCCATGATTGTGAGGGAGTATGACCTCAAATTGAACAAGCTCTCCAAGTATGATTCATATTTGGTTACCGACCCTATAGCTAAAATGAACAAGTTTGCCTCAGGGGTGTTCGACTAGGTAAATAATAAGTGTCGGCATAATACCATGCTAGTAAGTGATATGAAATTGTCTCGGCTTATGACATATGCCATGAAACTTGAGGGGGATAAGTTTAGAAAAAGACAAAGTGGAGAGTACAAAAGGGCTTGGTTTAAGGTGGTTTTCAAGGTTCTAAGGGTGGCTTGTTTCATCAAGGCCACAAATTTTAAGGCCAAGGGTCCTCTAGTGCTCCCAATAAGAGATTTTGTAATGTAGGGGTGCCATTCCCAAGGTTGCAAGGTGGCAATAGTGAGATGTCTAATCCTAGGTGCCAAAAGTGTGGGAGGAATCATAATGGTAAATGCTTGAACGATTCAAATGCGTGTTATAGGTGTAGGAGAGTGGTCCATAAGCTCATTGGTTGCCCATATTTTCAAAACAAGGAAATGAATGGTCGTCCTTAAGGGCAAGGTGGTCATCTTAATCAAAGGGATCAAGGTAGCCAACAAAGGGGTGCTCCATGTCACAACCAGTTCTATGCACTCCAAGGAAGGCAAGGAGTGGATGAAGTGCCGGATGTTATTATCGGTATGTTAAAGGTTTATTATTGTGATATGTATGCTTTGATAGATCTGAGTGCCACTCTTTGTTTCATTACTCCTTTTGTTGCCAAAAAGCTTCATGTGTCCCGAAGTATTATTTGAACCTTATGAAGTGTCTACCACCGTTGGTGAGTCCATTGTTACTAAAAGAGTCTATAGAAATTGTCCCATGTTCATATTGCATAAAGTCTTACCTTGTTATTTAGAAGAACTTGACATGGTAGATTTTGATATTATTCTTGGGATGGATTGTTACATGCATATTATGTTTCTATTGATTGTAGGACCTATAAGGTGAGATTTCTATGCCCTAATGAGCCCATTTTTCATTAGTAAAGTTGTGATATAGTGGTCAAGGGTAGATTCATTTCTTGTCTTAAAGCTCAAAAATTGATTTGTAAAGGTTGCATCTACCATCTCTTAAGGGCTAGGGATGTTGAGTCTAATGTCCTTCCCACTAAGTCAGTTCAAGTGAACAATGAGTTTCTTGATGTCTTTCCTGATGAGCTTCTTGATGTTCCTCCCAAAAGAAAAATAGACTTTGGTATAGACCTCTTTCCTAATATACAACACATTTCCATTCTCCCTTTACCATATGGCCCAGACAGAATTGAAAAAATCCAAGGATCAATTGAGGTATTTGTTGGAGAAAGGTTTCATAGTGACCTAGGGGTGCACTAGTATTGTTGGTGAAGAAAAAAAATGGCTCCCTTAGAATGTACATTGATTACCGGCAACTTAGTTAAGTCACCATAAAGAAAAAGTAGCTTTTACCAAGGATAGATAACCTTTTTGATCAACTACAAGGGGCTAATCACTTTTCTAAGATTGATCTTGGGTCCAGATACCATCAAATAAAGGAGAGGGAGTGTGATATTTCCAAGATGATTTTTCGAACTAGGTATGGGCACTTTGAGTTTGTGGTAATGTCTTTTGGGTTGACTATTATACCGACTATATTTATGGATATCATGAATAGGGTATTTAAACCCTGCCTTGATATGTTTGTGGTAGTCTTTATTGATGATATATTGATTTATTTCTGGAGTAAAGAAGAACATGTGGATCATTTTAGGGTGTTGTTGTAAATTTTGAGGGATAAGAGGTTATTTGCTAAATATGAGAAGCATGAGTTTTGGTTGAAGGAGGTTGCATATCTGTGGCATGTTATGTCGGATGTTGACATTAAGGTGGATCCTAAGAAGACGGAGGTGATAAATAATTATCCTATACCTTTGACTCCACTGGATATTAGGAGCGGGTTACCATCAGAAGTTTGTTAATGGTTTCTCTTCTCTTGCTTCCCCTATGACAAAGTTGACCCAAAGAAGCCAATATTTGTTTGGACCGATGAATGTGAAAAGAGTTTTCAAAACTTGAAAGGTAAGCTTATCTCGCTCCTATCTTAGCTATACTGGAAGGGTTAGAAGGATTTGTGGTTTGTTATGATGCCTCAAGAATTGGTTTGGGGTGTGTTTTAATGCAAAATAGCAAGATTATATCATATGCCTCTAGGCAACTTAAGGTGCATGAGCAAAATTATCCCACCCATGATCCTGAATTGGTGGCCATGGCATTTGCTTTGAAAATCTTGTGTCACTACTTGTATAGGGATCATGTTGATCTGTTTACCGACCACAAAAGTCATCAATATGAGTTCACACAAGAGATCTTAACTTGAGACAAAGAAGATGGTTAGAAATCTTTAAGGATTATGACATGAGTGTGCACTATCATTCTGGCAAAGCTAATGTTGTGACCGATAATCTAAGTAGAGTGACTATAGGTAGCCTAGCTCATATTGATTTTGGTAGCAAAGAGTGGCTAGAGAAGTTCACCGGTTAGCTAGGTTAGGGGTTAGGTTGAAAGAAGTTACAAATGGTGGTATTGTGGCTGTTGATGGTTCCAAATCTTCTTTGATTCAGGAAGCCAAGTTAAAACAAGACCATGATCCCGCCTTGCTAGAGTTGAAGGCTTTGGTAAGGAATAGTAAAGTAAAGGTTTTCTCCCAAGGGGGAGATGGTGCCCTTAGGTACCAAGGTAGGTTATGTATGTCTAATGTTGATGATTGGAGGGAGTTGGTTTTGAAAGAATCCCATAAATCATCCTATTCTATTCACCCCAGTTCCACAATGATGTATAGAGACTTGAGGGAAGTGTATTGGTGGAGTGGTACGAAGAGAGATATTACCAAGTTAGTAGCTAGTTGTCACAATTGGCAATAACTGAAAGCCGAACAACAAAGGTCGGATGGCCTAGCCCAAGACATAGAATTCCTACTTAGAAGAGGGAAAAGATCAATATGGATTTTGTGGTTGGGTTACCTAAGACTAGGAGACACTTTGACTCTATTTGGCTTGTTGTTGGATACAATGACAAAGTTGGCTCACTTTTTACCAGTCAAAACCATTTATGGTCTCGAAGATTATGCTATGTTGTATATTCATGAGTTGGTTAGATTACGTGAGGTACCCTTGTCTATCATATTAGATCATGGTGGTCAATTCACTTCTAATATTTGGAGATCCTTCCAAAAGGGTCTTGGTACCAAGGTCAAGCTTAGTATGACTTTTCATCCACAAATACATGGCCAAGCCGAAAGAACTATCTAAACTCTTGAGGATCTGCTTAGGGCTTGTATTTTGGATTTTAAGAGTAGTTGGGATGAACATCTTCCACTTATTGAGTTTTCTTACAAAAATAGCTACCACTCTAGTATTAGCATGGCTCCCTTTGAATTCTCTTTCTCTAAAGATATTGAAGAAAGGAAGCTCTGTATTGTAGGTATTGTAGATCCCTGATTGGGTTGTTTGATAGGGGGGAGATAGCCTTGTTAGGACCGGATTTGGTTATGGAAGCTTTATAGAAGGTGAGGTTAATAAGGGCAAGGTTGAAGATAGTTCAAAGTAGGCAAAAGTCATATTTTGATGTGAGGAGGAGAGATTTTGAGTTTAATGTTAATGATTAGGTTTACTTTAAGGTCTTACCCATGAAGGGTGTTGTCCGGTTTGGCAAGAAAGGAAAGTTGAGCCTAAGTTTCACGGGTCCTTATAGAATTTTAAGGGGAATTACTAAGGTTGCCTATGAGTTGGAGTTACCTATGGATATGATTATGGTCCATCCAGTCTTTCGTATGTCTATGTTAAGGAAATGTGTTGGTGACTCAAGTACTATAGTGCCCTTAGAAGTTGTGGGTGTTGTGGAAGGTAATTTGACCAATGAGGAAGTTACGATTGAGATTTTGGATAGCCAAGTGAAAAGGTTTAGGAACAAAGATATTGCATCAGTCAAGGTCCTTTGGAGGAATCAACAAGTTTAAAATGCCACATGGAAAGCTGAGGCGGATATAAAAAAGTGATATCAATGCCTCTTCAGTTCTACTCAAGCCGAAGATAATAAATGAAGTCCCATCTATTATTTCAAGTATTAAGTTGCAGCCCTCATTTCATTTTGCATGCATTCATATTCATAGTAGCAAGTTTATGGTGATTTTGTATATTCATAATAAGACTTTTTGAAAATGATGTTCAAGTGCATCTGTTGCGTTCATGTCAGGCTGAAAACTTCATGTTTACTTCTCTTATGCATGTTTCTTTGGAATTTAGGGACAAATGTTACTAAGGGGGAGATATTTATATGCCCCTTATGGGCTCCAGAATGTCCCATAATTGTAATATCAATATATCTCAAAATCTGTGCATGATTTTGCAAATCGGACTCCATATTCATCAGGGGCATTATTAAGTGGAGAATGAGTATAACCTGAATTTTAGAAGAACTGTAGGAAAAAATAATTTTCTATAATTTTTGATTTCTAGTGGCTGTCTATGCCCAGACTGCGATGAGCCAGGGGCACGGAGTAGTGTATTTTGTTAGGTGCGTTTGGTTCACATCGCGCCAAGGGCACAGACTAGTGTAAGTTTTTCCTCAATGTTCTTATTTCGTCTTGGGGCATTTGGGTGATGACTCAATGCCCATTAAAACATGAAATCTTCCATATTTAGTTATTTTTCAACTCTATAACTCACAAAAACCTCTTTAGAACCTCTCCATGATTTTATCAAATCTCTCATTCAAATTCAAGGATTTCAAGCTCAATTTTGGAACCAAGAACCCATCTGAAGCTTTAAATTTCCCTCAACTCAATTTCAAGAAAATCTAAGTTTAAGGTATATGGGTCTTCATCCATAGGTCCTTTCACCCATGGAGCCCATCCTTCTTTTTTTATGAAAATTGCATGATTTTAAGTTGTATCACTCCTGAGTATCTTTTATTATGAGATATGAACATAAATTATGTTGGGGTTTTATCAAATATTGATTGATTATGCATGAATATCTACTTTTTTCATGTGTTGATTTATGTCTATTGACACTATGTATGATTTTAGCTATGAGGACTATAAACTGTGATGAACTTTTGATATGCATTTCATGATACCCATATTGGAAATTTGCTAAAATGTTTGTAGGGTGATTTTGAATTGATTTTACTCTTCTTGTTATACTCTTGAGTTGCATGACTTTGAACAAGTATCATGAACCCACCATGTGTTTGACGAAATTACATGACAAGAATCCTCAAGTTGTTGACGAACTATTACATGATTTACAAGTCAAGTGTTTTAATATAACTATGGGCTCCCAAGCATGCATTGAAATCTTGATGAGTCTTTATGATCTAGAAGTGAACCATTGAGCTCTTATGCTAAGTTTTATGCTCTTGTGAATTATGAAGCCTACTAGAAGGGGTCATGAATCATGTTGTACTCCTTACCCTCAAGTACACAACAAATGTCTACATGAAGGGGTCTTGACTCATGTTATATACCTTACCGTCATGTACGATCTATTATGATGCATTACCTAATTTCTATGTGAAGGGGTCATAAACCATGTTGCAAGTATTAACCCCCATGTACGACTTAATATCATGTACGATCCGCTACCTACTAGATGGGATCATGACTCATTCTATACTCTTTATCCTATAGTACAAGGTATTTGGATGAGCCACTCATGTCAAGATATTGTGTGGGACAAGCTATGTAAGTATGATTACTCTCAAGTTTGTTAAATGTAAGCATTCATTATCTATGGCATATTTGAGCTTGTGTCTATTGACTATAATTACACATCTTGATTATTATACTTATGATTCTTATTGCATTGCACCCCGCATACTTAGTATATTTTAAGTACTAATGCATACATTATGCCTACATGATGTCACCATGTAGGGATTGGAGCTCCTACCAATCATCCTACATCACGTGACTAGTCAGACTATTCAAAGCTAGCTCTTGGTAAGTCCTCACATTAGGGGAGGATATCTATTTTCTTTCATGTTATGTTGAGACTTCTTCTTTATGATAGATACTTATTATTATGAGGATGAGCCTGGGAAGTGTCTTGATTCCCGTTCCATTCTAAGTTAGAGGTGTTGTTGGATACTATTGTATATTCTATGAGCTTGACTCTTTCTATGCTTTTATGATTATCAAAGACTTTCCTTAGTCCCACTTTCCCCTCTTTATTGATTGACTTTTATTATTGCTTAATTTTGCTTCTGCAACCAAGGATGTATGCATGTTACAATCAAAAGGCTTGTTTGGGATGTCCTCGGACTTCTCATTTGCTATGTCATGTCGAGGCCCAAGACTTGGGACGTGACAGACCCATTATGACACGTTCAAATCCAACTCAACCCAATCAATTGCTATCCGTATCCAAGAAGGGGCAGTAATATATCAACGGGAGGGAGTGATGTATCCATGAGGAAATTTTTTAAGTTTTTTAAAATAATAGAGAAATTTAGAGATTATGATGAAATAAGATGTATATTTCTATAAGTTTTTTTAGATTTTTCCCATTGTTAACATTTTACTCTTCGTTTTTCATCTTTTTTTTTTCGCTTCACTGCTTAAGGAGGAAGTTAGGTGATAAATAATTACTATGTTACTTATTTATTTATTTTATTTTATTTTTAAATGATTGATTATTTTTAAGAATCATCTAAAGCATATTTGAAACATATAGTGCATACAAGGTGTATAGCTTTACGTTATTCTACTTGAATATCATGTGTTTATTTGCTGGTAAGCTTTTATTGCTAAACTAAAATTGTGAGTAAATCACCGTTTAAGTTCTATTAGGGTGTGTCCAGTATGGAGCAAAATGTTATATAATTTTTTTTATATTTAGTTGGTCAAAATGTGTGAAAAATATTATTTTAAATTAAATAAATTCCTTTAAAAATAAGAAAATGACTTTTCAAACGAAAATTGAAAATATAAGTTGCATAAGTAGCATTTCAAATTTATTATCTCATTCCCACCCATTTTTTCCCTCCAACCCCCACCACTCTCACTCCCCATCGCATCCCACCTGTATTACTATTTTAGTATTTTACTAGATAACAAATAAATGCTCTTGAAATACTACTTTCTTGCTTGCTTACTAAAAACTAGTAAGAAATCAACTTATTTTTATAGAAAATATTTTAATAGAAATTATTTTCTGTGAAAAAAGAAAATAATTTAAAACATGTGTTTGAAACTTAACTCCATAACTTTTTTATAGACACGTTGTATATGTTGGGATATACTATTAATTATGTATTTGTATTGTAGTATTTTATTTATTATAATAAAAGTCTTTATTTGAACACTTCGTTATGTATACATGTGTGTCCACATATTATATAGTAGATGATTTTGTGTATGGAGATATTTAGCTCATACACGCAAAATTAAAATTGTCAATTTATATAAGTTAAAATTAAATGTTCGTTGTCAAAGATGAGGAAGGACAAACATCTAGGTAATCCTAACATAAGATTAAATATGATTTGATCTTAATTATGGGAATGGTTACATTCCGACATCTTGTACTAATACATTTTGTATGTAGTGAACGGACTAATTGAAAATTTATTTATGTTCTGAATATTTGCAAATAAATTCTTTAGTCCATTGCATGTACTCATACTCTTAATCTTGATAAAATTATTATGAGCTATGGGTTTTATTACATTATTTTAAGCCTTTAAAAGGTGAGACTTTTTAATGAGTCAATTAATTCCTAATGGATTGCATAACTACAAATAACATTAGGGAAATAATGATTAGTTAATAGAATAGTGTCTCTGTCTCGAGTTGAAGACACTTCTTTATGGCTACTTAAGAGTTTTCGCATGAAAACCCTGCAAGTGGATTTTATATCTATCACGTGAAATAAATTGAATATAACTGATAAAGGATTAATTTAGTCAATAAATTAAAATGTTCAGAAGATTTATTTAATTGACTAATGTCAGCAATTCTAACACGGGGGAGGAGGGGAGGTTAAGTAAGATGCAATGGTAGATTTTAAAATTAATATTGAGGAGTGCAGTTACATATTTTTAATGGAATGATATGTAATTTTTTATGATATGATTAATTTATTATTTTTGAGAATTATTATCGTAAATGGAAGTATCAGTTAAATATGTCTTTGTTCCTACTATGCCTAATTAATTAGCCAGTTTGAGAAAAAAATA
The DNA here is from genome assembly GCA_025642045.1 of Solanum sejunctum. Taxonomy (NCBI): domain Eukaryota; kingdom Viridiplantae; phylum Streptophyta; class Magnoliopsida; order Solanales; family Solanaceae; genus Solanum; species Solanum sejunctum. The sequence continues at coordinate 11,832,958 of JAOTQJ010000002.1, read as the reverse complement.
TTTTAAAAAAAATTAAAATTAGTGGGTTTTGTTATACATTAAAACACTGATTTGATAATATTTCAAATAAAAAATTAGGATCAAAAACGTTTTTGGTGAAATAAAATCAGTGGATTTTATTATATTATAAAATACTAGTTTAGAAATATTTTGTTTTTTAAAATAAAAAAGGGGGTAAAGCATTTCTTAAGGTTTAAGAGGTATTAAGTACTCCTAAATGTGATCTAATAAGTGTTATAAGTTATATTTTTCTTTTCTTGAAAAAGAATAAAAATGGTTTTCGAGTTTTTATTGGGTTTTAATTACCCATTAATAGCCTCAAACGATTAAAGATTTTTTTAATCCTTTTCTTCTTCTGAAGTTGAGGATAAAAGGAGTTCTTTTGGAGAAAAGAAGAGACAGACACAAAATAAAATCACAATTTGTTTCAATCATTTACCCACACAAGTTGCTGGCTAGGTAATTGTTCATGAAATAGTAGAAGATCGGAACCAGGACTCGTCAGTTGAAAAATCATTTTTGAAAGCTTCAAAGATTAGAAATTCTTCCTGGAATTTGATAGATACATTATACTAGTTATATCGTGATAATGTATGAATCTTGATCCTTTTTGTTTCTTTCGTTGTTTGATTTCTAGCAATTGGTATCAAAGGGCTTGTTACAATTGTCCTAATAATGTAATATGAGAATTTTGGAATATCATGATTTACAATTTATATATGGTTTACTGTTTAGTGATTATTGTATCATGTTTGTATATTGATTACTTCGCAATTTGTTCAAATTTGTTGTCGGATAATTAATTTGCTCCCCAGTTGAATGCGTCATGAATTTGATTTTCGACTGGCACAAAAGAATTTAGAATTTGTGAGGAATATATTAAAGTTGTGTCAAATCTATTTATTTTCTAGACCTTACATTTTTTTCCAGTTTTTTCATTTGGGAAGTTATCATTATTTGATTATGTAAACCTACTAATTATTATAAACACCAGTGTGCTTTTTTAAAAAAAAATTGACAGGAGAATTAGAGACATGGCAGCGCCTTAGCACTGTCGGTTGGCATGGCTGCCAATTCCATGGCAGTGCCTTGGCAATGCCTGATGGCATATCTGCCTTGATGTGACACTACCTTGGCACTACCTGATGGCATGACTGCCTGTGCCATGGCATGCCTTGGCATACAATGCCTTACCTTGGCACTGCCTGATGGCACGTCTACCTTGTTATGGCACTACCTTGGCACTATATGATGGCATGATTGCCTGTGATATGCCTACCTTTGCATACAATTGCATTGCCATGGCTTGCTTTAGCACACAGTGGCCTAGCAAGGCCCATGCCTCGGTATTTCAATAGCACGCAGATGGCCTATGTGCTTGCCCTGCGCACACAGTTGGCATGTCCAAGGCTTGGCAAATATCCTTTTTTTTCCTCCTAAACTCCAATTGATCTCAAATGTAGTTGACTGACTAGAAATATGCCAGTGAGCAATAACATGGCTTTGCTGGGGCATACGACCTATTTTGCAAAAAAACATCACTTAGATGGGTTTTTGGCCATTTTTAATTTTCAAAAATTAAATATTTTTGAAAAAATTACTTTTTGAGGTCTAGTGTTGTAAAGGTTCATTCCTAACACTTAAAAATAGTTTTATTAGTAGGAATATGAGTTTATATGTTGACTTAGGTCTTCTTCCCCATCAAATGTACTTGAATATTTTGATATTGTTTTCCACATGCCGCTTGTTTTGATAACTTGTGTAAAACTTTTCAACTAAGTTAAATGATGAATCAATGAACAAGAGCCATAATCTATACACATATACCTAGTTACATTGAACAGAATGCTCTCTAACTGAGTTGGACTTATTTATTTAACCGGGCAATATATACGAACATGAACATATGTTTGCTTTAATAGTTAAATTTCCCTATTGAATCCAACTATTTATAAGTATGAATATATGTTTTGTTATTTTTCTGATAATACATGTATGTTTAATGAAGTTTTTTTAATCTCTAAGATTAACTATGTCTCATTTCAATCTCTTGTCCTCTATTCTAAATTAAAATAAATTAGAGGGACCAAATTATGCTGACTGGAAATGAAATTTCAACATTGTCCTGATTTCTGAGGGTTATAAGTTTCCGCTGTTTGAAGAATGTCCGATCAAAATAGCAAATCCTACTAAGGATGAGATCTAGGCCTATGACAAAGGGGTTAAGGCTGATGAGAGGACAAGATGCTACACTCTTGCCTCAACGACGAATATCTTACAGCATCAACATCAATTCATGTGTTCTACTTACGATATACTGGCATCTCTTAAAGAGATGTTTGGTGAACAATATCGTACTGCAAAGAGACTGTCATGAAAGCCCTTTTGACAACAAAAATGACTGAATGATCTTCTGTTAAGGAATATGTGCTAAAATTGATGAGTTACTTGAATGAGCTAGAGATACTTGGTGCTAAGATTTATAAGGAAACTCAGATTAAGATGATCCTTCAAACTTTGGCCAATAGTTTTCAGCAGTTTCGCTTAAACTATAATATAATAAAGATGCACTTCTACTTAGAGAAATTATTGAATGAGATACAAGTGGCAGAGACTTTAATCAAGTAGCAAACTCCTATGGCATACTTGGTTGACAAGGCTGTACATTCATCTTTAAAACCAACAAAAGCCCATAAAAAGAATAAAAAGCCCTGAAAGTCTAAAGCACCTGAAGGTGCTAAGGGTGGTGTGGCCAAGTCAAAAAAGCAAGTGTTTTCATTGTAAGTAGCTTGGACATCACAAGAAGTAATGCCCAGATTCAGGCTAACACAAAAAACAAAGGTAACTCTTATTTATATGTTGTTGAAACCTTTTTAGCGGTTGTTTCTACCCTATTATGAGCTATAGATTTGAGATCCACTGATTATATTTGCACTTTATTTCAAGGGTTTTGGGAGATGCAATGGATAAAGAAAGATAAAGTTTCTGTTTTTCAGGCAAATATGGATCCAATACAAGTTCAGGTTATTGAATTGATTTCATTTTCTTTTAGTAGTCCCAGACATTTAGTTTTGAATAATGTTTTCTATGTTCTTTCTTTAAGGAGGAGTTTATTATCTATTTCTAAACTTATGGATGATGGTTATGACATTCATTTTTCTAATAATAATGTTATTGTTAAACATTATAACGGTTTTATCCTCAGTGATCCCAAATTACAAGATTTCTTTGTGTTTGAAGTTTCTCATAACATGCTTTAACATTTTGAACTAAATAACAATGATATTTTGAATAAAAGAAAATGCATTTCTGAATTTAGTCCAACTTATTTATGGTACTTATATCTATGTCATATTTCTGAATTTAGTCCAACTTATTTATGGTGCTTATATCTATGTCATATTAATATAAATCAAATTTGTAGGTTGATTTTAGATGGACCATTGAGTTCACTGAAAGTGGAGGCACTATCAACTTGTGAATCCTGTTTAAAAGGTCAATTGACAAAAAAAAAACTTTTCTTCTAAATGAAATAGAGCTTATAATAAGTTAAAATTAATTCATTCTAATTTGTGTGGCCCTATGAATAAACAAGCAAGAGGCGGTTTTGAGTATTTTGTGACTTTCACAGATGATTACTCGAAATATGAATACATTTATTTGTTGCGCCATTAATCTGAATGCTTTGAAAAATTCGATGAAGTCAAGGTTGAAACAGAAAAGCGGCATAGTAAATATATCCAAACATTATGATTTGATTGTGGTGGTGAATACCTATATATAGAATTGATTAAATACTTATCAGAACATAGGATAAGTTCTCAATATTTTACCCTAGGAATACCCCAATAAAATGGTGTGGCAGAACGTAGAAATATAACTCTCTCAGAAGTGGTTATATCAATTTGAGTTATTCTGATTTACTTTCTAACTTTTGGGGATATGCCTTAGAAATAACAAATTATAGTCTAAACTTTGTTCTTTCGAAATCTGTACCTTTAACCCTGTTTGAATTATGTTATAGGTATAAGACCAGTCTACAACATGTTCATGTCTGGGGTTGTCCAACTCATATGTTGAAAGAAAAAACAGATAAGTTGGAATCACGAACAGAAGTGTGCATTTTTATTGGATACCCAAAAGGCACAAAAAGGGGTTTATTTTATTATCAAAAGGAACAAAATGTCATTGTCTCACCAAATGATAAGTTTCTGGCATAGGACTATTTAATGAACCATGTTCCTAGAAGTAAACTTGTTTTACAGAAACTATCTCAAAAAATAATTCCTCCTGACCCGGCAATACAAGTTTCACTAACAATCATTGACATACCGTTAAGGCAAAGTAGTGGGACAAATGTCACTCGGGAAACCTTTGCACTTTAGGTTGTGCAGAGGAAGTTCTGGAGCAAGCTCCAAATATCCCATTACCCAAAAGTAGCGGGAGTAATATATAGCAAACTGTGATTGTGGACGAAAATGTCCAGAATGGTTGGGACATTTAGAATTGAATCCAAAAGTAGCAAATCCTATAGTTGCTAGTCGTCATAGTGGGAGTGTGATTAGACTACTTTAAAGGTTTACCCTCTTTGGATAATCATATGATGGAATCCTTGATGAGCCTAACACAAAATCATTAAGTTACACCGAATCAATACATGATAAAGATGATGAAAAGTGGATTGTTGCCATGAAATCTAAAATGGAGTCTATGTACTTTAACAAGTCAAAGATCTTGTATAACCCCCTATGGACACTATGCCTATTGGTTGTCAGTGGATCTTCAAAAAAAAAGAGGTGCTGATTGAAAAGTGAAAATATTTAAGGCTAGGCTTGTTGCAAAAGCGTTTACTCAAAAAGAAGGAATTGATTATGACAAAACTTTTTCATTGGCAGACATCCTTAAATCTATTAGGATTCTCTTGTTCATTACTGCTCATTTTAATTATAAGATTGTCAAATGGATGTCAAGATAGATTTTCTAAATGGCAGTCCTGATGAGTGCATCTATATAAAACAACTAAAGAAATTCATAGAAAGTGACAATGAACACATGTTATGTAAACATAAGAGATCCATTTATGGATTGAAATAAGCATCAAGAGCATGCAACATTTGTTTTGACTAGTCGAGGAAGACTTGGTCAATTTAAAAATGACTCATGCATATATAAGAAATGGGAAGGAAACAGAGTAACATTTTCTATGTTATATGTTGATGACATCTTGAACATAAGAAATAATGCAAGCATATTGAACCCTATTAACAAATAGTTGTCATCGCAGTTTTGATATAAAAGACTTAGGAGAAGCTGTCATGACCCAGACCTAGGGTTTAGGAGTGACACCGCGAATGGGAACCCGAGAGTCTGCAAAACAAGCTTCAAAGTATCCATTTTCACATCATTTATTAGGAAGCATATAAAAATAGTAAATACATAGTTCTAAGGGACTGAAAAGTAGGACTTACTCTACGGGGATATTATAGAGATAGGGATTAGCATGGATTCACATAACACATAACTCATAAGGGACTTAGGGATAGGTATAGGGATTAAGTATGACTCACTCTATGAGAGCAATATGGGACTTAAGATCTTTCACGTTTCCAAATTATAACATAATCACATGTCATAATACTCATAATCAAATCATAGTAACCATATCCAATAGATAGCTGTAATCATCATCTGCAAATAGTAAGGCATAGCAAACAACGGTACAAAGGTTTTACATGATGTCCGACAAAGCCTCTAGTCATACGATAGGAAGGGGGTCAAATATGCCCCTGGCTCACCCTCAAAGTAAATAATATAAACGGAAGCGATATAGGTAGAAGAATGGTGGCTTGTCCATGGAAGATAGGACTTAGCACAACAAATGTCTCAAATCGATCTAGACATCAAATAGTGGATGAAGGTGTCTCTAGTTATTACATGGTTAGATCATGTAGGCAAAAGTATGCATTAGTATGTTTGAATGAACTAAGTACGCAGGCATGCAGTTCATGATGCGGAGCTACCAACTAGATAAGCTAGGTAGTTTGTTGTCAATCTTAGAGATCTTATCGGTGGGCAAATCGATGATGGACGACCACGGTCCATGCATATGACTTATCAAACCTACATTTAATAAAGAGATATATAGCAAAGTAAAGTAATATAATAATATGCCATGAAATCAATGATGCATGAAATGTCATAATTCTCATACATAGTAGGGATGCGATCTCAACTAACATATCATACTAAGAGAGATACTATTTGGGATCTCGATGTTATCCCCATAATAGAAAAGAGAGTAGTCTACTTGGCAAAGATAAACCATAGTCGTCCTTATAGGCCTCCCATTTTGGAGAAGTAACCTTCCTTACTGGACTCCCATTTAGGATAGGATTTTTACATCCTTTCTAGCGGGTCATGCCTCAACTAACTAGATGAGTATTAGATCTCAATGGCTTGTAACCGCACCTTATGAGCCTCCTATTTCGGTGAGGGTAACCATATACATATACCTATCTTGGAACATAATTCAAGAGAAATAAAGGCAAGAATATTTATAACATGCATGTGCATACTTTCAAAGAGGCAATAATCATTTTTCAAATTATTTTATTGCACAACT
>JAOTQJ010000002.1:11810543-11826236 GCA_025642045.1 Solanum sejunctum | reverse complement strand
TATGGCATAATAATAATAGGGAGGAGTTGACTTGGGAAGCGGAGGAGCAAATGAAGAAAAAGTATCCTCACTTATTTTCTGTAGCTTCAGGTGATTTATTCTCCTCATCAAGCACGATGTATGCCAACTAAGTTGTTTCTTGACAAGATGTGGTAGTATATATAAAACTTGCATGGATAGTATAACATTTGAGGACAAATGTTCTTAAGGAGGGAGGATGTTAGAACCCATAACTTAACATAAACCCCCCAAAGTCCTTAATTGGTTCAATTTAATAATGTTTGGGACCAAACGTAAAGTTTGTTTTAAGTTTAGTCCTTAAGCATAATTTGTGATGGGCTCAAATGTATATGTACTCTATTGATTGGTCCAAGTAGCACCTTATTGCCGATATATATATAGGAGGATGTCTTGTACAAGAGCAACAAGTCCCATACTTAGCCAAATTTGAAAAAAAAATATAGAGTAAAGCTATAGAACTCTCTCGTGTTGCTACGGTGATTTTAAAAAAAATTCTAATTTTTTGTGTTTTTGATTATTTGACACTCCAAGCTCGGTATATTGAAGCCCCTAAGTAGTGTAGAGGTGTTGGTTGGTCAAGAAAACGCTTAGTTTAGCGGCTACGAAGAATTTAGGTGTAGTGAAAGATTGAAAGGTATGTTAATTTTTAGCTTTGTTTATGTTAATTAAAGGTTGTAAAGGTATTAGGAATGTGTTAAAATGAAGGTAAAACACGAAAATAGAATTTGTTGTTAGTGGAATTACGGATTTCGAATTTGTGGTCGAGTTGGGAACAAATTTGCATATGGATATATATTGAATCGTTGTCATGTATTTGTGTTTACTTGTCATGGAAATAGTCTTTATGGGGTGAAAAAAGTGTTAGAAAACCATTTAAATGATTACATGAACGTTAGCTTGAATTGGAGTCCCATCGAAGTTATAATGTTATGTTTTAGCGTTGGGGGTTTGCATTTGGCGTTTGGGTCATGTATTATGGTTGTTGGAGTGTATAGGAAGGCTTGAATATGGTAGATGCAAGTTTGAACACTGTTGCCCTATTTTACTATTTATGTCGCAATAGTGTTTTGTGGTGCTTTGATGTTGTGGTACTATTGGAAAAGGTTTATTGATGTTATAGGTTGTTGTTGTTGTTGTTGATTGATTATTTGAGGCGAGTTGAATTCTCGGGGCGGCGTATATTAAGAGGAGATGCTGTCGATATTTCTTAAAACTTTTGGAACTAAAAAGGTTGGGAATTGAGGAACGATATGGATATTAATCGTTGGCGTTATTGTAATTGTGTAGATATTGTACGTCCGAAAGTCTAAGTTGGGTTGACCTTACGTTGGAGCTAGTTGGTAAGTGAAATTGAGGTATGTAAAGGTTTCCAATTTCTTGGCATGAAATAACATGTTTGGTTTACGTCGAATATTTGAAAAATCCCCCTTCCTTTGCAAATTGGGTTTAAATATAATTTATGTTCTTTTTGTCCAATTCTATGATAAATGAACCTCATCCGTCATTCTTAAATATTAGAATCCATGAGTAATATTCGTTTGACAAAAAACTAAGTAGTTTGGAAACTATAAGTTCAATTTATTCCGAAATCACCATTAAATGTGAAGTTGATCTGTTTTAGAAAAAGAAAAAGGGATTCTTAGAAGAATAACTCTTTGATTTCATAAATGATAAATTTTCATATTTCTAAGTTTTTGAAACTAGTTTTTATGCATATGATTCTCACGACTCTGTTCGTGCCATTTTGGCCTCGTTCACCAGTTCTCGGGCTAGTTATTTCGTGCGCATATATAATTATATGTATGTATGTGTATATTTTTTGAAGTAGGTTGGATACGACGGGTCAGTTTGCCCATGGGCCAACTTTTCTTAGCTTGGAGACATAAGGAGCTGAGTTTGGGATGGCATCATGACGTGTGAGTGCTAGGCCGAGTTTGCCCTGGCTCACGGGAGTGCGTGGCACCGTTGCCTCAGCTTAATAAACGGGCATGACGACCTTTATGCATTACAATACATGAATGCTTGGCGCCGTATCCCTGGTTTACCTATCCTATGACGTGAGTGCTTGGCCACTGTTCACCTCGGCTCACTTGGGCTATATTGGGGCCTTTTGTTGGAGTTGCCGGAGATTTGAAATTTCTGGTGTTTACGCTATGGTATGGCTCGAGTTTGGAGGTCGCCATCGTTCCCGTCCAATACGCATTATTTTCACTGTTTAAAAAGAGAAATATTTGTTTATGTTTGCATACAAGTTTGAGTTATACATTTCGTTGGAATTATTATGTTCGTTCATACTTCGTACTTTTTGCTTTACATACTTGGTATGCATTTCGTACTGACCCCCTCCCTTTAGGGGCTATGTTCATGCCCGCAGGTACATATGAATAGGTTAGAGAGTCGTCTTCTTAGGATCTTCGCCTACCATTGAAGTGCTCCCTTGCCTCAAGAGCAGTCTATTGGTATATACATATTTTCCTTATTTTTTGTGCTTTGCATTTGTATATATATTCGAGGGTATAATGGGTCCCTATCCCATCTTATGATCCAGTTTGTGTGTTTAGAGGTCTATGGATACACGTAGATGTGGGAACTATGTTGGTGTGACTTCATTTGTATGATACGTTTGTCGGGCATCTCTGCCGCAGCGGTGACCTTGTTGGCCCGCATATATATATGTATAGTGATGTTTGTTGTTGCTGGGTTCGCTGTTTGCAGGTGAAGCTAGTCAGTAAAACAGAGGAAGATCTGCCAAAATTTTGAGAAATTCCTTAGTTATTGTGAATGAAAATCTGGTTTAGTGTTGTCTGGGTGACCAACCGGCACTAATCATGGCCCTTAGGTTGTACACTACCGGTCAAAACTACTAATGGTGCCAAAGATTATGCAAAATTGTATTTACATGAGTTGGTTGAATTGTATGAAGTGCCCTTGTCTATCATTTCGGATCATGGTGCTCAATTCACTTCTCACTTTTGGAGGTCCTTCCAAAGATGTCTTGGGTACAAAAGTAAAGCCAAACATGAACTTTTACCCTTAAATGGATTGCCAAGCCAAAAGAACTATCCAAACTCTTGATCATATGCTTACAACTTCTGTTTTGGAGTTTAAGGGTAATTGGGATGAGCATCTTCCACTTAGTTGAGTTTGCTTACAACAATAGTTATTATTCAAGCATTGGTATGTCTCCTTTTGAAGCTCTTTATGATAGGCATTGTAGTTCCCCAGTTGGATGGTTTGAGGTAGGGGAGATAGCTTCGTTAGGTACGGATTTGGTTATGGAGGCCATGGAGAAGGTAAGGTTGATAAGGGAAAGAATGAAAATAGCCCAAAGTCAACTAAAGGCCTATTATGATGTAAGAAGAAGGGATCTTAAATTTTACGTTTGTGATTGGGTCTACTTGAAGGTCTCACCCATTAAGGGTGTGGTTTGGTTTTGCGAGAAAGGAAAATTAAGCCCAAGGTTTGTGGGTCCTTACAGAGTGTTGAGAAGGATGGTTAAGGTGAACTATCAATTGGATTTTCCCATTGATATGAATATGGTTGATCTGGTCTTTCGTGTATCTATGTTGAGAAAGTGTTTGGGTGAACCAAGTGTTATTATACCTTTGGATTTTGTGGGTATGCTAGAAGATAATTTGATGTATGAACCATAGAAATTTTTTATAAACAAGTGAAGAGGTTGAGAAACAAAAATGTAGCTTCCACATCTCTTCTACTCTACTTAAGCCTAAGGTACTAATTTAACTCCCCTACATGATTTCAGGTCTTAAGTTTTAGCCCTTATGTCATTTGCATGCATTCATGTTTATGTTGACAAGTTTATGGTAATTTTTGACACTTATGTTGAGATTTTTGGAATGACGTTTAAATGCATTTGTTGCATTCATGTGTTGGGATGAAATCATCTTAATTACTTCTCTTATGTATGTTTCTTTGTTATTTAGGGATGAATGTTACCAAGGGGGAGATATTGAAACTCCCCAAAAAGCCAAAAAATATGCCTCGAAAATGCCCATAATCGTAAATTTCCATATATCTCAAAATATGTTTGTAATTTCAAAAATCCAACTTCATATTCGTGATGAGGGGAAACAATTGAGAGGAAAATGGGTATAACCCCAATTTTATAGGACCTGTAGTGAAATTTCATTTTCACCAACTTTGTAATTTCTAGTATGCATCTGTGTTGGCTCCGCTATGCGAACCTATCGCGGAGCAGTGTTGTGACTTGCTTATTTTTCCTGTTATAGCCTAAGGCATTGGGGTCATTGCCCCATGCCCTCCTATGCATAAAAACACTTATACTTAGTCATTGTTTAACTCTATATCACTCACGACACTCTCTAAACCCTCTCTAATACTTAGTCAAATATTTCATCCAAATTGAAGTGTCCCAAACTCATTTTAAGATCTCAAGAACTTCAATCAAGCTTCAAGTTCTCATTCAGATCTACATCAAGGAAATCCCTAAATTTGAGGTATGTAGGTTTTAACCGTTGGGTCCTTTTACCCATGTTGCGCAACCTTGCTTTTCAAGGAAATTGCATGTTTCTAAGTTGCAATACTTATGGGTATTACTTATTATGGATTATGATTACAAATTATGTTAGTGTTTTATAAATGTTGATTGGAAATATATTCTACCTATTTCAAGCTTATACTATGAGATGGTTTGTCTGTTGTGACTATGCATGTTTTGGGCTATAAAACTATGATCTATTATGAGACTTGATGAAGGATTTTAAGTTATATTACATAAGGGTTTTACCATTTGTTGGTGGATTGATTTACATTAAGTTTTCTCATATTATTTCACTCTTGAATTGCATGATTTTGAACTAGCATTGCATACCAACCAAGTGTTTGATAAAATATCTTGGCAAGGATTCTTGAGCTATTGATGAACTATTGCATGAGTTATGAATCAAGTGACTCTATGATGATGAAGGGATTGTAAGTATATCTTGAATGCATAAAATGTATCTATAGTGTTTCAAGTTGACCACACTTTGTTGAGGTGGTGACATGCCTCAACCATTTTGATGGGGGCTGCTACGCCCATCTACCACGTTGAGAGGTAGATACCTTGACCACTTTGATGGGGAGTGCTATGCCCATCTACCATGTTGAGAGGTAGATACCTGAATCACCTTCCAAGGAGGTCACATGCCTTGGATTCCAAGTAATAGTTTGCTTGGTCTATCATGATGGTCCCTTACAACACGTGTAATATATTCTATGCAAGCATGTTTTACTTTAAGCATTGATCATCATGCCATATTGATATTATACTATGTCTTGCTTGTGCTTATGCATTTTCATTATGTTGCCCATCACTTGTTGAATTGCATTCTACATACATATTACATTCAAACATATTAATGCATACTCTATGCCTACAAGATGTTACTATATAGAAACCAGAGCTCCTCACGATCATCCTCCACGTGGCTAGTTTTGGCATCTTGAAGATAAGCTTTAGTGAGTCCTTATGTTTGGGGACACTAGCTATGCTATTGTTGCTTTATTTATTCTTTATGTTGAACTCTTGGTACTATGAGGGTTAGCCCAAGAAGTGACTTAGTCCCTGCTAATATTAAGAGGTATTATTAGAACAAATGGTGTACTTATGCTTTAAGCTTTGACTCTTCTATGTTTTATGCCATCAAAGAGTTCCCTTAGTCCCTTTATCCTTATTTATACACTCTTGTTGTTATTTAATTACTTTGTGACGAAGGATATGTAAATGATATGCTAAGAGGCTTCTTTGAGATCCTTTCAGGCTCCGATTTCCGATGTCACGTCTAGGCCCTAAGCTTAACAAAAATGGACTAAGTCTACATTGATTTGTATTACAATATGTAGATTACTAGCTTAGGTACAGAGGTTGAGGGAAAGCTGAAAATAAATTATATGATAATTATTTTGTGTCTAAAATAGTGATTGATAAATGAATTAGGTACCCTGACATGTTCTCTCTCTTCCCAAGTCATCATCATTCTTTTTGCTTCCCAAAACCCAAGCTTTTATCATATAAAGCTTTTACCATTCAAGTTTAGCCATTTGGACATTTCACAATGGTTGAAACTCACATATCTTCGCTTTGGAGAATTCCTTGACGAAGATTGGAATGGAGACTTGAAGTTTGAATAAAATCCTTAAGATCCGAAAAGAGATTTGGCACTTGAATTTTGAGTTAAATGTTTGTCTAATGGTTTGACAGAGTATTGGAGAATGTCTTGTATGATATGAGGTTGAAAAATAACTAAGTATAGGTATTTTTATGCATAGAGAGGATTAGGCCCAAGAACCAAAGCCTTGGACAACAACAAAACTGGGCTAAAATAACATTGGTCCATGATAGAAGCGCATCATGTCACCAACGTGGACCCATTTATTTTACGCAAACTTGAGAAAATCAAATTTTGGTACGGTTGCTCAAAAATTGGGGTTAGACCCATTTCACACTCAATCATTTCCCCTGATCAAGAATATGAAGTCGAATTTTTGATATCATGCACGAATTTTAAGATATATGGAAATTATAATTTTGGACACTTCCGAGACATAATTTTGAGCACTTTTTGGAGTCGTTTCGATATCTTCCCCTTAGTAACATTCGTCCCAAAATGTCAAAGAAGCTTATATAAGAAGAGTAATCATGAAGAAATCTGCCCCAACAAGAATGCATCAATACACTTAATACTATTTTCAAAATCTCAACATAAGTGTAAAAATAATCATGAACTTCTCAATATAAATATGAATGCATGCAAATGATATAGAGGCTGAAATATAAGACTTGAAATCACATAGGGGACTGATAATTAGTACTTTAGGCTTTACTAGAATGGAAAATATAGGGATATCATCATTTTTGCATGTCCGCCTTGGCCTCCCATGTAGCACATTCAACTTGTTGATTCCTCTAAAAGACCATAATGGAAGCCACATTCTTGTTCTTCAACCCCTTCACTAGTCAATCGAAGATCTCTACTGGAACCTCTTCATAAGTCAAGTTGTCCTCAATAACACCCACAACATCCAATAGGACAATAGCATTCGGGTCACCCACAGATTTCGTCAACATGGATACGTGAAAGACCGGATGAACCAAGTCCATTTCACTAGGCAACTCTAACTCATAGTCCACCTTACTAGTCCTGCTCAACATCCTAGAAGGACCCATATATATTGAACTCGATTTGTCCCTTTTCCAAAATAAACCATACCCTTCATGGGTGATATCTTCAAATAGACCCAGTCACCAACTTTAAATTTAAGTTCCTGTCTACTCACATCAGCATAGGATTTTTGATGACTTTGAGCTATTTTCAACCGTTCTTCAATCAACATTAGCTTCTCCATGATAAGATACGGACCCAGAAAAGCCATTTCTCCCACTTTAAATTACCCAACCAGTGATCTACAACACCTACCATAGAGAGCCTCAAAAGGGAGCCATACCAATGCTAGAATGATAGCTATTGTTACAAGTAAACTCAATCAATGGAAGATGAACATCCCAACCATCATTAAAATCACAAATACAAGCTCTAAGCATATCCTCAAGAGTTTGGATAGTTCTTTCGGCTTGGTCATCCATTGAGAGTAAAAAGTCATACTAAGTTTTACCTTGGTTCGAAAACCTCTTTGGAAGGACCTCCAAAAGTGTGAAGTAAATTGAGTACCACGATCCGATATGATAGACAATGATACTTCATGCAATCGAACCAACTCATGATTGTACAATTTAGCATAGTCTTCAGCCACATAAGTAGTCTCAACTGGCAGGAAATGAGCCAACTTTGTCATTATATCAATCGTAACCCAAATAGAATCAAAACCCTTTCTAGACTTAAGCAACCCAACTACAAAGTCCATGTTAATTTCCTCCCACTTCCATGTAGGAATCTCAATATCTTGGGTTAGGCTACCTAGCCTTTGGTGTTTAGGTTTGACTTTTTGACAACCATGACAATCGAATAAAAATTTGGCAATGTCTTTGTTCATGCCTCCCCCCTAACACACATCCCTCAAATCTCTATATATCAAGTTGAACAGAGGTGAATAGAATAGGAAGAATTATGAGACTCCTCAAGAATCTTCTCTCTAAAGCCACGACACTTGACACACACAACCTACCTTGGTACCTAAGGCACTACGTCCCCCTTGGGAGAAAACCTCCACCTTTCCCTCTCTCACCAAGGCCTTCAATTCTGACAAGGAGGGATCAAGATCTTGCTTTTCTTTTACCTCATCAACCAAGAAAGATTTTGAACCATCAACAACCACAATACCTCTATTATTAACCTCTTCCAACTTAGCCCCCAATCTAGCCAACCGATAGACCTCTCTAGCCACCTTTTTGTCACTATCACCACAATGAGCTAAGCTACCCATAAACACCCTACTCAAAACATCAGCCATAATATTAGCCTTGCGGGGATTATAACACACACTCATATAATAATTCTTAAGAAATTCTAACCTCTTTCTTTATCTCAAGTTGAGATCCATTTGAGTGAACACATATTTGAGACTCTTATGATTGGTAAGCACATCAATATGCACTCCATACAAATAATGAGCCCAAATTTTCAAAGGAAGTACCACAGTGGCCAATTAAAGATCATGAGTAGGATAATTATTTTCATGCACTTTGAGTTGCCTAGAAGCATAAGCTATTATCTTACCATTTTACATCAAAACACAACCCAAACTAATCCGGAAGGCATCACAATACACAACAAACCTTTCCGACCCTTCCGATAGAGATAAGATAGTAGCAGAGACAAGCTTATCCTTCAAGGTTTTGAAGCTCTTTTACATTCATTGGTCTACACAAACTTAGCCTTCTTTTGAGTCATCTTAGTCATGGGAGAAGAAATAGAAGTGAATCTATTCACAAACTTCCAGTAGTAACCTGCTAAGCCTAAGAAGCTTCTAATATTCGACGGGATCAAAGGTTTGGGCCAATTTCTAATAACATCCGTCTTTTTGGGATCCACCTTAATACCATCCCCCGACACTACATGATCTAGAAATGAAACCTCCTTCAACCAAATTAACACTTCTCATACTTATCCAACTTATCTTCCTTCAATATTTGAAGCACCACCCTCAAATGACCAACATGCTCCTCCTCACCATGAGAGTAGATCAAAATATCATCGCTGAACACCATAACAAACAAATCAAGGTAGGTTTTAAAGACCCTATTTATAAGATCCATGAAGATCGCCGCTGCATTGGTTAACCGGAAAGACATAACCACAAATTCATAATGCCCATACCTAGTTTGAAAGGCCATCTTGGGAATATCATACTCTCTCACCTTCACTTGATGATATCGGATTGAATATCAATCATAGAAAAGTGGTTAGCCCCTTAAAGTTGATAAAACAAATAATCAATCGTTGGTAGAGGATACTTATTCTTGATCGTGACCCTATTAAATTACCAGTAGTCAATGCACATCCTAAAGGACCCATATTTCTTCTTTCACAAACAACATTGGTGCACCCTAAGGTGATTGGCTAGTCCTAATAAAACCCTTCTCCAACAAATCCCTAATTGCTCCTTCAACTCCTTTAACTCTGTCGGGGCCTTATGATAATAGGAATAGAAATTGATTGAGTATCGGGAAGAAGGTCTATACCAATGTCTATTTTCCTTTCGGGATGAACACAGGGAAGGTCATTTGGAAAGACATCAAGGAACTCATTAACCATAGGAATCGACTATATAGAAAGGACTTTGTACTCTGCATCTCTAACCCTCACAAGATGATAGAGACACCCCTTATAGATCAACTTTGGGGCTTTAATGCAAGAGATAAACCGACCCTTGACTACTAGATCAAGACTCTCCAACTCAAGGGCAGGTTCATTTGGGAATTGAAACTAGACCCTATGGGTTCTACAATCAATAAAGTCATAATGTGCATATAACCAATCTATCCCAAGAATGACATCAATGTTACGATCGAAGCCTAGGTCCTAGATGTGACATGGTGAATGGGGAACCCAAAGAAACCTCGAATAAGATACTTAACTTATCATTACACATCATCAATCGCAGAAGCATGTTAAAGACATAAAGTGTTAGAATAGGGGGCAATGTGACTAGAGAAAGCTTGCTTAACATCATAATTAAGATATAAAGAGTCAAAGCTCATAGTAGACACATATAGCATGTCCAACAAATACCTCTACTAAATAGAGAAGAGCAGGGGCCAAGACAAAGCAACCAGGATCACCCTCATAGTCAATATAGAACATAAATGAAAGTGTATCAATAAATAATAAGGGAAACATAGATAAACGTCCTTGGAGTGGAGGACTCACCAATTAGCTTGAGTAGTACCAAACTTGCCACGCGAAGGAGAAGGATGATCAACTTGGGCTCCAATTCCTACATTGTCATATCATGTAGGCAAAGGTATGCATTAGTATGTTTGAATGTACTAAGTATGTAAAATTCAATGTAATAAGAGACAAGCATCATAATAAAAATGCATAACAATAAACAATAGCCATAATATAACAATATGGCATGCATGATTAATGCTTCAGCAAATATACTTAAGTAACTCATGCTTATATAAGGTATCATATGTTTATAAAGGACCAAGCAATATTTCTAAAGTATGAACCCCTTGGAAGGTTAATGATGATCTTACCCGTCACCCTAGTGTATGGGGTACAAACCCCTCAACTAAGTTAGTGATGATCGCACCCATCACCCTGGTGTGTAAGGTACAAATAACTCAACTGGGTTATTAGCAATCTCACCTACCACTATGGAGAGTGAGGTACAAACCCCTCAACTAGGTTAGTGGCAATCTCACCTACCACCCTGGTGTTTGAGACATTAACCCCTTTACTAGGTTACGCGGATCGGGCATGGCCTAATGCATTAATTTATATAGATTATATCATATACACAAGCTTTTTTCATCATCAGATAGTCTATCATATCACATCTCATGCTTTAGACCTTCAATTCCTCAAGAAATCACATCCAGACATTTTATTAAACACTTAGAGGGTATATAGTGATCGAGTAAAATCATGCAATTCAAGAGTGAAATCATTCTAGTAAATTTAATGTATAAGCTTCAATAGATACTTGGTAGCACCCTCAAGCAATAAACATTAAGACCCTTCACAAATCCTTTCAATAGACCTTAGATTCATTCCTCAAAACTTTCCAAAATAGTCTCAATTTCATATGTTCAAACATAGTGTGCAATGATTTTCACTATAATTAAGACCTATGAATAAATCACCTTTTAATCATATTTGTAAGGAAAGGAAGCTTGGGCATCATGGGTGAAAGGAACCCATGAAAGAAACCCACATACCTTAGCTTGGAGATGAACTTGATGAAGATTTAGGACGGAGACTTGGAGCTTAAAGAAGAACCATGAAGGAAATCTTTAGTTCTAGATGAGGGTTTTAGACTTGAATTTAGGACTGAAAAATATGGGTAAGTGTTTGAGTGAGTATAGAAAAATGTTTAGTATGATATAAGGGTAAAATATAGCTATGTATAGGTAAAAACACATTCAGGAATACTTAGGATCAAGACTTAAAAGTCTTGGACCGAACTAAAAGAAAAAAATCCCAAAATAACGTAGGTGCGGGTCGCGAAATCCTTACTATTTTAAGTCTTCTTTGAAAAGTAATAACTCGATTTGGTTGCTTAAAAATTGGGGTTAGATCCATTTCTCACTCAATTTACCTCCTAAACAAGCATACGAAGTTGAATTTTCAAAATAACAAATGAACTTTTAGATATATGCAAATTATGATCCTGGGCACTTTTGAGGAACATATTCGAGTACTTTTTGTGGTTATTTCAATATCTCCCCTTTGGGAACATTCATATTGAATGTAAATGACATGCACAAGACAAGAGTGATCGTAAACAAATCAGCTCCAACAAGAATGCAACATTACATTTAAACACCATTTTCAAAATCTCAACATAAGTATAAAATCATCATAAGTTTGCCAACTTAAACATGAATGCATATGAATGATATAGGGGCTAAAATATAATACTTGAAACCATAGAGGGGACTTAGAGTTAGTACCTTAGGCTTGAGTGGATTGGGAAAGATAAGGATACCACTTTTGCATGTCCACTTCGACCTCCCATGTAGCACTTTTGACTTAATGGTTCCTCCAAAGGACCTTAACAGATGTCACCTCCTTGTTCTTCAATCTCTTCACTTGCCTATCCAAAATCTGATTGGAACATCCTCATAAGTCAAGTTATCCTTAGGAACACCCACAACATCAATAGGCACAATATCATTAGGATAGCCAACACATATTCTCAACAAAGAGACATAAAACACCCGATGAACAAAATCTATTACACTAGGAAACTTCAACTCATAATCTAACTTGCCAACCCTCTTTATGACCTTATAGGGAATAACATACCTTGGGCTCAAGTTGCACTTCTTACCAAAATAAACCATACCCTTCATGGGTGACACCTTCAAATAAACCCAATCACCAACTTGGAATTCAAGATCCCTTCTTCTCACATCTGCATAGGATTTATGGCGACTTTAGGCCGTCTTCAACCTTTCTCTAATCATCTTAACCTTCTCAAGAGCCTCTATAAATATATCTGCTCCCAACAAAGCTATCTCACCAATCTCAAACAACCCAACCGGTGATCTATAATGTCTACCATAAAGAGCCTCAAATGGAGCCATATCGATGCTAGAATGATAACAATTGTTATAAGCAAACTCAATCAATAGAATGTTATCATCCCAACTAGATTTAACCTCCAAAACATATGCTCTAAGCATATCCTCAAGGGTTAGGATGGCGTCTCAGCCTAGCCATCCGTTTGAGGGTGGAAGATTGTAAAATGTTTAACTCAAGTACCAAGACCCCTTTGGAAAGATATCTAATAATATGAAGTGAATTGTGCCCCACAGTCCAATATGATGGACAAAGGAATCCCATTCAACCTTACGAAGTCATGAATGTATAACCTTTTATAATCTTCAGCACCATATATGGGCTTAACTAGTAGAAAGTGAGCAAATTTTGTCATCCTATTAACCACGACCCAAATGAATTA
This sequence comes from Solanum sejunctum, assembly GCA_025642045.1. Lineage (NCBI taxonomy): Eukaryota > Viridiplantae > Streptophyta > Magnoliopsida > Solanales > Solanaceae > Solanum > Solanum sejunctum. The sequence continues at coordinate 11,813,099 of JAOTQJ010000002.1, read as the reverse complement.
AAACTATTTTTGGTCTTGGGCAACCCAACCACAAAATCTATATTAATCACCTCCCACTTCCAAGTAGGAATCTCTATGTCTTGGGTTAGGCCACCCGACCTTTGATATTCGACTTTGACTTATTGATAACTGTGCAACAAGAAAAGAATTTGGCAATGTCTCTCTTCATGCCTCCCCACAAATACACATCCCTCAAGTCTCTATACATTTGGTTGGAACCGAGGTGGATATAATAAGAAGAATTATGGGCTTCATCAAGGATTTTCTCCCTCAAACCATAAATACAAGGCATACACAATATACCTTGGTATCTAAGGGCACCATCTCCCCTTTGGGATAACTTTTCCCTCTTTCCCTAATGCCTTCACTTCAAGCAAGTAGGAGTCAAGATATTGTTTTTCTATCACCTCATCAACCAATGAAAACTTAGAACCATCAACGACAATAACCTCACCATTACCAATATCCTCACATAAACCCAACCTACCCAACCAAAGGACCTCCCTAGCCACCTCCCTACCACATCCATCAACGTGAGCTAGGCTACCTATAGAAACCCTGCTCAAATCATCCGCCACAATATTTGCATTACTGGGATGGTAATGCACTCTTATGTCATAGTCTTTAAGAAGTTCTAGCCATCTTCTTTGTCTCAAGTTGAGATATTTTTGACTAAAGACCTACAGGAGGCTCTTATGATCATTGAACACATCAACATACACCCCATATAAATAATTATGCTAAATCTTTAATGCAAACACCATGGTGGCCAATTCAAGATCATGGGTAGGGTAGTTCACTTCTTGTACCTTAAGTTGTCTAGAAACATAAGCTATGACCTTACCATTTTGCATTAAAACACCACCCAAACAAATTCGGTAAGCATCACAATACACCACAAGCCCCTCAAGCCTATCCAGTAGTGATAATATAGGAGCGGACACAAGCTTGTTTTTTAATGTTTGGAAGCTCCTCTCACACTCATCGATCCACACAAACTTAACCTTTTTTTGAGTCAATTTTGTCATAGGGGAAGCAAAGGAGGAGGAACCATTCATAAACCTTTTATAAAAAAACAACTAGGCCAAAAAAGCTCCTAATATCCAATAGGGTCAATGGTCTAGATCAATTTCTTATCACATTGGTTTTCTTCGGATCCACCTTAATACCATCCTCGACACCACCTAACCAAATAATGTAACCTCCTTCAATAAAAATTCACACTTGGCATATAATTTCTCCTCCCTCAATCTTTACGACACAACCCTCAAATAACTCATATGCTCCTCCCTACCATGTGAATAGATCAATATATCATCAGTGAAGACCATAACAAAGGAATCAAGGTAAGGTTTGAAGACCCTATTCATTAGGTCCATGAAGATGGCCAGTGAGTGCATTAGTCAACCCATAAAACATCACAACAAACTAATAATTCCCCTATCTAGTCTAGAAGGTCATCTTAGGAATATCACACTCCCTTACCTTAACTTAATGATACTTGGACCGAAGATCGATATTACAGAAATGGCTAGCCCCTTGCAATTGGTCAAACAAGTCATCAATCCTTGCAAGAGGACACTTATTCTTGATGGTGACCCTGTTAAGTTGTTGGTAGTCAATACAGACCCTAAGGGACCTATCCTTTGTTTTCACAAACAACACCGGAGCACCCCAAGGTGATTGGTTAGGTCTAATAAATCCCTTCTCCAACAAGTCCCTCAATTTTTCCTTCAACACCTTCAACTCCACTAGGCTATATGGTAAGGGGAAATAGAAATGGGTTGAGTATTGGGGAGGATGTCTATGCCAAAGACTATTTCCCTTTCATTTGGTAAGACGTCAAAAACTCATTTACAATCGGAATCGACTTTATGGGAATGACTTTAGACTCCATATCCCTAACCCTTATAAGATGGTACAAACAACCCTTAGAGATTAGGCATGCAACAATTCCATCCCAAAAATGACATCAAAATAAACCATGTCTAACTCAGCAAGATCATAAGGAAACACTTTATGCAAGATGCAAATAGAACAACTTCAATAAACTTTCCTAGCAATAATATATACACAAATAAGAGTAGACACTTCACATGTATCATGGAATAACTCGCGGTCAACATGGAACTTTTTAGCAACAAAAGGGGTAACAATGGAAAGTGCGGCACCTAGATCAATCAAATCACATAAATCAAAGTCAAATATTTTCAACATACTAGTAACAATGTCGAGAACCTCACCAACCCCTTGCCTTCTATGTAGAGCATAAAATTGATTATGCTTTTGGCCACCACCTTGATGATCACCCCTACCTAACGACATCATATTTTCACCTCGGCCTTTGCCATGGTTCCTTGTACAATCCATCTTCTTGTGACCAAGCTCCCCACATTCAATGCATACATTAGAACCTTTCGAACATGGGCCCCTATGACTCCCTCCACATTTAGTACACATACAAATAGGAGCAACACCACCAACACCTTGAGGCCTAGGGAAGTCATTGGTAAATCCCCTATAGTAGCATGAGTAGACCCTTGGCCTTGATGGAAA
>JAOTQJ010000002.1:11790391-11807061 GCA_025642045.1 Solanum sejunctum | reverse complement strand
GGCAACCAAGTGTGGATCATATTTAGAGAGTTAGTTGAACTTGAGAACATACTCCATCACACTAATAGACCTTTGCTTCAAATTCATGAACTCCATCATTTTGGCCTCCTAAAGCTCAAAAGGGAAGAACTGATTGAGGAAAGCTGCCTTAAACTCCTCTTAAAGGATCACATTATTGTTCCCCTTATCTTTCTTCCATTGAGTATACAATATTTGAGCCACCTCATTGAGTTGGTAAGTTGTCAACTCCGCCTTCTCCTCCTATGTAATACCCATAATATCCAACACTTTCTATTCCTATTGAACAAATTCCTGAGGGTACTCATCCACTTTAGACCCATAGAACTCTGGTGGGTTCATCCTTATAAAGTCCCTTACCCGATATGACGGAGTAAGAGCATAAGGGGCTTGGGCCACTTGATTGAATTGATTAACCACACCTTGAGCTAGCAAGGAAAGAGCATCCTAGAGCTCTCCATGGGACAATTGTTCCTCGAGTGTGAGGGCTCTTCTTCCTATTGTGTTAGGTATGATCTAGCATATCAAAGAACACTAGTTAGAGGTAAAACCTTACCTAACTTCTATATAATCATACAGAGTAAGAAGAAGGGAAACATTTCCTCAAAGATCTCACAGTCTCTTACTCATAGTTTGTAGTGCATAACATAAGCATGAATAAGACTCTAATCAACGTGGTGTGTTGGATGCCAAAGACTATTAACAACCTAGTGCTCCGCTACCAAGGTAGTCACAATGCAAGACTAAGGCCTAGACATGACACGACAAATGCGGAACCCAAAGGGACCCCAATGAAGCCTCTTAGCATATCATTACATATCTTTGGCTGCGGAAGTAACTAAACAACAATAAGAAGATATATATAAGGGAAAAGGGTCTAAGGGATTCTTTCAAATCATAAACATCAAAAAAGTCAAGAGAGCCAATCTCATAGCATCATTACATAACTTGTCCAATAACACCTCTACACTTAAAATTAAGCTGGGCAAAAAAACTTTTCGAGCTCACCCTCATAGTTAAAAGCATACAAATAGATAATGAAGGTTTTTGTATAACATAAAAACAAGAGAGATCATCCCTAAAGTTCAGGACTCACATTACTTACTTTGAGAGAAGTTATACTAGCCACATGGAGGATGAGAATGATTGTGAGGAGCTCTTGTTCTACATAGTAACATCATGAAGGCATTAAGTATGCATTAGTACATTTGCACTAAGTATGTAGGATGCAATGGAATAAGAGATAGGCAACATAATTGAAATGCATAATTAGATAATAATTGACCATATAGCAATATGGCATGCATGAGTTGTGCTTAGAGTAAAATATGCTTATATAGAACATATTATAGGTATCGTAAGGGATAAACATTATTATGGACTATCATACACTAGCATCAATGGTAATTGAAGTATCAACCCCTCAATTGGTTGATGGTTGATTACACCCTGCCATCTATAGTGATTGAGGTATCAACCCCTCAATTGGTTGATGGTGGATCACACTTCGCCACCAATGGTGATTGAGGTATGAACCCCTTAATTGGTTTTATGGTGGATTACATCCCACTATCCATGGTGGTTGAGGTATCAACCTATCAATTGATTAATGGTGGATTACACCCCGTTATCCATGGTGATTGAGGTCTCGCACCCCTCAACTAGTTGTGGTCAACTTGCAGAACTATAGATACTTTTCATGAAATCAACAACTATATACCATCTTTTCATCGTTATAAAGTCATACAAGTCATAGGACAAGTAATAGATCATCAATAGCTCAAAAACCTAAACAGGATAGTTTATCAAACACTTGGTGTGTCTGTAATGCTAGTGTAAAACCATGCAATTAAAGAGTGAAATCATACCAGAAATCTTGAATTAAATCAACCCTCCAACACTTGGTAATACCACTTTTCAAAATACATTGAAATCCCTCATGAAAAATCATCATATATCGTAGATTCATAGCTACAAAAATGCATAAATAGTCACACTTTTACAAAATCCTAACATAGTTCATAGTCAAATTCACAATAAGAAGACCCATAAGAAATCATCTTGAGAACATGTAATTGAGCTAAAGGAAAAAGCTTGGCCACCATGGGTGAATGGACCCAATGGTTGACACTCACATACCTTAGCTCTAGAGAATTCCTTGATGAAGATTAGAGTGGAGACTTGATGCTTGAATGAAATCCTTATTATCTAGAAAGAGATTTGGCACTTGAATTTTGAGTAAAATGTTTGTCTAAGGGTTGTAACGAGTTTTGGGGAATGTCTTGTATGATATGAGGTTGAAACAGTTTCTAAGGAGAGGCGTATGGTCAATCTCATGGCTTGTGCGTCCTTGTATGGCCAATGTGGCTCCTATGAAGATTATTTTATTGAAAAATTCTAAGTATAGGATTACTATTCTAGACCTTAGTCACGCGTAATTTTTTCTAAGTGTAGGTTCACGGACAATTATACGATCCGTGGAATGTGTCACGTACTGTATAGTCCTCTTTGAAGTGATGACATTCAATTTTTCAACTTGTTTTATTAATGGTATTTTCATAAATAAAGTTTATTCTGAGGGTCTTTTGTGACTTCCTATTCTACCTAAGGACTTCTTAATGACCTAAATTTCATTCTTATCATTCAAATTCATTCCTTTCATTTAAAATTTTTTGAAGTCTTTTTCAAAGAACTCTTTTGTGTCTTAAGCTTGGGGATCAAGGAAGGGCACTTTCTTCACCAAATTTCTTCTTGAATCTTCTTTGTCAGCTAAGGTATGTGGGTTTGATTCTCAGTCCCTTTCAACCAAGAAGACCCAAACTCTTTCCAAATGATTTTCATCAGTTTTAGCTTAATTTAAATATGGATTTCCAATATTATTATTTATTATATTCAATTAATGTATGAGCTATGTTTATTTGTTGATTTCAAAGTGAATTAAGCCCTAAAATGTTGAAATGCATTGAAGTTATGAAGTTATGCAAATGCATGTCCCCTTTAAAGCTTGATTTGTGCATGGCTAATCTATGTTATGATTTAAATGTCAATTTTACTTATGTCACTACTTGAATTTCATAATTCATTGTTGATTAAAGCTTGAATCTATATTACTCATGTTATTCTCATCTCATTAATAGCATATGCATTCATGAACTTTGGATTTTATGAAAATTATGAAGTGGGTTAAGCTCAATTATGTTTATGTATATGATTTTGATAAAATATTGGTTATGATTAGAATGTGATCACATAAATATTTATGGTTATGGCTCTGGGAGAATTTTTTGTTCTTGTTTTTTTGTTCTTGCAAGATCTCGTATATATAAATGAGCTATTCCTATGGATGAGTATCATCGTTCTGAATTATGATTTGGCTTTTAAGTCTAATTGTGCATTGAAAGGATTCAAAATAATTAATGCTCCTTCTGAAAGCATAGATATATGTAAATGTATTCTCCTGGGATGTATTCATTTAGCACCGATGGGTTGGGGGTATCAGGTCTATCCCCAAGGGTCCTCTCCCTTTCCTTGAACTATGTGCTAGCATAGGAAAGTACATAGTTCAAGGAATCCATTATCGAAAAGACTGGGTCATAAGGAATGGTTACATTTTGATATAATATGATATGATATGAAATCCTTCAGAAAAGTCTGGTCGTAAGGAAGGTGTTCATCGATCAAAAAGACTAGGTTGTAAGGTGTGATACAGATTACCCTTGGCAAGTAATCTTCTCCTAATGATAGGAGGTCTACATAATAGACTAATTCATGTAATATCTCGCATAAGTTTGATTTATCAATTATAGTCCATCCCCACTATATATGGGTATTTGTGCATTCCATTAATCATTGATTTCATGGCATCTTGTATACTAATTCACTTGGTATATGTCTTTCTATAATATGGACCTTTGTCATCCAACTTCGAATGCAGGTTTAGTAAGTCATTTGCATTGCATGCCCGCATACTTGATATATTCAAATGTACTAACATATACTTTTTCCTACATGATCAAACCATGTAGGGACTGAGGTCTTCATTCATCCACCATACGATGCCTAGCTTTGATCTTGAGAGTTGCTCATTGTAGTGAGTCCTATCTTCCAAGGAAAAACCACCATTCCTCTACCTATGAAATTCCATTTATGCTATTACTGAGCTCGAGGTATGTCATGGCCCCCATTATATCTTCTTATTAGAGACATTTTTGGATATCTTGTAAACTCCTTTATGATGATATGATAAGTGTTATGTTGGGAGGTTATGCTTATGGCTTTCTCTACTTATTGGTTATTGTTATGCAATTTGGTTAGGAGCTTTATGATATGGTTATATGTATAAAGTGAAAGATCCTAAGTCCCGAACTGCCCCCATAGAGTAAGTCATACTTACCTGCCCCTTATTATTTATGTGCTACACGCTTTATGAATATATGTTTCTCCCATTCTCTATGACATCCCCATAGTGTGAGTCCTATCCTTCCATCCGTTAGAATTGTGTATTTACTTTTGATTTCTCTTCCAAATCAATGATGTGGAAATGGATACTATAAGGCTTATTTGTTAACTCTCGGGTTCCCATTCTCTATGTTACTCCTAAGACCTAGGTCCAAGTTGTGATAGTTCTGTAGACAAACATATCGTGGCCCAAATCCAGTTACTCTTTCTCGCCATCTATAGAATGCTTCTCCCCAGCCCAAAAATTTTTGCCGCTCAAGGGTTACTTTCCCAAACTTCATAGAAGCATGCTTCCAATCACCATCACCTCTCTTTGATGAATCATAACTGTTGGGATATACTATCAACTATGTAACTGTATTATAGTATTCTTGAGTCCCTTGCAAAGACTAATTTGTTATAATAATATCTTTATTTAAATAGATCATATTGTATATATGTGTGTTCATTACTTATATTGTACATGATTTTGTGTATGGAGTATTTTAACTTATACATGGAAGATTAAATTATCAGTTCATATAAGTTATAAATTAATGTTCACAATTAAACATGAAGTAGGACTAGCATCTTGATTGATCGTATCATAGCACAAGATTAAATATAATATGATCTCTAGTATGGCAGTGGTTCAACTCCAACTTCTTGTGTTAGTACATTCTGTATGTATTGAATGGACCAATTAGAGAAGTTTATTTATGTTCTAAATTTTCATAAATAAATTATCTAATTCATTGCATGTAATTATATCTAATTCATTGTATGTACTTTACTCTTAACATGGTATAATTATTATATGATCTATCTAATTTGATTAATTATTTTAATCTATTGAAAGGTAAAACTTTTTCAATGAGTAGATAAAATACTAGTAGATAGGATAATGTCAAATTGCATTAGTAAAATAATAATTAGTTGATGGAATCGTATCTCGATCCTAAGTTTGAGAGACCCCTTTATGATTACTTATAAGTTTTCATGTGAAAACCCTCAAGGTGGATTTTAGTGTCCATCATGTGAAATAAGTTAAGTAAAGTAGTAAAGGATTGATTTAGTCAATAAATTATAAATGATTTTTGAAATATTTGATTTACGAATTGGTGTCGGTAATTCTAACATGAGGAGTTACAATAAAATGTGATGACGAATTTTGAAATTAAATTGAGGAGTTCAATCACAAACTTTTAGTATAATAGCTTGTAATTTATTATGATATGATAATTCTTTCAATTATGAATTATTATCATACTAGGAAGCCTCTATTAATACTTCCACTGTCCCTTTTTTATCTAGTTTAGTGATCAATTCTCAAGAATATAAAAAATATTCTAGGAGTTAAAAAGTTGACCTCTATATTTTATTTTAATGATAAAAGTATTATTTGTGTAGAATAGAATTAAAATAAAATATTAACTATTAATGGACAAAAACATTTTGTGCATATTCTGGGATTTATGACTGTTGATTTCAGTAGTCATTATTCGCTGTTAATAGTCAAAAACGTTTTCTCCCTTCACCTTCTTCCTTAGGCCTGAATATCTGAAAGATAAATAGAGGAGAAGGTTGGAGAGTTAGATATAGTTCTTAAGAAAAACATTTGCCCACAAATGTTTAAAATTGAATGCGTAAACTAGATAGCAATAAAAGGTCATGGTCCTAGATTCCTTAACGGAGAATGAGTTGTGAAGAAGCTTGAAGAGGTATGCTTTCTAGACTTCATTTTGCGAGATTGTGATTCTGTGAATTGTGATTCCGCAGTGTGAATATTTTTCACTCTACCAACTGGTATCAATAGTCTTCTTATATATAAATGTTAATGTAATCAGAAATGAGACTTTGAATATTTTCTGTTCTCGATTTTAGGAACTTGTGAGAATAGACTTATGTATCATAAATTGGAATTTGTTTCATAAATCTGTTCACCAAGAGTATGTTTCAAGAGAAGAAAAGTGAAATTACTTGACTGCTTGCTTTTATACCCTCTTTATTGTTGTTCGTTTTTAACAAAAACAAACATGTTTTTTTGATTTTAGGGAATTTTTGTAATGTTTTTTAAATATGGCCAATCATGATATTTTTAAATAATGTTTCAATTAACATCATCGTAGCATGGCAATCCTAGTTAGGTTTCTGATTTTTTCCTAAAATTTACAGATACTAATAACTAGATAATCAACTTTTTACGATCAAGGGAAAACCTATCTATTTATTTGACTTTGCCCAACCACTGTTGATTTTAATATACTACACCTAGTAGCATAGTTGTTTCTCCATATTGAATAGACTCTCTAATTTACCCTCATCATAAAACTAGCAATGATTGTCAAATTTGATTGGTATTAGACTTTTTCAATTTTTCACGAACTCTAATTAATCTGATTCTTGGATGGTCCATTGAAAACAATCCACTGAGTAAAACCCATGGAGTTACCGTGGCGTACACTATTTTTTGGCCAAACAATTTTGTTTCGATGGGTTTTTGGCTATTTTTCTATTTTCTGAAAATTTGAAAATTTTGAAAAAAGTATTTATGAAACTTTGGGGTTGCAAGGGTTGATTATTTTTAGTTTTATAACTATTTTACAACTTTAATGTGTGTTTATATATGGACTTTGGTCCTTTCCCCCATCAGATAAACGTGTTGAGTGCATATTATTTGGAATATTCTTTTGATTTGATATCCAGATTAAGTTTTTCAACTAATTGTTAAATCACTATCAAGAGATTCTATATACGCATGACTAAACTAAACATATTGCTCTCTAACTGAGTTGGACATGTTTCTGTTTTATGTAGTCAGATACTTTAGCATGCTCATATATTTGCGGGAATAGTTAAGTTTCACTGACAACTCTAATTGTTCACATGTATGATTATATATGTCTTGTAGTTTTTAAGCGTAGCATATATCTAAAGATCTGTTTTATTTTATCTCTTAGACTAAGTATATCTTCCTTCAATCCATTAACTTCTATCTTGAATCAAAATAAGTTGGAAGGTCCTAATTATGTGGACTAGGAAAGAAATCTAGATATTGTTCTTACTGTTGAGGATTATAAGTTTGTACTAGTTGAGGATATCCTATCAAACCAGTAAATCCCACTCCTGAAGAAGTTGAGGCCTATGATAAGTGAGAAAAAAATTGATGAACTAGCAAGATGCTAAATTCTTGCCTCAATGAAAAATGCCTTGCAACATTAGCATCACTAAATGGCTATTGCTTATGATATTCTTGCATCTCTCAAAGAGATGTTTGTAGAACCGAATCGTGCTGCCAAGAAGAGTCTTTGAAGGCCTTTTTAACCACGAAAATAGTTGAAGTTTCTTCAGTTAGGGATCATGATGAAATTCATGAGTTACTTAATTGAATTGGAAATACTTGGTGCTGATATTGATAAGTAATCTCAAGTTAAGATGGTCCTTCAGACTTTGCCAAATAGTTTTTAACAATTTCACTTGACTTATAACATAAATAAGATGGACTTGTCATTTCAAAAATTTTTGGATGAGCTGCAGGTAGTAGAGCCTATTACCGAGCAGCAAACTCCAATAGCAATGTTGCTAGACATGGCTGGGCATCTTCTTCTAAATTGGTGAAAGCCCAAAAGAAGAGGAAGAAGAAGCCTCGAAAGGCTTCGACACAAAGAGGTCCCAAGGGTGGTGAAGCCAAGCCGAAAGTCATGTGTTTCCATTCTAAGAAGCCTGGACATCATAAAAAGAAATTCATAACTTATAGGCTAAGATGAAAAATAAAGGTATTCTTTTCTTAATGTCATTGAAACTTATTTAGCAGCTGCTTCTACCCAATTATAGGTTGTAGATTCAGGAGCGAATAATCATGTCCGCACTTCTTTGTAGGGTTTCAGGTGACATGGCAGCTATGTGAAAATTAAATCTCTATTTTTCAAGATAATGGAGAACTAGCACCACCCTTAGCTATAGGTACTGTTTCTATTTATTTTAGTCCTTCTCAGATTCTTATTTTGAATAATGTCCTCTACGTACCTTCTATAAAAAAGAATTTAATTTCTGTTTCAAAAATAGTGGATGCTGCTTATTTTATTTCTTTTAATAATAATTGTGCTGTTATTAAGAATAATAACCTTTTCATCCATAGTGCTCCGAGAATAGATGATATATTTATGTATGAAGTTTCCCGTACCATGCTACAATAAAATGAACTAAATAATATTGATGTTTCAAACAACAGAAAGCGTGTTTCTGAATTACGTCCTACTTACTTATGACATTTACATCTCTGCCATATTAATATAAATAGGATTTCAAAATGGGTTTCTAATTGACCTTTGAGTTCATTGAAAGTTGAGTCACTACAAACCTATGAATGTTGTTTAGAAAGAAAAATGACAAAGAGACCTTTCCCTTCAAAAGGAAATAGAGCCATTAATAAGTTAGAATTAATTCATTTTGATTTGTGTGGCCTAATAAATATACAAGCAAGAGGTATTTTTGAATATTTTGTATATTTTTACTGATGATTACTAAAAATAAGGATATGTTTATCTGTTACGTTGTAAATCTAAATTCTTTGAAAAATTCAAAGAATTTAAGATTGAAATAGGAAAATAACATGGTAAACATATCCAAATATTACAATCTGACTGTGGTGATGAATACCTTTCTGCTGAATTTATTTAGTACTTATCAGAATAAGGAATTACTTCTCAATATTCTACCCCGGGAACACCACAAACAAAATGGTGTGGCAGAATGTAAAAGTAGGACCCTTTGAAAATATTTAGATCAATGTTAAGTTATTATTAGTTATCCTTTAGCTTTTACGTTTATGCTTTGAAAACTACGAATTATATTCTGAATTTGGTTCCTTCCAAATCTGTTCTATTAAGCCCATTGAATTTTGGAATAGGTGCAAGCCTAGTCCACAATATATGTAACTTTGGGGTTGTCCAACACATGTGCTAAAAGGTAAAACGGATAAGTTGGAATCTAGAACAGAAGTATACATTTTCATTGGATATCCAAAACACACTAAAGGAGGTTTGCTTACTATCCTAAGGAATAAAAGGTGATTGTTTCTACAAATACCAAGTTTCTATAATAGGACTATTTAATGAACCATGTTACTAGAAGTGAACTTGTGTTATAGAACTGTCCAAAAGAGTAACTAGCCATGGATCAACAAAACAGGTTCCACAATCAGTTGTTGACATTTTATTAAGACCATATAGTGGGAGACATGTCAATAGGCATAAAATCGTGGCTAAGGTGGTACAAGAAGTTTCTCTAGAGCCAACTCTAGACATTTCAATACCACAAAGTAGTTGGAGCAATGTCAGACAGTCAGCATTTGTAGAGGAACCTATTCAGGAGAATATTCAGGTTGCTTTGAACTTAGTTCAAGAAGTAGCAAGTTCTATAGAGGCTAGTCGTCATATGAGAGAGTAATTAGAAAGCCTAAAAGGCTTATGCTCTAGGGAGAATCATATGATAGAATTTTTGAAGAGCCTAATACAAAACCATTAGATTTTGCCGAAGCACTACATGATATAGATACTGAAATATGGATTGTTCCTATTAAATCTGAAATGGATTCTATAAACTCTAATCAAGTTTGGGATCTTTTAGAACCACATATGGGTGTTACACCTATTAAATGTAAGTGGATCTTCAAGAAAAAGAGAGTTGTGGACTGAAAGGTAAAAACTTTTAAGGCTAGGCTTGTTGCAAAAGTGTTCACTCAAAAAAAAAGAATTAATTGTGAGGAAATTGTTTTGACCATACACAAGCTTAAATTTATTAGAATTACCTTATCCATAGTTGCTCATTACAATTATTAGATCTAGAAAATGGATGTCATAAAGGCTTTATTAAATAGAAGTCTTGATGAGTGCATGTAACACCCCTTAAATTCCTCTTATCTGATCTAGACTAGTATGTGCAGAGGATTGCTATGGAAATGACTGAGGAATATTGCAGAAGCAAGCTGCGAGAGAGTTTTACGACTCAGACCGGGTTTTGTATTGGATTCAAGTGTTTTAGTTTTCAAGATCACCATATCTATGAAAGAATCTTATGACTCGTACAGAGCATTATAACTCGTAACATGAGGTTTGCTACTAAGTTCCAGTGTTTCATATTTTAAGGCCTTTGTAGTCACTAGGGGTCAGTTACGACCCTTATAGTGGACAATGACTCATAATCTAAGGTCTTGTATCAATTTTTAGAGATCCATGATTTCATACTCCTCACCTATGAGGAGCAATTATGACTCGTATGAGGGTCAACGAGTCATATACATGGTCTCATAGGCCCTGTCGATAGTTTTACTGAAGGTCATTTTTTTCCATTTCAAACTTTTATCTTATTAAACCCCATGCATTTTTGGCTTGTTTAAATACTTGGAAATGAACCTTAAGCTCATTCATCACTCATTCTACCTTTAGGGTTTTCTTGAGAGCAAAAAGTATAAAAGGGAGAAGCTAGGGTTTGCTATCCAAGAGCAAAGATTGGTTGATGATCGATTATTCTTCAATTTCAAGGTATATAAAGGCTTACTAAAGTGTGAAATCTTTCCTTCATGCGGCACTTCATCTTCTTGAGTCAATATTTTGGGGAAAAGAATTGAGAGATTGAGAAACTTTACCTTATTTTAATATTGGAATCCTTGTATCTATCTTGAGGTCTTGTTATACTACATGAGGTAATCTCTTACATTGCATAAGTATTGTAATGTGAGATTAGTACATGTTTTTTCATCCTTCATAGCATAAGCCCTAAATTACATGCCTTCATGGAAATCTTATAGATAAATTGAGCATGGTTGAAACACCCTTCATGTGTTTCAAAATGCCCCATAATCGTAATTTACTTATATCGCAAAATTCATGCATGATTCTAAAAATTCAACTCCATATTCTCGATCAGGGGGCAAAATTGAGTGGGAAATTAGTATAACACAGATTTTAGAAGACTCATAGCAAAAAATAATTTTTATTAATTTTCAAATTTTGAGTATCTGTTCGCACCTAGGCCGCGATACGCCTGTGGTGCGTACTAGTGTTAGTTTACCTCCGCATTTGGTCCACATCGCGTGACTGGACATGGACCAGTGTAAAATTTTCTCCAGTTTCTCATTTCATCCAAAGGCATTGGGTGATAGCCCCATGCCCATATAAATGTGAAATATCCGATACTTAGCCATTTTTTAACTCTATAACTCACAAAGCCCTTTCTAAAACATCTCCAAGACTTTATTAAATCTCTCTGTCATGACCCAAACTAGAGGGTATGTGTGACACGATGCATGGGGACCCCAAAGTAACCAAGCAGGCCTCTTAACTTATCATTAAAGAGTGGAAATAAGGGCATAGAGACTAAGGAAAAACCTTCAATTCATAAAACATCAAGAGATTCAAGCTTATAACATCATTACATATTTGTCCAATAGCACCTCTAAATATAGAACTCATAGGTGGCCAAGATAAGCAACTGTGCTCATCCTCAGAGTAATGACAATAGATAATCCAAATATATAATCTAAACATAAGCATGACAGAAAGTAGATATTGTCCCCGAACGTGAGGATTCACCAAAAGCTAACTTGAACAATTCGTCTAGCCACGTGGAGGAGAATCAATAGGGGATGCAGTTCCTATATGGTGATATCGTGTAGGCATAGAGTTAGTACATTTGAATGTACTAAGTATGTAAGATGCAATACAACTAGAGATAGGAAACATAATCAAAATGCATAATCATAGCAAGAGATAGTATATTAGTAGCATGGCATGCATGAACAATGCTTGTTGTAAAACATATTTAACAAATAATTATACTTACTTAGCTTGCTAAACATAATGAGGTGACATGATTAGATCATCCAAATATCTTGTATTAGAGGGTGAGAGATATAGAATAAGTCATGACCCCTTCTAGTAGGTAATGGGTAGTACATGAGATAATGAATAGCACATGAGGGCAGAAGGTAGCATGGGCCATACTCCTACATGCGAGCATATGATAATACATAATATTGCATCGCATATGAGGGTTAGGCATACCACATCGCTCATAACCCCTTCATATGAGTACATCGCATAACCTCAAATCACACACGAGGGTAAGAAGTACCACATAATTCACAACCCCTTCACATTGATATGAGTAAGCCAGTAGCGTTGATTTGTACATGAGGGTAAGGTGTACAACATAGTTCATAACTCTATACGTAGAAATTAGCCTTGTACTAGAGGGTAAAGCATATAACATAGTCCATAACCCCTTCTAGTAGGCTTCACAATTCACAAGAGCATAAATCTTGGCATAAGGTCTCAATAATACATCAACAATTCCTAAGAACACAATGAACATGAGAGCCCAATAATTCACTGGCAATGCCATAGGTGCTTTACCTGATTTGAACACACATCTACGTGTTCTTTCCATCACCATAATCCACTTGACCCGTAATCTATGCAATGGACCATCAAACAACTCAAGACCCTAAACTGGACATTTTATCAAATACTTGATCGGTGTGTAGTGCTAGTGTAAAAATATGCAATTTAAGAGTGAAATCATGCTTGCAAATTCAATGTAAAACAATCATTAGATACTGGGTAACACCCTCAAGAAATATACATCAAAAACCTTCTTTAAATCTAGTATTAAATCTTAGATTTATAGCTCAAAACATGGTAAAACAACCACCATTACATGAACCCCTAACATAGTGTGCTATGAAATTCATAATAAGTAAGACCCATGAGTAAATCAACTTTAAATCATGCAATTGTAGGAAAAAGGAAGCTTGAGTATCATGGGTGAAAGGAACCCATGGAAGAAACCCACGTACCTTGACTTCGGAGAATCGTTGAAGAAGATTGGAGATGGAGACTTGAAGCTTGAGTGAGAACCTTAAGATCCGGATAAGTTTTGGGACTTGAAATTTGAAGATGAAGTATTAACTAAGTGTTTCAAAGTGTACTTGAGAATGTCTTGAATGATATGAGAGTGAAATAAGGTTTAGTATAGGTATTTTCATGCATGTGAAGGTTTAGTCCCAAGACCTAAAAGCCTTGGACTAAACTACAAAAATTGTGCAAAAATTACAAACTGGCACTCCCAAGGTGCGTCGCACCAAGGGCGAGAACCCTCTCTGGAAAATACAAATTTGGTAAATTGAAATTGCAATTCGTTCGCTCTAAAATCAGGGTTAGATCAATTTTCCACTCAATTTGACCCCCTAAATAAGAATACGAAGTCGAATTTCGATATCACACATGAATTTTTAGATATATGGATATTACGATTCTGGGCACTTCCGAGGCACATCTTCAGGCATTTCTTGGAGTCATTTAAATATCTCCCCCTTTGGAATAATTCGTCCCCAAATGTAAAAGAAACATACATTAGAAGGGTAATCATGAAGAAATCAGCCCCAACAAGAATGCAACAATACACTTAAACAGCATTTTCAAAATCTTAACATAAGTGTCAAAATCATAATGAACTTATTAAGAAAAACTTGAATTCATGCAATAGGCATAAGGGCTAAAACATAAGACTTCGAATCATAAAAGGACATAACGGGTTATCACAAGCTTGAATAGAATGAAAGAGATATGGATATTATTTTTCCACGCCTGCTCCAACTCCCCGAGAGACACTATCAACTTGGCGATTCTTCCAAACAATCTTAA
Source organism: Solanum sejunctum (assembly GCA_025642045.1). Lineage (NCBI taxonomy): Eukaryota > Viridiplantae > Streptophyta > Magnoliopsida > Solanales > Solanaceae > Solanum > Solanum sejunctum. The sequence continues at coordinate 11,792,902 of JAOTQJ010000002.1, read as the reverse complement.
CGAACACTCCACCCTCATTAATCAACTTTTCCACCCATTCATCCAATATTCCCACCAAGACCTTCTCCTAAGCCAACTTATCCTCCATAACACCGAAAACCTCAAATAGTTCTATAGCACTAAAGGCATCAACCGTCCACTCAACCTAGAAGCATGAAAAACTAAACGAATCATATCCATATCCATAGGCAATTCCAATTCACATGCAACCTTTCCAATCTTCCTCAATACTCTATGAAAACCCACAAACAATAAACTCAATTTTCTTTCTTCCCATCCGGACCACACCCTTCATGAGTGGGACTTCCAAGTGAACCAAACCATAAACACTAACACCTATAGCCTATCTTACTATCTGAAGATACCATCTCCCCATGGGAGAAAACCTCCACATTACTACCCCTCACAAAGACCTCCAACTCTATTAAGACAGGGATAAAGGCCTTGCTTAACTAAACCTCTCCAACCAAAGAAGATTCAGAACCATCAAAGCCACTTCACCACCCTTCTCACTTCACCTAATTTCAACTCCTTCGAAATTCACAACATCACCCTCAACTGATTCACAAGCTCTTCCTCACTTTCGAAAATAACCCAACTCATGATTATCAAGAACTACCACATTATAACAATATAGGGATTGAAGACCCTATTCTTTGGACCTATAGTCCCAACCAGTGCATACGTCAAAACCAAGAGACACCGCCCCAAATTCAAAATATTGGAAAGTTCATAAAGGACTCATTGACTATTGGAATCGACTAAATAGAAATAAGTTAAGTTCAATATCTATCCTCAACTCCTATAAGATGATAAAGTCAACCCCTAGAGATTAATTGTACCTTAAGATAAGAAATGAACTTACCCCTTCACTACCATTCAAGGACAAGTTTAATAGCAAATTGGAATTTGACCCTATGGATTCTACAACCAATAGAGAGATAATATGCATGCAACCAACCATCCCAAGAATGACATAAAAAGTCACCACATCTAATCCAACAAAATCATAAGTCAAGACCTAAATGCAACATGATCACAGAACAATTTCCATAGATCTTTTTAGCAACAATAGGCTCACTAATGGGATAGACACAAAAATTCTACATAACAATCTGGAACACACATGAAACCACTAGCAACAAAAGGAAAAATTAAGGGGATAGAGACACCCGAACCTTCCCATGTATACACATTAAGGTCAAAGGAACCTTTAGCATACTAGTAGCAACATCAGGCGCCTTATCCACCCCTTGCCTCCTTTTAAGAGCATAGAACCAATTACATCTTGGAGCATGTCCTTGATCAATATAACCATCTTGGGCCTCCTGATTCACATGACTACCTTGATCTTGAGAATGGAACTCCTTGCCATTGTTTCGGATATAAGGACAATCAATAAGCTTGTGGCCTACTCTCCCACACTCATAACACGCACTTGAATTCTTTAAGTATTTGCCATGATAATGCTTTTCACATTTTGGGCATTTTGGAAAACTTATCCCACTATCGCAACCTAGGAACCTTGGTTTATGCATTCCTTCCATAGCAATCCTTTTCTTCGGAGCACTAGAAGACCCTTGGCCTTGAAACTTGATACCTTGTTAGAATCGATCATGCTTAAACCAAGGCCTCCTAGACTCTCCACTTCTCTTCTTCTTAAGCTTCTGCCCCTCAAGTTGTTCGGCATAAGTCATGAGATGGGACAAATCCATATCATTAATCAACATAATAGACTAGCATTCTTCACTCACCAAAATAGAGATACCCATCATGACCTTGTTCGTTCTAGCCCTTAGGTCGACAACCAAGTCAGGAGCATATTCAGATAGCTAGTTGAACTTGAGGGCATACTCCCTCATACTAATTGACCCTTATTTCAAATTCCTAAACTCCGCCATCTTGGCCTCCCTAAGCTCAAGAGGGAAGAACTTATTAAGAAAAGCCGCCTTAAACTCCTCCCATAGAACCATATTATTGTTTCCATTCCCCTCATTCGATTGAGTAAACAATAATTGTGCTACCCCCTTGAGTTAGTAAGCCTCCAACTCTACCTTTTCTTCTAATCTAACACCTATGACGGCTAATACCCTATAAATCTCATCATTAAACTCTTGTGTGTCCTCATCTACCTTTGACCCATAGAACTTTGGCAAGTTCATCCTCATGAAGTCTCTCACCCTATATTCGAAGGTAGGGACATTAGGGGATTTGGCCTCTTAATTAACTTGATGGGCGATATCTTGATCTAATAAGGTGAGAACATCATAAAGCTCATCATGAGTAGGATGTTCCTTGGGAGTGCAGGATCTTTTTCCTCTTGTTTTAGGCATGATCAACTAGCATGGCAAAGAGCAATTATTAGGGGGAAACACTTACTTTAACTCTATAGCACGACTTAGAACATAAAGGAGGGAAGCATCTCCTAAAACGTCTCATAGCCTACCACTCACAGTTGTGGTGCACAACACAATCATAAATAAGACTCTAATCGATGCAGTGTGTTAGACT
>JAOTQJ010000002.1:11761947-11790291 GCA_025642045.1 Solanum sejunctum | reverse complement strand
AAAAAAGGCCATAAGGACTAAGGGAAAACCTTCATTTCACCAAACATCAAGAAAGTCAAGCTTATAGCATCATTACATACTTGTCCAACAAAACCTCTAAACATAGAACTTAGTGGGGCCAAGACAAGAAACCGGGCTCACCCTCATAGTAATGACAGTAGATAATCCAAATATACAAGATATAATATGTCACAACCGAAGCCTAGGAACTAGACATAACACAGTGAATGGGAACCCGAAGGAACCCCAAAAAAGCCTCTTAGCATATCATACACACATTCTTGGTTGCAAAAGTAATAAAATATAACAAGAGATAGTAGATAGGAAAAAACAAGGCTAAAAGACAATTCTCATAACATAAATATCAAGAGTCAAGAGAGAAACAAAGGTCAAAGCATAATACAAACATGTCCAACAACACCTCTAAAATTTAGATACTTAGCAGGGGCCAAGACAAGCTACCAATCTCACCCTTATAGTCAAGATTTACATAAAAAAAAGATAGTCTTACAACATAGCATGAGATCATAAGCATCATCTTCGAAATGAAGGACTCCTCAAAAAGCCTGAGAGATGTCATACTAGCAATGTGGAGGAGGGTGATCAAGCGGTGCTCTGGTTCCTACATGGTGACACATGTAGATGTAGAGTATGCATTATTGAATTTACTAAGTATGTAGGATGCAATGCAACAAGATATAAGTAATATAATCAAAATGCATAAGCATAAGCATTGAGTAGGATATAAGAATATGGCATGCATGTGAGATGTTATGTAGTAAATCAAGCTTATATAGAACATAATACATCTATAAGAAGAGACCACTATCATATTGGTGGATCGTCGCACCCTACCACCCTTAGTGATTGAGGTACCAACCCTATCAATTCATTGGTTGATTGTCGCACCCTACCAACCTTTGTGATCGAGGTACAAGACCTCTGACATGGTTTTCAAGATACAAACCCTCTGACATAGTTTGTGGATCATCTCAACCTACCACCCTTGGTGACTAAGGTACAAAGCCTCCAACATAGTTATCAAGGTACAAACCCCTTGGCATGGCTACCCTGCGGGCAACCGCTAGATGGCCAGATTCCAACACCATATAGGAGAAAACCATATACATAAATTCATTTCATCATCATATAGTCATTCAACTCACATGACATGCATTGGGCCTTTAATTCCTCAAGATAACCCTAATCGGATATTTTATCAAACAATTGGCGGGTGTGTAGTGCTAGAAAAAAATCATCCAATTTAGGGATGAAATCATGTAAGGAAATCTAATGTAAAACCGTAAATCAATACTTGGTAACACCTTCAAGCAATATAAATCAAAACCCTTTATCTAATCTCACTATAGATCTTAGATTCATAGCTCAAAATATAGTAAAACAATCACAATTTCATAAGACCCAACATAATGTGTAGTAAATTTCATAATAAGTAAGACCCATGAGTAAATAAACTTTAAATCACTCAAATTTGAGTAAAAGGAATCTTGGGCATCATGGATGAAAGGAGCCAGTAAAAGAAACCCACACACCTTAGATTCGGAGAATGATTTGATGAAGATTGGATGAGAACCTTAAGATCCAGATGAATTTTGAGACTTGAATTTAGAAGTAAAATATTTGGTTAAGTGTTTGAGCGAGTATTAGGGAAAGTTTTTCATGATATGAGGGTAAAATATGCCTAAGTATAGTCACTTTCACTCATGGGACCACTTAGGACCATGACCCAAAGCCTTGAATTGAGATAAAAGAAAATAGGCAAAATTTGTACTGTGGCAGGCCTTGGCATGTCACACTAGCAGCGCGAAAAGCTATCTGGAAATTGATTTTTGAAAAATTAAATTGCAATTCATTTGATCTAAAATTGGGGTTAGACCCATCTCCCCCTAATTTGACCTTCTAAATAAGAATATAAAGTCATATTTTTGATATCACGCAAGGATTTTAAGATATATGGAAATTCCAATTCTGGGCATTTTCGAGGCATATTTTTGAGCACTTTTTGGGGTCGTTTCAATATCTCCCCCTTGGGAACTTTCGTCCCCAAATGTCAAAGAAATATATATGATGAGAGTAATCATGAAGAAATTAGTCCCAACATGAATACAACAACATACTTAAAACATCATTTTTAAAATTCCATCATAACTATAAAATGACCATGAACATTGTCAATATGAGACATGAAATCACATACAAGACTTAGAATTAGTACCTTAGACTTGAATAGGATGGAAAAGATAAGGATTACGCTTATGCATGTCTACTTAAGCCTCCCATATAGCACTTTCGACTTGTTGATTCCTCCAAAGGACCTTAACGGAAGCCACATCCTTGTTCCTCAACCTCTTCACTTTCCTATCCAGGATCTCTACTGGAACCTCTATATATGTCAAGTTATCTTCAACCACCAACAAAATATCAAGAGCCACAATGGCATTAGGATCACCCACACACTTCGTTAACATAGACACATGAAAAACTGGATGAACCAATTCCATTTCATTAGGCAAATCTAACTTGTAAGCCACCTTACAAGTCCTCCTAATCACCTTATAAGTACCCACATATTTAGGGCTTAACTTGCCCTTCTTACCAAAATGGACCACACCTTTCATGGGTGACACCTTTAAATGGACCCAATGACCATTCTTAAACTCATGCTCCCTCCTTTTTGCATTGACATAAGACTTTTGGAGATTTTGGGTTGTTCTCAACCTGTCTCCAATCATATTTAATTTCTCTATAACCTCCACGACTAGATCCAGACCCAACAAATCCATCTCTCCAATCTCAAACCACCAAGCCGGTTAGCTATAATGTCTACCATATAGCCTCAAAAGGAGACATTTGGATGCTAGAATGATAGCTAATGTTATATGCAAACTTAATAAATGGAAGATGATCATCCCAGATAATTTGATCTCTAATACATAGGCCCTAAGCATGTCCTTAAGTGTTTGGATAGTTCTTTTGGTTTGGTTATCCATTTGGAGGTGAAAGGCCGCACTAAGCATTACCTTAGTTTGAAGACCTCTTTGGAAGGACCTCCAAAAGTGAGAAGTGGATTATGCACAACAATCTGATATGATGGATAAAGGAACCTCATGCAACCTCACCAAGTCATGAATGTATAACTTAGCATAATCTTCATCAAAATACGTAATCATAACCAGTAGAAAGTGAGTCAATTTTGTAATCCTATAAACCATAACCTAAATGGAATCAAAACCCTTCCTTGTCTTGGGCAACCCAACTACAAATCCTTATTAGTCTCTTTCCACTTCTAATTAGGTATCTCTATTCTTGGTTTAGGTCATTCGGTCTTTGTTGTTCAGCTTTGACTTGTAGGCAACTATGGCAACCAGATACAAATTTGGCAATGTCCCTCTTTATACCTTACCACCAATACACCTATCTCAAATCTTTATATATATTTGTAGAGCATAGGTGAATAGAGGAAGAAGAACCATGAGCCTCATCAAGAATCATTTCCTTCAAGCCATTAACACAAGGCACACATAACCTACCTTGTTACCTAACTTTTACCAATGCCTTCAATTCTAACAATGAGGGATCAAGATCTTGCTTAGCTTTCCCCTCTTCAACCAACGAAGATTTACAACCATCAACAACAACAACATCATCACTCTCTTCTAACCTAACTCCCAATCTAGCCAAATAATAGACTTCCCTAACCACCCTTATGCCACCATCATCAGCATGAGCTAGGCTATCGATAGACATCCTACTCAAAGCATCCACCACCACATTAGCATTATCGGGATGGTAATGCACACTCATATTATAGTCCTTAAGAAGTTCTAACCATCTCATATGTCTCAAGTTGAGGTCTTTTTGAATGAATACATATTGGAGCTCTTATAATTGGTGAACACATCAACATGCACCATATACAAATAGTGACAGCAAATCTTTGATGTAAACACAATGGCAACAAACTCAAGATCATGGGTAGGATAGCTCTTTTCATGCACTTTGAGTTGTCTAGAAGCATAGCCTATAACCTTACCATATTGCATCAATACAAAACCCAAACCAACCCGAGAAGCATCACAATACATAATAAATCCCTCTAGACCTTCCGCTAGTGACAATACAGGAGCGGACATAAGCTTATCTTTCAGTGTTTGGAAACTCCTTTCACACTTATCAGACCACACAAATTTGGCTTTCTTTTGAGTCAACGTTGTCATGGGAGAGGTAATTGAAAAGAACTCACTCACAAACCTTCAATAGTAACCCTCTAAGCCTCAGAGGCTCCTAATATCCGATAGGGTCAATGGTCTCAGCCAATTTTTAGGCATGTCCATCTTCTTAGGGTCCACCTTAATACCCTCCCTCGACACCACATGACCTAAAAAGGCAACCTTCTTTAACAAAAATTCACATTTTTTATACTTAGCATATAACTTCTCTTCCCTTAACCTTTGCAATACAATCCACAAATGATCCCTATGTTCCTCCTTACCATGAGAATAGATAAAAATATCATCAACTAATACAACAATAAATGAATCAAGCTAGGGTTTAAAGACCCTATTCATTAAATCCATAAAGACAGTCAGTGCATTGATTAACCCAAAAGACATGACCACAAATTCCTAATGCCCATAACTAGTCCGGAAGGCTGTCTTAAGAATACTGCGTTCCATCACCTTCACTTAATGGTTCCCGGACGGAAGATCAATCTTAGAGAAGTGGCTAGCACCTTGCAATTAGTCAAACAAATGATCAATCCGAGGAAAAGGATACCTACTTTTGATGGCGACCCTATTAAGTTGTTGGTAGTCAATGCACATCCTAAGAAACCCATCCTTCTTCTTCACAAATGACACCGCTGCACCCAAAGGTGACTGGCTAGGTCTAATAAAACCCTTTTCTAGTAAGTTTCTCAATTGCTCCTTCAACTCCTTTAACTTTGTCGGGGCCATACAGTAAGGGGGAATAGAAATGGGTTGAGTATCGAGGAGAAGGTCTATACCAAAATCTATTTACCTTTGGGAGGAACACTAAGTAGGTCATTTGGAATGATATCAAGGAACTCATTTACAATTGGAACTGACTCTATGTCGAGGACTTTGGACTCCATATCCCTAACCTTCATAAGATGATAAGGACACCCCTTAGAGCTCAAATTATGGGCCTTAATGCGAGAGATGAACCTATCCTTGACCACGATCATGACTATCCTACTCAAGGACGGGTTCATTTGGGAATTGAAATTTGACCCTATGGGTCTTACAATCAATAGAAGTATAGTATGCATGCCACCAATCCATCCCAAGAATAACATCACAATCAACCATGTCCAATCTAACAAGATTACAAGGCAATACTTTATGCAAGATATAAATGGAATAATTTCTATAGACCTTTCCAATAATAATTTCTATAGACCTTTCCAGTAAAAATAGATGCACCAATAGGAGTAGACACCTCACATGACTCACACAACAATTCAGGCTTAACATGGAACTTTTTGGCAATAAGAGGAGTAACAAAAGAAAGAGTGGCACTCGGATCAATCAATGCATACATATCAAAATTAAAGACTTTTAATGTACCACTGACAACATCAGGTACCTCATCAACCCCTTACCTCCCATGCAAAGCATAAAATTTATTATGCCTTGGGGCACCATCTTGTCGGACACCTCTACCTAAAGGAACCGTATTGGCACCCCCATCCTTGAGGATGAACAACGTTACCCTTGTTGTGATAATAAGGGCAATCAACCTTTCTATAACCCACTTTATCACAACCATAACATACATTAGTGTCTCTCAAGTATAGGCCGTTATAACCCTTACCAAATCTTGGACAAACATCATTAGGAACCATAACACCAATACCTTGGATCCTTGGGCAGTCATTGGCAAACCCCCTATTAGAAGCATGAGAAGACCCTTGGCCTTGATGGAATCGGCCACCCTTCTGACTATGGAACTTTCCCTCAAAACAGGTCCTTTTGCCTTATGACTCCTCCTCTTCATCAACTTCTCCTCTTTAATTTGTTCGGCATAGGTTATCAAATGGAATAATTCCATGTCACTAACCAATATGGCTGATCGACATTCCTCACTTACCAAGTCGGACATACCGATCACGAACTTGTTCATTATAGACCTTGAGTCGACAACCAAGTGGGGAGAATAATTAGAGAGTAGAGTAAACTAAAGGGCGTACTCCCTTACACTCAAAGATCCTTGTTTCAAGTTCATAAACTCCACCAATCTAGCTTCCCTAAGCTCAAGAGGGAAGAAACAATTAAGGAAAGGTTACCTTGAACTCTACTCAAGGCACCATATTGTTGACTCCCTTCTTCTCCTTCAATTGATTGTACTATATTTGTGCTACCCTTTTTAGTTAGGCCACCAACTCTGCCTTATCTTTTGACCTCACACCCATGCTAGCCAATACTTTATAGACCTCATCAATGAACTCTTAAGGGTTCTCATCTACCTTAGACCCATAGATCTCTGAGGGATTCATACTCACAAAGTCTCTAAACCAAAAAGTTAATGTACGAGAATGAGGGGCTTGAGCCCCTTGGTTGGCTTGATAAGCCACAACTTATGGAGACAAAGTGAGAGCATCCCGAAACACTCCATGAACTAGTTGTTCCTTGGGTATGTGGGCTCTTCTTCCTCTTGTGTTAGGCATGATCTAGCACAATAAAGAACAACTACTAGGTGGGGGTATACCTTATTTCAACTCTATAGCACAACTTAGAACATGAAGAAGGAAAGCATTTTCTAAGACGCCTTATAGCCTCTTACTCATCATTATGTTGTACAACACAACCATAAATAGGACTCTAATCGACACAGTGTGTTAGACTCCGAGGATCTAATAACCTAGTTCTCTAATACCAAGTTTGTCACAACCTAAGCTTAGGGCGTGGACGTGAAATGGCGAATATGAATCCGAAGGAATCCCAAATAAATATCATACACACATCCTTGGTCAAGGAAGAAATTAAATATAACAAGATATAGTAGATAGGGACAAATGGGGCTAAGGAATCTCATATCATAAATATAAAGAGTGAAAAGAAAATCAAAGCTTAAAGCATAATACTAACATGCCAAGAAAAGCTACCAGGCTTACCCTCATCATCAACATTTACATAAAAGAAAGATAGTCTTAGAACATAGCATGAGATCATAAGCATCATCGCTGAAATAGAGGACTCACCAAAGAGTTTGAGAGATGTCGTACTAGCCATGTGAAGGAGGGTGATCAAGTAGTGCTTAGGTTCCTACATGGTGACATCATATATGCGTAGAGTATGTTTTAGTACGTTAAATGTACTAAGTAAGTAGGATGCAATGTAAAAAGAGATAAGTAACATAATCAAAATGAATAAGCATAGGCATTGAGTAGCATATAACAATATGGCATGCATGTGAGATGCTATGTGGTAAATTATGCATATATAGAACATAATACATGTGTAAGATGATACCACAATCATATTGGTAGATTGTCTCACCCTACCATTATTTGTGATTAAGCTACCAAACCCATTAATTGGTTGGTGGATCATCGCACCCTACCACCCTTGGTGACCTAGGTACAAACCCTCTGACATAGTTATCAAGGTATAAAACCCCCAACATGGTTGGTAGATAATTGCATCCTACCACCCTTGGTGAAAAAGGTAAAAAAAACCCAACATGGTTATCATGTTACAAACCCCTCGATATTGTTATCAAGGTACAAACCCATCGACATGGTTACCTAGCATACAACCCCCAAGTAGGGCATGGTCAATTCCAACACCATATAGGATAAAATCATATACATACATTTATTTAATCATCATATAGTCATTAAACTAATAAGACATTCATTGGGCCTTCAATTCCTCAAGATAACTATAATCGGGCATTTTATCAAATAGGTCGGTGTGTAGTGCTAGTGTGAAACCATGCAATTTAGAGATGAAATCATGCAAGGAAATCCAATGTAAAATAATCAATCAATACTTGGTAACACCCTTAAGAAATATACATCAAAATCCTTCATCAAATTTTACCATAGATCTTAGATTCATAGCTCAAAACATTGTAACAAAATCACAATTCATAAGCCCCAACATATTGATATAGTGAATTTCATAATAAGTAAGACCCATGAGTAAATCAACATTAAATCATACAAATTTGAGTAAAAGGAAGCTTGGACATCATGGGTAGAAGGAGTGCACGAAAGAATCTCACATACCTTAGCTTTAGAGAATGACTTGATGAAGATTTGAGATGGAGACTTGAAGCTTGGATGAGAACCTTAAGATTCGGATGAGTTCTAAGACTTTAATTTAGGAGTAAAATATTTGCCTAAGTGTTTGAGTGAGTATCGAAGAATATTTTGAATGATATGGGGGTGAAATATGGCTATGTATATTTTCACGCATGGGAAAACTTAGACCCAACATCCAAATCCTTGGATCGAGTAGAAAAACTGGACAAAATTTGCACTATGGCACGCCTCGATCCAAAAACTGGACAAAATCTTCACTGTGGCGTGCCCTTGGCGCGTTACACCAGAGGCACGAAAACATCTTTGGAAATTGATTTTTGAAAAATTGAAATTGAAATTCATTTTCTCTAAATTGGGGTTAGACCCATCCCCACCTTAATTTGACTCCCTAAATAAGAATATGAAGTCGGATTTTCAATATCGCACACGGATTTTTAGATATATGGAAATTATGATTTCAAACACTTCCAAGAAATATTTTTAGGCACTTTTTGGGGTTGTTTTATAATCAAAACATAAGCAAGAGAGAAGATAGATATCCTCCCTGGACATGAGGACTCACCAAAAGCTAACTTTAATAATCCGTTTAGCCACATGGAGGAGAATCAATATGGCCTCCAGTTCCTATATAATGATATCATATAGGCATAGAGTATGCGCTTGTACTATTGATGTACTAAGTATGTAGGATGCAATGCACAACACAGTATGCATGAAAAATGCTTGATGTAAAATATGGTTGACAAATAATCATATTAACATAGCTTGCTTAACACAATAAAGTGACATGATAAGATCATCCAAATACCTTGTACTAGAGGGTGAGGGATATATCATAAGTCATAACTCCTTCTAGTCGGCAATAGGTAGTACATGAGATAACGAATAGCACATGAGGGTAAAAGGTATCATAGGTCCTAACTCCTACATGTGAGCATGAGATAATACATAATATTGCATCGTATATGAGGGTGTGGCATACCGCGTTGTTCATAACCCCTTTATATGAGTACATTTAATAACCTCAAATCATACACAAGGGTAAGGAGTACCACATAGTTTATTACCCTTCACATAGATATGAGTAAGTGAATAGCATTGATTCATACATAAGGGTAAGGTGTACAACATAGTTCATCACCCCTATATGTAGAAATTAACCTTTTACTAGAGGGTAAAGCATATAACATAGTTCATAATCCCTTCTAGTAGGTTGCACAATTCACAAGAGCATAAACCTTGGTATAAGGACTCGATAACTCATCAACAATTCCCAAGAACACAACGAACATGAGAGCCCAACAATTCACTTGCAATGACATAGGTGTTTTACATGATTTAAACAAACATATGTACATTCCTTTCATCACCATAAGTCACTTGACTCATAAGCCATGCAATAGACCATCAACAACTCAAGAATCCTAAAGCAGACATTTTATCAAACACTTGGTGGATATGTAGTGCTAGTGTAAAATCATGAAATTTAAGAGTGAAATCATGATAGAAAATTCAATTTAAAATCATCAATAAATACTTGATAACACCCTCAAGAATTATACATCACAATCCTTCATCAACTCTCTCTTTAGATCTTAGATTCATAGCTCAACACATGCTAAAACAATCACCATTTTATGAAACCAAAATAGAGTGTGCAGTGAAATTCATAATAATTAAGACCCATGAGTAAATCAACTTTAAATCATGCAATTTTAGGTAAAAAGAAGCTTGGGTATCATGGGTGAAAGGAGCCTATGGAAGAAACCCACATACCTTGACTTCAAAGAATCCTTGAAGAAGATTAGAGATGGAGACTTGAAGCTTGAGTGAGAACCTTAAGATCCAGATGAGTTTTGGAAATTGAAATTCGAAGATGAAATATTTTCTAAGTGTTTGAGAGTGTATTTGGGAATGTCTTGAATAATATGAGGGTGAAATAAGGCTAATTATAGGTACTTTCATGCATATGAAGGCTTAGTCCTAAGAGCCAAAAGCCTTTAATCGGACAAGAAAAACTATGCAAAAATTCCATAGGGGTACGCCCAAGGCACGTCACTCTAGGTGCACGAACCCTCTTTGGAAATTGCAAATTTGGTAAATTGCAATTGCGATTCATTTGCTCTAAAAATTGAGTTAGACCCATTCCCTTCTCAATTTGACCCCCTGAACAAGAATATGTAGTCAGAGTTTTTATATCATGCCCAGATTTTGAGATATATGGAAATTATGATTCTGGGCACTTTCAAGGCACATATTTGGGCAATTTTTGGGGTCGTTTAACTCTCATTCAAATTCAAGGATTTCAAGCTCAATTTTGGAACTCAAGAACCCATCTCAAGCTTCAAATCTCCTTCAATTTCATTTCAAGAATTCAACGTTTAAGGTATGTGGGTTTTTATCCATGGGTACTTTCACTCATGGAGTCCAACCATCTCTTTTTATGAAAATTGAATGATTTCAAGTTATATTACTTATGGGTAGTATCTTTTATTATGAAATATGAACATAAATTATGTAGGGGTTTTATCAAGTATTGATTTATTATGCATGAATGCCCACTTTGAACTTATTCCATGAGTTGATTTATGTCTATTGAGACTGTACATGATTTGAGCTATAAAAACTATAAACAATGATGTATTTTTTATATGTATTTCATGATACCCAAATTAAGGGTTTTACTACAATATTAGTGGGATGATTTTGAAGTGATTTTACTCATCTTGTTTACTCTTGAGTTGCATGATTTTGAATAAATATCATGAACCCACCATGTATTTGATGAAAGTACATGATAAGAATTCTCAACTTGTTTACATGATTTACAAATCAAGTGACTTCATGATGTCTATGGGCTTTCAAGCATGTATTTAATTCATAAAAAGTATCCATAATTTTACAAGTAACATATTGTTCTATTTCGAGATTTTACCCCCTTGTGAGCCATTCATGTTAAAGAAAGGGTTCATTGTCATGATCAAAGCCTAGAGCCTAGACGTAACTAGTGGATGGGGAACCCAAAGGAACCCCAAACAAGTCTAACAACACATCACTACACATCCTTGGTCGCAAAGGCAATATAAAACAACATAAGAAATAATAACAAGGTGAAAATTAGGACTAAGGGAAAAGGACTTATATTAAAATAGCTTGGATATCATAAGTGAGTCAAAGCTCAAGCATAATACGCATCGTGTCCAACAACAATCTAACATAGAAATTAATGTGGGCCAAGATAAGCAACCAGGCTCACCCTCATAGTCAAAGTATACAAAACGAAAGATAGCTTTTAATACAACCATAAGAATGTAGACCAATGTCCTAGAAATGGAGGACTTACCAACTAGCTTGAATGGATACCACTAGCCATGTGGAATAGGAGGATGACCAAATGGAGCTCCGGCTCTTACATGGTAACATTATGTAGGCATAGAGTATGTGTTGGTACATTAGAATGTAGAAAGTATGTAGGATGCAATGCAAAAAGAGATAGGCATCATAGGCAAAATGCATAACCATAGAAAATTGGCATAATATAAAAATCATGCTCTTATAGATCATAGTACATATGTAAGGAGAGACCATCATCATAGACCAAGCAAAGTAGTACTTGGAATCCAAGGCTTAACACCCCCTTAGTAGTGGTCGAGGTACTAACCCCGCACCATGGTTAATGGACTTCTCACCCTCCATCATAGTGTTCAAGGTACAAATCCCTCAACATGGTTAATAGACTTCTCACCCTCCATCACAGTGGTTAAGGTACTAACCCCTCAACATGGTTATGGCAAACATGCAATACTATAGAAGCTCATCATGAAATTATCACACCTACATCATTCTTTCATCATCATAAAGTCGTATAGATCATATGTCAAGCATTATTCCTTCAACAATTCAAGAATCATAATCCATACATTTTATCAACACTTGGCGAATGTGTAATGAATCTATATGACCATGCAATTTAGAGATGAAATCATGCAAGAAAACCCATTGTAAAACCATCATTCACGTCAAAACCATTCATTAAATCTCACTTGGGCAAAATAAGTGAAAGGGCCCAATAGTTGAAACCCACATACCTTAGCTTTGGAGAAGTTCTTGATGATGATTGAAAATGTAGTTTGAAGCTTGAAGGAAATCCTTAGATCCATAAGAGATTTGAACACTTGATTTTGGAGTAAAATATTAGTATAAGGGTTTGAGAGAGTATTTTATCAATACAATGAAGAACTTAAGGGTTTTGGGACCTTGAATATGTATAAAAATGTCAATCTAGAGCTTAGAAAGGGTGGTAAAGGATCAAAATAACCCTTCCTAAAAAGGTATCTAATAGCCGTTACGGGGCTTGTTATGACCAATAGGTAGAACTGCGACTCGTAGGACCCTTCACATGACCCCTAGGCTCAATATTGAAGTCTCTATAAATTGCTACGAGCCTGACCTATGAGCCCAACCCTGACCTACGACTCATAACAGTAGGCTCATAGTGTAACTCTACACTAGCAGTCTTCAGTAAAATAACCATAACGTTTAACTCCAAAATCTAAATGTGGTAAAACAAAGTGCGTTGGAAAGCTAACTAAAATGGCTTTCGTTTGACTTGTTGTAGGCCACCCAGTACCAAGTGTACTAAAAGTTATGCTAGTTTAAAGTTGACCCTCGTATGAACCATCATCCAAAACTCAAATCATAAAGAAGTCTTGAATCCATTAAGGTACTAGGAGTCTCCTATGAAACTAATATAACCCTAACCTAACCAAATGAGGCTTGAAACGTGGATACAAGAGGATGGAGTTATGGGGTGTCATAATATCTCCCCATTAAGAATATTCGTATTCGAATGTAGAAGAACAAGGCCTGGAATGCTTGAAATTAGAACATGAAACTTCCAAACATAAGATTCATTACATAACTTACTAGTTGAAAACCATAATGTAGTTAAATCATTCAAAACATCATTTTCAAAATCTAACCATAAGTGCAGAATCACCATGTATTTGCTAACTTAAATATGAATACATATGAATGACATTTTGGCTGAAACATAAGACTTGGAATCATAGAAAGGACTTGACGCGTTATCATAAGCTTGAATAGAATGAAAGAAATACGGATGATGCTTCTCGAGGCCCACATTGGATTCTTGAGAGAAACACACAAATAGACGACTCCTCCAAAAAGGGCTTTGGAGAACACCACATTATTATCATTCAACTTCTCCATTCACCCATCCATACCTCCACCAGACCTTCTCCTAAGTCAACATATCCTCCACATCACCCATAATGTCAAGGAGTGCTATAGTACTAGAGGCAACAACCAAATCCCGTTAACCTAGAAGAATGAAGAACTGAACTAACCCAACTCCTATACATAGGCAATCCCCAAACTTACGCAAGCTTACCAACTTCCCTCTATACTCTATATGGACTGACAATCCTTAACTTAATTGGAAATATTAAATACACCTAACCTTCTTGGTACCATAACCACCATCTCCCCCTTGGGAGGCAACACTCTATCATCTTCTCACCCAAAACTTCCAACTCTAATAAGGCAAAAATCATGGACTTGCTTAAACTAGACCTCTTAACCCAAGAAGATTTGGAACCCTAAAGAATGCTATACTACCATTCTCAACTTCCTTCAACCTAATTCCCTATCCAGTCGACCGATAGAATACATTAGTCACCTCTTTACCACTATTACCACAACACTAGGCTACCTATAGGCACCTTACTTAGAGCACCAATCACATCACTAGCTTCAATGCATAATATACACTCATATCATAATCCTTAAGGAGTTCTAACCACCTTCTTGCTATCCACAATGCACACCTCTCATATTTGGCAAACCACCTCTGATCCTCAAAGACTTAAAACCCTACCGCCATGTAATTCACAATCACAAAACAAATCAATACCTCATCACTAGAGACCACCATAAACATATCACGGTAGGGTTTTAAGACCCTATTCTAGAGACCCATAAACATAGCCAATGCATAAATCAACCAAATAAATCCACCAGTACTAATAATGCTCACTTGGGGACAAAGCTCAATCGAAGATCAACCTTAATGAAGTGACTAACCCATTGAAGTTGGCCAACTAGATTGACCATCCTCAACCATCATATTACAACCTTATGGATTCTACACTCATTGGAAACATGCTATGCAAGTAGCCAAACCATCCCAAGACCTCTAACATAACAAGCTAAGTTTAACTAAGATCACAAGACAAGACTCTATAAAATAAGAACAAGGTGCAACCCTTAAAGTTCAATTAAACCTTAAGACAAGAATGGACCTATCTCTTTTGCTGCAACTTGAAAACCTACCACTCAAAGACGGGTTCATTAGGGAGTCAAAATCTAACTCTACAGATCCTACCATCCATTAAGACATAATATGCATGCAACTATTCCATTCCAAGTATAACATCAGAACCACCACACCATCTCCAACAAGTTATAAGGAAAGACTCTAATACAATATAAACATAGATCAACACTTATAGACTTTCTAGCAACCATTATACTCAACTAAGAAATAAACACCATAGGTTCACATCACTACTCGGGATACATAAGAAGCCCACTAGAAACATAAGAGAATAAAGAATGAAACAGTAGAACTATGAACCCAACAATGCGCACATATCTAAATCAAGGAAACTTCAACATAATGGTAGTAACATCAAACACCTCATCCACTTCTTACCTCCTTTGAAGATCATAGAACCAATTATGCCTTGGTGCATCCCCTTAATCAACCTTACCTCCTCTACCACATTTGCGCCTAAGAGGGAAATCTATTATCTTATGACCCTCCTCTCCACAACCACAACAGGCATTGGTTTTCTTCAATCATGGACTATCATGGCATTTACCACACTTTTGGCACCTAGCATAAGGTACCACACTAGCACAACTTTGCCATTTTGGAACTTTCCCTCACCGCGGGCTCACTTGGCCTCCTTACCTTTCTTCTTCCTCAATCATTCCTCCTCTATTTGTTAGGTATAAGTCATCAAATAAGACAAATTGATGTCAACAATCAATATAGCATATTGTCATTTCTCACTCACCAAGTCGATGATACCCATTACAAACTTTTTCATCCTAGTCCTTGCATCGGACACCAATTGAGGAGCATATTTAGATAATTGGGTGAACTTGAGGACATACTACCTAACTAAGCCTCCCTAACCTCAAGAGAAAATAACTAATTAAGAAAAGCCAATTTGAACACCTCCCAGATAACTATATTACCATTTCCCTTCTCCCCTTTCAATTGATCATACTAAATTTGGGCTACCCCTTTGAGTTTGTAGGTTGCCAACTCGGCTTTTTTATTTGGCCCAACACCCATGATAGAAAACATTTTGTAGGCCTCATCAATGAACTCTTATGGATCTTCATCCACCTTTAACCTTTGAAATACAAGAAGGTTCATCCTCATGAAGTCCCTTACCCTAACTCCCGTAGTAGTAGTATGAGGGGCTTAGGCCCCTTAGTAGACTTGGTTGGCCACAACATGAGCAAGAATAAAGAGAGCATCTCAGAGTTCAGCATTGGTAGATTGCTCCTCAGGAGTTTGGGCCTTTCTTTCTCAAGTGTTAGGCATGATCTAGCATATCAAGGAACAATCGTTAGAGGGAAAAAGCTTTCTAAAACTCTATAGCAAGACTTAGAACATGAAGAATGAAAACATTTCCTAAAATGTCTCATAGCCTCCTACTCATAATTATGGTGCACAACACAACCATGAATAAGACTCTAATCGACGCAATGTGTTGGACCCCAAGGATCTATTAAGCTAGTGCTCTGATACCATATTTTTCATGATCAAAGCCTAGGACCTAGACATGATCGGCAAATGGGAAAGTCTAAGGAACTCCAAACATGCCTCATAGCATATTATTATATATTTTTGGTCACGAAAGCAATATAAAACAACATAAGTAACAATAACAAGGGGAAATTGGGAATAAAGAAAAGGACTTATATTAAAATAGCTTGAATATCATAATTGAATCAAAGCTCAAACATAATCCACATCTTGTCCAACGACACCTCTATGATAGAACTTCGTGGAGGCCAGGAAAAGTAATTGGGCTCACCCTCATAGTCAAAACATACAAAAGGAAAGATAGTCTTCAATACATAGCATAGGAATATAGACCAATGTCTCCGGAAAAGAGGACTTACCAACTAGCTTGAATGGATACCACTAGCCACGTGGAGGAGGACTTCTCAACATAGTTAATGGACTTCTCACCCTCCATAATAGTAGTCAAGGTACTAAGGCCTCAACATGGTTAATAGACTTTATCACCCTCCATCATAGTGGTTAAGGTGCTAACCCCTCAATATTGCTAATGGACTTCTCACATTCCAGCATTGTGGTCAAGGTACTAACCTCTCAACATGGTTAATGGACTTCTCACCTTCCATCATAGTAGTTAAGGTACTAACTCCTTAACATGGTTATGGTCAACATGCAATAATATTGAAGATCATCATGAAAATTATCACACATACATCATTATTTCATCATCATAAAGTTATATATATCATATTCCAAGCATTAGGCCTTCAACATGAACATTTTATCAAACACTTGGTGGTTGTACAATAGGGCTATATGACCATGCCATTTAGAGATGAAACTAAAATGAAAACCCATTGTAAAATCATTAATCAACACTTTGCAACATACTCAAGACATTCGCATCAAAATCCCTCATCAAATTTCACATTAGATCTGAGATTTCTAGCTCAAAATATGCTAAGACAATCATACTTTCATGAAACCACAATTCACTGTGTAGTGAAATTTACAACAATCAAGACCCATGAGTAAATCAACTATAAATCATATAATTTAAGTAAAAAAAAGGATTGAGCACCATGGTTGAAAGGACCCAATGGTTTAAACCCACGTATCTTAGCTTTGGAGAAGTTCTTGATGACGGTTGAAAATGGAGGCTTGATGTTTTAACGAAACCTTAGATCCGGAAGAGATTTGGACACTTGATTTTGGAGTGAAATATTAGTATAAGGGTCTGAGAGAGTATTTTAACAATATAATGAAGTACTTAAGAGTTTTGGGACCTTTCATGAAAAATAAAAGCGTCAATCTAGAGCTTAGAAAGGGTGGAAAAGGACCAAAATAACTCTTCCTAAAAAGCTGTCTAACGACTGTTACGAGCCTCGTTATGACTCGTAGGTAGCAGTACGACTCGTAGTAACCTTAACATAACCCCTAGGTTCAATTTTAAAGTCTCTAGAAATTTCTATGAGCCCTACCTATGCGTTTTACCCTGACCTATGACTCATAACAGTGGGCTCACAGTGCATATTATCAAACTATGTGCCACAATAGGATTATATGTTACCCTTGCTATACTAGTGGATCCATCTAGTGCATATTATCATGCTTATCATGTTTTTTTTCCTTGGCAAATAGACTACATTTTTCCAGGGGTGTCATGCTCGATCACCTGTACCGAGGGGTATCATGTCTTGGATTCCAAGTTGTAACATATTTGGTATATGTTTGTTGAGTCTCTTCCAACATATGTATGATACATTATGCATGTTAAATGATTTACAAGCATGTTTTATTACAAGCATTGATCATGCATATGTCATATTGAGATTATATATCCGTTGGTTATGATTATGAATTTTGAATATATTGGCTTATGTCTTTGTTGCATTTCACCCTGTATACTTAGTATATTCAAATGTACTAATGCATATTCTATGCCTACATGATATCACTATGTAGGAACCAGAGCTCCTTTTGATCGTCCTCCTCCACGTGGCTAGTTCGATTCTCCAAGAAAGCTTTTGGTGAGTCCTCAGCTCTGAGGATAATATCTACTTTTGTTCAAGCTATTTGATACTTGTTCCTTATTTTTGATACTTACCATTATGAAGGTGAACCCAGGAAGTGTCTTGGACCCTACTCTATTCTGAAGTAGACGTGTTATTGGATACTAAGTTTGTATATGCTTTGAGCTTGACTCTTCTTATGTTTCTGCGCTTATGAAAGACTTCCTTTATTCTCTCTTCCCTTTTTCTACTTGACAATTGTTGATGTTTATTTTGATTTTTGCAACCAAGGATGTGTACATGATATGCTAAGAGGCTTGTTTATGTTGTCTTCGGACTTTTCATTCACCATGTCACATCTAGGCCCTAGGCTTAGGTCATGATGAGCTTGGTATCAAATCACTAGGCTGTTCATGGTCCTCAAAAATCCAACACACTACATCGATTAGAGTCTTATTCATGGTTGTGAAGTGTGCCATACCTATCAATGGGAGGTTAGGAGGCTTTTTGAGAAATGTTTCACTTTTCATGATCTATGTTGTGCGGTAGAGCTAAGTCTCCTAAGGATTATTAATGATTCCTAACCATTACATTTTAGAATATGTATCAAGCTATTTAGAATAGTGGATAGGGTGGTAACCATCTCTCACTAGAAGGTCAACTTCCTAGTGACGACATATAAAATAAGAGATCCGCAATGCTCTATAGCTAGTGGCCAAGGGTGTAACCGCTCAACTGAACCAATCGGTGCGTGGCATCGATACCTCAAATGATAAGAAGGGGAAAGAAAGGCCAAGAGAGAGGGGAAGAAAGGCCAAGAAAGCCCAAGTTAAGGGTGATTCATCTTCTGCTAGACTACTAGTGCCCAAGTACAAAAAGGGAAGGATCCATTTCATCCTTTGTCAAGGGTATGGAAAGAATCACCAAGGGAAGTGTTTTCCAGGCGCCAAGGTCTATTTCAAGTGTGGTGGTGTTGGGCATAAGGTGAGAGATTGCCCAATGACCTCAAACGAAGGAAAAGAAGGGGTCAATTTGAAAGTAGGCTTCCATATGCTAATCCCAAGGGCAATGGTAGAGCAACCCATCTTCGGTGCCTAAAATATGCAAAAAATCATAGTGGGATATGTTTGAGGAATGTGGGTGCATGATTTTGGTGTTACAAGATAGGACATAAGATGGTTAATTGTCCTCATGCTCAAAACAAGGGTAGAGATGGCCATCCTCAAAGCCAAGTTGCTAATGTGAGTCATAGGGCGCAAGTTGGTGCCAAGGGTATAGGTGTTCAAGCTTCTCCTACTTGTCACAAGTACAGTAGGTACCATCCGACAGATTGTTTGGCCAGTTGGAGTACATGTATCAAGTGTGGAGTAAAGGATCATAAGTTGAGACATTGTTCGTGGGTTACTAAGTATCATGCGGATGACCATCGATGTTCTCAACCATACCCTTCTAGGGGTCACTAGACTTGGCATGGTGCTTCATCGGTATGTTAAATGTTTTTTGTTTTGATGTGTATGCATTGATATATCTAGTGCCACTCTTTCTTTCACTACCATTTTTGTTGCCAAAAGGTTTTATGTGTGTCCAAAATTGTTGTACGAACCTTATAAAGTATCTACACCTATTGGTGAGTCCATTATTGCTAAAAGAGTCTAGAGGAATTGTACCATGTCTATATTGGATAAAGTTTTGCCTTGTGATTTTATTGAATTTGACATGGTGGATTTTGATAGTACTCTTAAGATGGATTGGTTACATGCATACTATACTTCCATTGACTGCGAGACCCATAAAATAAAATTTCAATTCCCTATTGAATCCATTAAAAATAAGTGGGAAAGTTTCATGTGGTGGCCAAGGGTCGATTCATTTATTTTCTTAGAGACCAAATGATGATTTCTAAGTGTTTCATTTACCATCTTGTAAAGGTTAGGGATGTGGAGTCTAAAGTCCTTTCTATTGAATCAGATCTGGTGGTTAATGAGTTTCTTGATGTCTTTCCCGATGAGCTTCCCGATATTCCTCTTAAAAGGAAAATAGACTTTGGTATAGACCTTCTTCCTAATATACAACCCATTCCTATTTCTCCTTACCATATGGCCCCGGTAGAGTTGAAGGAGTTGAAGGATTAATTGAGGGATTTGTTGGAGAAGGGTTTCATAAGGCCTAGCAAGTCACCATGGGGTGCACCGACAATATTTGTGGATCTCATGCGTAGGGTCTTTAAAACCTACCTTGATATGTTTTTGTTGGTCTTTATTGATGATATATTGGTTTATTCCTAAGTGAAGGAGAAAATGTGAATCATTTAAGAGTGGTGTTGCAAATTTTGAGGGACGAAAGGTTGTTTGCTTTGAAAATATCCCATCATTGTTTGCATGTGGTTCATGTTAATATGTTTACCAACCATAAGAGTCTCCAATATGTGTTCACATAAAAAGATTTTAACTTGAGACAAAGAAGATGGCTAGAACTCCTTAAGGATTATGACATGAGTATACACTACCATCCCGATAAAGCTAATGTTATGGTCGATGCTCTAAGTAGAGTGTCTATGGATAACCTATCTCAAATTGATGTTGGTAATAAGGAGGTCGCTAGAAAAGTTCACTAGTTGGCTAGGTTGGGGTTAGGTTAAATGAGATTGAAAATGTTGGTATAGTGGTTGTTGATGGTTTCAAGTCTACTTTGATTGAGGAAGTCAAGTCAAAACAAGACCTTCACCTCGCTTTGCTAGAGTTGAAGGCTTTGGTGAGGAATGGTAAAGTAGAGGTTTTCTCCGAAGTGGGAGATGGTGCCCTTAGGAACCAAGGTAGGTTGTGGGTGTCTAATGTTGATGACTTGAGGGAGTCAATTTTTAACGATGCTCATAATTCATCCTATTCTATTCACCCCGGTTCCACAAAGTTATATAGAGACTTGGGGGAGATTTATTGGTGGGGTGGTATGAAATTGGATATTGCCAAGTTTGTATCTAGTTGTCACAATTGCCAAGTGAAAGTCGAACATCAAAGTCTGGGAGGCCTATCCCAAGACAAAGAAATTTCTACTTGGAAGTGGGAAGAGATCAAATGGATTTTGTGATTGGTTTGCCTAACACAAGGAAACACTTTGATTCTATTTGGATTATCATTGATAGGATCAAAAAGTTGGCTCACTTTTTACTGGTTAAGACAACTTATGGTGTCAAAGAATATGCCAAGTTGTATATTTATGAGTTGGTTAGATGGCTTGGGGTGTCTTTGTCTATCATTTCAAATCATGCTGCTCGATTCACTTCTCATTTTTGGAGATCCTTCCAAAAGGGATCTTGGTGCCAAGGTTAAGAGTAGCACGACTTTTCAGCCCCAAATGGATATCCAAGCCAAAAGGACTATCCAAACTCTTAAGGATATGCTAAGAGCTTGTGTTTTGGAATTTAAGGGTAGTTGGGATGAACATCATCCCAATTGAGTTTTCTTACAACAATAGCTAGCACTCAAGGATTGGCATGGCTCCTATTGAGGGTCTATATGGTACGCGTTATAGATCCCCGGTTGGGTTGTTTGAAGTAAGGGAGACGGCTTTGTTAGGCCTAGTATTTGGTTATTGAAGCTTTGGAGAAAATAAGTTTAATAAGGGAAAGGTTGAAGACAGCCCAAATTATTTAGGAGATGAAATATTGTCTAAGTATTTAGGAATATATTTGGAAAATGTCTTGAATGATATGAGAGTAAAATAATGCTAAGTATAGCATTTTCACGCATGGAAACACTAAGGGCCAAGACCTAAAGCCTTGGACCGAGATAGAAAAACTGGACAAAATTTATACTAAGGCGCGCCCTTGGGATGTTGCGCCAAAGGCGCGAAAACCTCTTTGAAATTCAATTTTTGGAAATTTGAAATTGCGATTCATTTGCTCTAAAATTGGGGTAAGGCCCATTTCCCACTCACTTTGACCCCTTGAACAAGAATATGAAGTCAAATTTTTGATATCGCGTACGAACATTGAGATATATGAAAATTATGATTCTAGACACTTCTGAGACATATTTATGGGTACTTTTCGAGGTTGTTTCAGATGAAAATGGAGCTCTGGTCCCTACATGGTGATATCACATAGGCATAAAGTATATGTTAGTACGTTTGAATGCCTAAGTTTATTAGATGCAATGCAACAAGAACTATAAGCTATAATAACAAAATGATCAATCACATTCAATGAACATAAGCTCATATGCCATATGTAATTAATGGGAGGATGAAAAATGCTTAAGAATAATTATACTTGCATATCTTGTTTAACACCATAAAGTAACATGAATAGATCATCCAACTACCTTATACTAGAGGATGAGGGATATAGCATAGGTCATAACCCCTTCTAGTAGGTAATGGGTAGCACATGAGGGTAGAGTAGTAGCATAGGTCATAACCCCTACATGTAAGCATAAGATAATACATACCATTGAATTGCATATGAGGGTGAGGCATACCACATAGCTCATAACCTTTTCATATGAGTATAAGATATTGCATAACATCAAATTAACATGAGGGTAACGTATACAACATAGCTTATAACCCCTTCTTGTAGACATTGGCCTTATACTACAGGGTATGGCATATAACATAGTTCATAACCCCTTCTAGTAATATTCACAATTTAAGAGCATAAACCTTAGCATAGGAATTTAATAACTCATCAACAATCAAGACTTATAAAAATAATGCAAGAGGTCATGGAAAAACTTGAGAATTCTTGACTTGAAATTTCAACGAACACTTGGTGGGCACATATGAGTACATATTCAAATCATGTAAAATGCAAGAGTATAGATCATGAAATAGTGAAATCAATGCATCTTAAAGTCATGTAAGTCAACCCACCAACATTATGGTAAAATCCCATCATGGGTAACTTGTTAATCATATCAAAACTTCACAATTGTTCAAAGATATCACAGCTTGAATCATGTATAGTGTCAATAGATAAAGATCTTTCATAGTATAAGATCAAACCAGATATTTATGCATAATTAACAATATTTGACAAAACCCCAAGATATTTCATGATCATATTCCATAATAAGAGATACCCATAAGAAATACAACTTGAAATCATGCAATTATCATAAAATAGGTAGGTTGGACTACATGGGTGAAAGAAACCGTTAGATGAAACTGACATACCTTAAACTTGGGTTTTCTTGATGTAGACTTGAAGGAGGCTTGAAGCTTGATTGAAGTTTTTGAGATCCAGAATTAAGCTTGAGACACTTGAATTTAGAGGAAATATTTGGTCAAGTCTTGGAGAGGATTTTGAGAGAGTCTTGAGTTATATAGAGTTGAAAAATGGCTAAGTATAGGTGTTTTCACGCATAAGTGGTCATAGGGCTATGACCCTAATGCCCTTGGCCGAAATAGAAAAATAGGGGAAAACTGTACTTGTCCACATAGTGCCAAGGAGCCTAAATAGAAAAATAGGGGAAAACTACACTAGTCTGTATAACTAGTGCAATGCGGACCCATCGTGAAGGGCCAACCAACACTGATCTGCGCCCATGGCGCTTTGCAGCTACGACACGGATCGTCACTGTTTTTAAAAAATTAGTGGAAATCATTTTTATCTATGAGTCTTCTAAAATTTGGATTATACCCATTTCCCACTCAATTTTTCCCCCTGATCAAGAATATGAAGTCAAATTTTTGATATCATGCACAGGTTTTGAGATATATGAAAATTATAATTAAGAACATTTTTTAGGCACACTTTTAGGGCATTTCAATATCTCCTCCTTGGAAACATTCATCCCCGAATATCAAAAAAATGTATATAAGAGAAGTAATCCTGAAGATTTCAGCCCAACATGAATCCAGCACATGCACTTAAAGATCATTTTTCAAAAATGTCAACATGAATGTCAAAATTCACCATAAATTTGTTATCATAAATATGAATGCATGCAACATAATACGAGGGCTGAAACTTAGGACTTGAAATCATGGATTGGACTAAGTTTGTTATCTTAATCTTAAATTGAATGAAAGAGGTACAGATATCGCTTCTTCAAGACCACTCTAGTTTCCCAAGTAATGCTTTTGACTTGTCGATCTTCCAAAGAACCTTGACAGTGCTACATCTTTTTTCCTCAACCCTTCTATATGTCCATCAAATATCTCCACCAGAACCTCCTCATAGTTCAATTCATCCTTCGCAATACCCACAGCCTCAAAGATTTCTATAGCCCTTGGGTCACAAAGATATCTCCTCAACATAGATACATGAAAGACCAGATGAACCATATCCATTTCCTCTAGAAAATTCCAATTCAAAAGCAACTTTACCTATTCTCCTCAACATCCGATAAGGACCCACAAAACTTAGGCTCAATTCCTTTTCTTGCCAAAATGGATCACAACGCTTCATGGGTTGGACTATCAAGTAACCCAATCATCAAAGCAAGCACACATAGCTTACCTTAGTACCTAAGGACACCATCTTTCCCTTAGGAACACGACCACTTCACCCTCTTCCATGAAAGCATTCAACTCTAGAAAGGTAGCGTAAAGGTCTTTATTTAACTTGACCTCATCAACGAAAGAAGATTTGAAACCATCAAAACCACTACACTACCATTCTCAATATCATCCAACCTCATTCCTAACCTAGCCAACCGGTGTAATTCTCTAACCACCTTTTTGTTACCTAAGATTCACACGTATCATATTTAACAAACAATCTCTCATTCCTCAAGATTTGAAACATCACCCTCAAATTACTCACAAGCTCTTCTTTATTCCAAAAATACATCAATATACCATCCACAACTACCACACATATATCAAGGTACTCTTTAAATACTAGCATCAGATCCATAAAAATAGCTGGGGTATTGGTCTAGCAAAAGACATTACCATAAATTCAAAATATTAAGAAGGACATCAATAAACTCATTGACTATAAGAACCAACTCCATAGGGAGTATTCTAGACTTAACATCCCCCAACCCTTATGATGGTAAATCCAAATATTAGTATGGGCCTTAAGACAAGAAATGAATCTACCCTTAACTACCACTTTACAACTTTCCTACTCAAGTACGCACTCATTAGGGAATTAGAATCTAACCCTATGGGTTCTATAATCAACAGAATCATGATATACATGTAACCAATCCATCTCAAGGGAAATTCTCGAATCCCATCATACAAGACAAGACTTCATGCAAATGGGACAACCCCTATAGACTTTTCTAGCAATAATAGACTCACCAATAGGGGTAGATATCAAAATGGTTCACATAATAATTCGAAACACACATGAAGCTTATTAGCAACAAAGGAATAAGAAAATAAGTAGTGACACCCAACCTATCAAAGAATCCATATCAAAATAAAAAGCCTTCAACATACCGATAACAACATTGGGTACCTCATCCCCTCCTTGCCTCCCTTGAAGAGCATAAAATTGATTATGTCATGGACTGGACCCTTGTTGGTCTCCTTGAGTCCCTTGATCAACATGATCACGTTGACCTTAAGGGCGACCATCCTTGACTTTATTTTAAATATAAGGGCAACCAATAAGTTTATGGCCTACTCTCCCAAACCCATAACATGTATTTGAGTCCTTTAAGCATTTACCATGATGATGCTTTTCACATTTTGGAAAACTCGCCCTACCAGTGCCACCTTGGAACCTTGGGTTAACAATCCCATTAGTAAATCTCTTGTTCAGAGCACTACAGGACCCTTG
The DNA here is from genome assembly GCA_025642045.1 of Solanum sejunctum. Lineage (NCBI taxonomy): Eukaryota > Viridiplantae > Streptophyta > Magnoliopsida > Solanales > Solanaceae > Solanum > Solanum sejunctum. The sequence continues at coordinate 11,764,384 of JAOTQJ010000002.1, read as the reverse complement.
GCCTTGAAAGTTGTGACCTTGTTGGAAACGATCACCCTTAGTACTTTGAAATCCACCCTCATACTATCCCTCTTGGACTCTCCACTTCTCCTCTTCCTAAGCTTCTCCCCTTCGAGTTGTTTGACATATGTCATAAGCTGGGATAAGTCCATATCACCCACTAGCACAGTGGTATGACACTATTCACTCACCAAGTCGAACACTACTAACCCAATCTTGTTCATCTTTGATCTAGGGTTGTCAACCAAATATGGAGCATACTTCGAAAACTTGTTGAATTTGAGGGCACAATCCCTCACACTCATGGAACCTTGCTTAAGGTTGGTAAATTCCATCATTTTATCCTCTATCAACTCTATAAGGAAGAATCGATTGACAAAGGAAACTTTGAACTCCTCCTAAGAAATAGCATCATGACTTCACCTCTCGTTCTTCCATTGCACAAACCAAATTTGAGCCACACCTGTAAGTTGATAGGATGTTAGTTTTATTTTTTTCTCTGAATTCACCCCATAATGGCTAACACCTTATAAACCACATCTACGAACTCTTGGGGGGTTTTCTCTGCCTAGGACAGTTGGAACACCAGAGGATTCATCCTAGTGAAGTCCCTCACTCTTGACGTTGTAGTATGACCATGAGGAGCTTGGGCCCTTTGATTCAATTGGTTGGTAATTGAATGGGCGAACATAGCAATGGCATTCTGGAACTCAATTTCAGTAGCCTGTCTATCATGAGGATCTTGAGGAGCTGGGTAGGTTGGTTGTCTCGTGGATGCACGAGCCCTCCTTGGTCTTTCTCTTTATAGTGGCATGACCTAGAAGAGCAAAGAATATTTGTTAGGGGAAAGCCTTATAGTTAAATCTAAAGCATGATACAGACCATGAAGAAGTAAAACATTTCCTAAAATACCTTATAGCCTCCCATTTATTGTTATGGCGCACTTCACAATCATGAATAAGACTCTGATCAATGAGGTATATTGGATTCCGAGAACTATTAAAAACCTAGTATTCTGATACCATGTTTGTCATGACCCAAGCCTAGGGCCTAGATGTGACATGATGAATGGGGACCTAAGGAGACCCCAAACAAGACTATTAGCATATCATTCACACATACTAGATCACAGAAGAAAAATAAACAATAACAAGAGATATAAATAAAGGAAAGTGGGACTAAGGTTAACCATTCATAATAATAATAATATCATAAAAAGTGTCAAGCTCAAAAATCATAGACAAATCATGACATAATATCAGAAGACACCTCTACATAAAATAGAGCAAGGGCTAAGACACTTCTCAGGCTCTCCCTTATTTAATAGGTATTAAATATAAGAGAAAATTTCTATAAAGGATGAATGAGAATAGATATCTCCCTCGGAATTGAGGACTCACCAACTAACGTTTTTCAGAATAACCCAACTAGCCACATGGAGGAGAAGGATGATCAAATGGAGCTCCGGTCCCTACATCGTGATATCATGTAGGCATAAAGTATGTGTTAGTACGTTTGAATGTACTAAGTATGTGGCATCCAATGCAACAAGAATCATAAGCCATAATAACAAAATGCTTAATCATGTTCAATGAACATGAGCTCAATATGCCATGTGTAATCAATATGTAGGATGAAACATGCTTCAGAATAATTATACTTGCACATCTTGTTTAACACCATAAACTAACATGAATAGATTATCCAACTACCTTATACTAGAGGGTGAGGGATATATCATAGGTCACAACCCTTTCTAGTATATAATGGGTAACACATAAGGGTAGAAGAGTGGCATAGGTCATACCCCCGACATGTAAGCATAAGATAATGAATAGTATATGAGGGTAGAAAGGTAGCATAGTTCATAACCCCTACATGTAAGCATAAGATAATAAATTGCATTGAATTGCATATGAGGGTGAGGCATACCACATAGTCGTAACCCTTTCATATGAGTATAAAATATTGCATAACATCAAATCGTACATGAGTGTAAGGTATACAACGTAGTTCATAACCCCTTCATGTAGACATTATCCTTGTACTAGAAGTTAAGCCATATAACACAGTTCATAAGCCCTTCTAGTAGGATTCATACTTTAAGAGCATAAACCTTAGCTTAAGAACTCAATAACTCATCAACAATTGAGACTTGTAAAAATAATGCAAGAGGTCATGGAAAAACTTGAGAATTTTTTACTTGATATTTTATCAAACACTTGGTGCGCACATATGAGTACATATTCAAATCATGCAAAATGCAAGAGAATAGATCATGAAATAGTGAAATCAATGCATCTTAAATTCATATAAATCAACCCACCAACATTATGGTAAAATCCCATCATGGATAACTTGTAAATCATATCAAAACTTCATAGTAGTTCATAAATCTCATAGCTTGAATCATGTGTAGTCTCAATAGACAAAGATC
>JAOTQJ010000002.1:11734097-11744767 GCA_025642045.1 Solanum sejunctum | reverse complement strand
ATAATCCAAGCTTGCTGAGTAAGAATTCATGTTGTGTGCGACTCAATGCCGTTGTGAACAAATCAGCTTGTTGATCTTTAGAGTTAACATAGACAGTCTTGATAAGTCCTCGCTGGATCTTCTCCCTGATAAAATGGCAATCGATTTCAATGTGTTTGGTACGTTCATGGAAGACTAGATTGGCAGCAATCTGGAGGGCTGATTTGTTGTCACAGAAAAGCAGCGTTAGTTCTGTCAACTCCATATCTAGTTCTTTGAATAGGTTGGTAATCCATAGCACCTCTGAAGTAAGCGCAGCTAAGCTTCTATATTCAGCCTCTGTTGAGTTTCTTGACACTGTTGGTTGTTTCTTGGATTTCCAAGATATGATGGAGTCGCCAAACTTCAAAAGAAAACTAGTCACTGATCTCCTAGTGAAGGGGCATGCTGCCCAATCAGCATCACAAAACCCATATAATTGAGGTTTCAGAACAGAACTCATAAGCAAACCTTTACCAGGTTCAAGTTTGATGTATTTGAGGACTCTCAAGGCAGCTTTCCAATGCGATAGCTTAGGCTTTTGCATGAACTGGCTGAGCATTTGTACTGCAAAAGCAATATTTGGCCTTGTAGTGGTGAGATAAAGCAACTTGCTAATTAATCTTTGAAACCTTGGTACATCATCAAACATGGTGTCTGGTGCGAAATCAGCACCAGTTAGTGATTGAGTGCAGTCCAGTGGTGTCCTATAAGGCTTGGCATCACCCAGACCTGCTTCAGCTATCATCTCAAGAGCATATTTTCTCTGGTTCATCAATATTCCCTTGCTAGATCTCAGGAATTCAATTCCCAAGAAGTATTTGAGCTCACCCAAGTCTTTGATCTTGAAGTGGCTATGCAGAACATGCTTGGTTTCTTCCATGATCTTGGTATCATTCCCTGTGATTAGAAGATCATCAACATACACTAACACAATCACCAGTGCAATTCCTTCTCTTTGTAAACAAAGGACAATCAAGATGACTCTGTGTGTAGCCTGAGCCTACCAATGCTTCAGTAAATTTGGCATTCCATTACCTTGAAGCCTGTTTGAGTCCATACAAGGACTTCATTAACTTGCATACCAGCTTCTTATCTTTGTCAGCAACATAGAAGCCTTGGGGCAACTCCATATAGACCTCCTCAAGCAAATCTCCTTGGAGAAAAGCATTAAAAACATCCATTTGAAAAATATTCCAATCCTTAGCAGCAGCTAAAGCTATAACAGATCTAACAGTTGCCATTTTCACAACTGGAGAGAAGGTTTCTTGATAATCAATACCTTCAGTCTGGCTGTAACCTTTTGCCACAAGTCTGGCCTTGAATCTGTCTATCTGACCATCAGCCTTATACTTGATCTTGAACACCCACTTGCAGCCAACAACATTCTTCCCTTTAGGCAGCTGAACTATTTTCCAGGTCCCATTTTCTTCTAGAGCATGTATTTCCTGTTGTATTGTATGCCTCTATCTGTTGTCCTTTGCTACTTCTGTAAAGTCTCTTAGTTCAGTTTCTGTGGAGAACATGGACAAGTAAGCCTGATACTTTGGTGATACACTGTCATAAGACACATAATTACTCTGAGAGTATGATTTGGTTGTTTGAGTCACATAATCCTTCATCCAAACTGGTGGATGGGAATTTCTGATAGACTTCCTTGGCATGTCACCTTCAGCTCTTGGCAGCATCTCAGTGGCAGGATTGAGGATATTATCTTGAGCACTGCAATCACCTACTGGCTCTGATATGTCACCACTGGGACTCTCAGGGCCAGCATCTATATGTACATCATCTCCTGGACTGGGGACAGGTGGTCCTTTATCTTTATCACAGGCAGGGAAGTCATCTGAAGGTGCAACTAGTTCAGTGGGGAACAATGGTTGCTGTTCACTCATCACTTGCTTGAAAGGAAACATATCTTCCTTGAATACCATATCTCTACTGATGATAAATTTATTTTGAGACAAGTTGTACAGCATGTATCCTTTCTGTGTGGGTGAATACCCCATAAGAACACAAGCCTCAGCTCTAGGTGAGAATTTGTCCTGTTTGATTATTTTAGTTGCATAGCACAAACATCCTAGAACTCTTAGATGATTTATGCTTGCTTTGTGCCCATGGAATTGCTCATATGGAGATTTGCCCCTCAAGACTGGTGTGGGGAGTCTATTAATCAGATACACAACAGATAGCACACACTCCCCCCAGAATTTGATAGGAAAGTTATCTTGAAATCTGATTGTTCTAGCTACTTCAAGTATATGTCTATGCTTTCTTTCAACCACCCCATTTTGTTGTGGAGTGTATGGGCAACTACTCTCATGAACAATCCAAGACTCTCCAGTAAAGCACAATAGTCAGCATTAAAGAACTTTGTACCATTATCTGTCCTAATCCTCTTAACATGTCTATTAAATTGGGTCTACACCGGTGTCAAGAACCACTTCAATATTGAAAACACATCACTCTTCAATTTCATTAAGTATGCCTAACACATTCTTGAATGATCATCAACAATGGTTAAAAAGAATCTGAAACCATTATGTGTTGCAGTTTTGTAGGGTCCCCATACATCAAGGTGAAGCAAATCAAAGACAATTATTGCTCTAGACATACTCAAATTGAAAGGTAATCTAGTCTGCTTTGCAAGAGGACAGATAGAACATCTACTACATTCATCTTTACTAGTGAAGCTGGTGCGTGTAAACAGCTGCTACAACACTTTTGTGGATGGATGCCTAAGTCTCCTATGCCACAGCATCTCCTTTGCTCTTCTATGTTGTGTCATCATTACTGCATGAACTCTCTTATTCTCCTCAGATTGTAGAACTGCTGGCAAGTGGTATAGACCATTTATTTCTCTATCAATCCCCTTCACTATTCTAGTGGAGAGGTCCTGGAGCAAAACAAAATCAGGAAAGAAATTCACTGAGCAACTTAACTGCTTAGTTAGCTTTGATACTGATAGTAAATTATGCTTGAAATCAGGCATTACTAACGCATCTCCTAATGTGTTCCCATCACCTGTGCTACAACATCCAACATGTGACACCTGTGTAGTCCTCCCATTGGGCCAATACACCATTTTATTAGCACTCTCAGATGCATGAGATAGTTTATCTAGATTATATGTCATGTAACAAGTTGCACCTGAGTCAACAATTCAATTTCCTTCTCCCCTATCTTTTACATTTATCTGTGCATTATGATCATTAACAGACAAAATATTAGTCATGGTGATTAAACCTGCCATGTTTGCCTTGTTATCTAACTCCTTACTTGAGCTTGAATCAGATGTTGATGCTTCCTTCTCCAGCAAGTGTAGGACTCTGTTGTATTGTTTTGGGGTAAGAGCAGGTTGTGTGTCAACATTCTTCACAAAATCATTAGAAGCAAAGGCATCCTTTAATTCTTTCTCATTTCTGGGAGTGTTTACATGATTCACCATGTCATGATCCCTTTGCACTCTACTGTTCTGCATCAAATTAGGCCCGAACTTCCTTTTGGACTTCCAGTCAGTTGGGTAACCAACAAGCTTGTAGCATATATCCCTAGTGTGTCCATGTATTTTACAGTAGTCACAGAACAAGTCGTTATTCCTGTTCTGCTTGTAGGTGTTGAAGTTCCCTGTATTCCCTGCATTCTTCACAGAATCAAAGCTTCCCTTTCCTTTATAGTAGTTTCCTTTTTTAGCGTACAATGCGATAGATTCATTCACATCTCCACTCACCTTTGAACTGGCAGTCACTCGCTGGCTCTCATCAGACACAATCATAGCGTAGGATCTACTCACATTTGGCAGAGGATTCATCATAAGTATCTGACTACGCGCGTGACTATATACATCATTCAGTCCCATCAAAAAGGCATATAGTCATAGGTATTGTATATGATCAACATACATCCTGGATTTTTCACAATTACATGTAGGTGGGGGCACTAGGGCATCAAATTCATCCCACAACAGTCTCATCTTTGTGAAATAGCCTGAAACAGTCAGATTACCTTGACTTAGAGTGCAGATTTCTCGATGAAGTTGATAGCTTCTAGACCCATCTACTTTGCTAAATCTCTCATTCAAATCTGCCCAGACCATCATCGCATCCGAGGCGTACATAATTTCACTTAACAGCTCCTTCGATACCATGTTCATAATCCATGCGAGAACGAATGCATTGCACTTTTTCCCACTGTTCCTCCAATTCTGGACCGTAATCTAATTTTCTGCATGTTCTAAGAACAAATCCTAATTTACTCTTGGCGCGAAGTGTGATTAGCAATGATCTACTCCATGGGGAGTAGTTTTCAGTCCCTGTGAGTTGACCGAGGTGAGCACACTCCCAGGTGTGTCCGATGGATGAAGGTATAACAGATGATTCCTATTCTTCTCCACGGCATCAAGTATTTCAATTGCCATCTCAGTTGTTTCGCGATCTTCAATCGATTCGCGATCTCTAGTCGATTCGCGACTTGGTTCTCCAGTTTTCATCATTCTTGATCTTTCTCAGGTGTCGTCGTTCCCGCTGCAGTCGCCGACGCCATCTTCAATGGTGTGGCTCTGATATCATGATCGATTCAAAGGAGGTTTGCAGCGCAGAGAGGAAAGGGGATCGGAGAGGTTAGAGAGAGAAGAGAGAGAAGGGTTTTCTTATTATATTTCCTGTATTGTAAAAATACATGTATGTGTATTTATATATATTTATTCCTCCAACTAGTTCCACTAAATATATACTAACAAACTAATCCTACTAATTGTACACTAACTCCCATTGTAAACTATTTTAACCAATCAACCAGAATATACATTTAATTAATCACTTCCAATAGTAACCTAGACCAAGTGAAGTACATCAACGATGAGAACAACAAAGTGTTCATGAAAAAGAGTAACACATTGGATAGAGATGACAAACATATTTTTATAAGCTCTTGAATGAAAAAAGGGACAGGAGTATGAGGTTGCGGGAGTTCAAGCATTTAGATAGCCATATGGATTTTGGTTACTCTATGTGTATAAAAGCCACAGAGGTTAAGGGGCTATTCATAGGATGAGGAAAGGAAGCATAAGCAGGCGAGATGAGATCCAGATGGATTTTTTGAAGAATGTAGGCAAGACAGGTATGAAGTGGATGATTGAGTTGCTTAATGTCATTTTTAGGACAATTAAAATGCCGAAAAGAGCTGAAGTACAATCTTCTTCTTGTACAAAAAGAAAGGTGATATTTAGAATTGTAATTATAATAAAGGGTGGTCAAGATAAGGATGAGGAGGGTGTCTATCTCCAATTAATATTTTCATGTCGGGTCAATCAACGACCTAAACCATTCATCTTGCACGGTGATTGTTGGAGCAATATAGGGATAGATATAGTGACTTACACTTGGAGTTGATCGACTTAGAAAACACATACAGAAAATTCCTTTGGGAGGTCCTGAGATATTTGGAATTTAGAGGTATACTTATGGCTTACTTTTAGGGTGGGTGGTGATGGTATGTTTCAGCTGGTATTTTATAATATATTTATACTATATCAGTTTTTTTGATTTATTAATTTTATAAAACCAAAATTAGACTTTTCAAAACCATTCCATAATCTCAATTATTCTTCTGTATCATTATGATTTGGTTAATTTTTGATCTTTTTTAAAAACGTCGATGTAAGATTAACAAGTAAGAAAGGACAAGTCTGGTGCACTAAAGCTTCGGCTATGCGCAAGGTTCGGGGAAGGGCCCGACCACAAGGGTTTATTGTATGCAGCCTTATATTGCATTTCTGATCATAGCTGTTTCCAAGGTTTGAACACGTGACCTCCTAGTCACATGGCAGCAACTTTAAGTTACAAAAAGATATCATGCATACTTTCATAGGGCTTTGGAAGAAACACTGTAGAATTTTTACTGTTCAAAGGGTGTTGAATCAAGGGAACATGATAGATGACAAGAATAGAGATTCATCTTGCTATATTACAGCAGTGTCAACTATGGTTGAGACATGAGCAATGACAAAATCTAGATCACATGAGTGGAAAGTAATTAATCAAGATGAGATTCAAAAATTGAGTCTATTAAGATTACTTTTTTGGGAAAATAAGTAACACAAATGAGTCTACCAAGATTAAATATTCAATAAGAGAAATTTAAATTATACAAAAGCAAAGATATTGAATTTTTTACAATAGTGTAAAATAAAATTGAGTAAAGACTAAATTCTAGTCACACGAGTGGAAAGAAACTAGTCAAGATAAGACTCAAGAAATGAGTCTACTAATAAAGTATCCAATAGGAAATTTAAATCATACGAGAAGAAAAATATCGAATACCATGGAGCTTGCTATTCAAGATTGTTGGAATACCTTGTAGCTAATAATTCAAGATCGTAGAACTAATTTAGTTTTAGTAGCAGCATCATAATTGGTTTCAGAGTTGGGACTTTATGTGTAATTACGTGTTGAGTAGTTGCCCCCTGCCTCTCCCAAACTCTACTACTATCAGAAACATTCTCTCTATTAGAATGAAGGTATGGTAAGGTTTGCATACATCCTACACTTTACATACCTACTTGTGAAATTACACTGAATGTGTTGTTGCTAGTATTTTCTTTTTGGTGTCTAGTTTATTGCTCAAAATAATGCTGAACATTAATGATTCTCGTATTGTTCAAGGTTTACCTTATGTGTCTTATTAGTCATGCAACAAAATATGTTTGTAATTTTGCACAAGTGTGATCTTGCTATATGTGGATCTTCTTTCTCACCTAAATTTGGCTTTAGTTAGAAATAAGAACTATGAAAATATGTGTGAGACCTGCTTGACTAGTTACTCAAATAACTTCCGCTTCCAAAATATTGGCAGAGACTGACATGGTCCCTAACCATTATCCATGGAAATATAGGCTGTGTCTTAGCAGGGGATCTTTTCCCTTTTGGAATTGTTTTTTCTGTATTTCCTTAGTGTTCTTTGGGATATGGTTTATGAGTAGTTGTTTAGCTATAAAAAATGCTGATAATTTACCGATTTGTTGATAACTGTTGGGAAAAATAAGGAATAACACAAAAATAAATATGGCACAATAATATGAAAAATGGAAAAATCACGACGCTAAATATTTAATGTGGTTCACCCAACACTTTTTGGGCTACGTCCACAAATAAACACTTCTATTTTATTTCTTCTACTATTACAAATAGTAGGCTCAAGTGTATAATTTCTTCTACTATTATAAATAGTAGTCTCTCAGATAAAAATACCAAAAAATAGTGGACACACTATTTCTTTTAGGAAAAAATATTTCCTAAGCACACACTCTAACTTTTCCTCACAGATTATTTTATTTTATAGTATATGGTATACCTCACAGAAGAAAAATCCTCACTTTCTCTCTGTGGCTCTCTGTATTTTTTCTCTCTTTTCTGGTGTGTTTTAAATGTGATCCTGAAGCTCTCTATTTATAGGAGAAAAAATTTCTCCACCTCTTCTCTTGAACAATCAGAGAAGAGGCAAAACACGCTTTTTTCAATTGTAATTTGCAGGCAAATTGCTTGTTGCCTTTTCTTGACCAGCCATATTTGACTTTTACTTTGTTGAAAAACAAAGCTGGAATCCTCCAGGTCTGATGGTATAGTTCATTTTGATGAAGTGCCTCATGAAAGTGTGTATGATGTTGGCAGGCTCGATGATCATAACGATGCCCAGGATTATGTTCAAATCAACCTGTTGATATTGATATTGATATTGATAATAACAAGGATGATGTTATTGATAATCCTCCAGCTCATGAAGTTGTGGATGAATCAAATATTCCTCTCAAGAGGTCCACAAGACAACATATTTAATTCTCCACGAAGACGATATCGCGGCTTCTTACAAGCTTCTTTTCAATTGGATCATATAGCCTGTAACCAAATTCATCAAGGTCATATCCAACAAAGATGCACTGTCTTATCTTGGTATCTAACTTTGACCTCTCATCTTTTGACACATGTACAAATGCTTTGCAACCAAATACCCTTAAATGGTCATAGGAAACATCCTTGCCATACCAAACTTTATTTGGAACATCACCTTGCAAAGCTACAGTAGAATATTGATTAATCACATGTGCAACAGTCAGTAATGCCTCTCCCCAAAAGGAGTTTGGCAACTTTGCTTCAGAAAGCAAACATCTAACTCTTTCCATCAAGGTCCAGTTCATCCTCTCTGCCAAACCATTAAGCTGAGGAGTCTTAGGAGGAGTCTTCTGATATCTAATATCTTGATGCTTGCAATATTCATCAAACGATCCATAATATTCACCACCGTTATCAGTACGAATACATTTCAGTGTCTTTCCAGTCCCTCTCTAAATTGAAGCCTGAAACTACTTAAAGACACCTAGAACTTGGTCTTTAGTCTTCAAGACGTAGACCTAAAGTTTTCTGGAGCAATCATTAATGAAAGTGACAAAATAGAAGGCACCACCCAAAGTCTCTGTCTTCATTGGATCACATAAATCAGAGTGCACCAACTCAAGCAACTCTGTCTTTCTTGAAAGAGGGTTAGACTTGAAGGAAACTCTATTTTGCTTTCCAGCCAAGCAGTGTTCACACTTTTCTAATTTATCACCTTTGCAATCAGACAATAATTTCTTCTTGGCTAGAACATTGAGTCCTTTCTCACAGATGTGGCTAAGTCTCTTGTGCCATAACGTTGAAAATTTATTATCCTCAACTGCATTCACCATATTGGCATAAGTAGAAGTTGTAGTCCAGTATAGACCACGATATTTTTCGGCACGAGCCACAACCAAGGAACCCTTAATGAGTTTCCATTTTCCTCCACCATTGGTACTAACATATCCTTCATCATCTAATACCCCAACAGAAATGAGATGTAAACGAACATCAGGTGCATACTTCACATTGTTCAGAACTAGTTTAGTTCCAACACTAGTTTCTAAATAGATTATACTAATACCAACCACTTTAGATACATTCTCACTACCCATGCTCAAGGTTCCAAAGTCACCTGGAGTATAGGTAGAGAAAAAATCTTTTCTAAATGTCACATGAGATGCGGCACCAATGTCCACAATCCAGCTTGACTCATCATAAGAAATATTTATCGGGTCAGCATCAAGAACAGTGAGAAGATCTTCGGTGGCAATGGTGGCAAGGTAATTTTCATTGGCTTCTTCTTTTTCTCTGTTCTCCCTTTTCAATTTTCAGCAAAACTTCTTTGTGTGCCCTTTCATACCACAATGATAGCACTCAACATTTTTAAGTTTGCCTCTAGATTTGCTCCTGCTGTGCTCTCTATTTAGAGAACCACAATTTTTATTTCTCCCTCTAGAACCTTCCACTAGGACATCTGACGAAGAAGAACTTTGAGATTTTTTTTCTCATTTCTTCATTCAACACACTACTCTTGGCAAAATTCATAGAGATCACACCATCTGGAGCAGAATTCAATAATGACATTCTAAATATTTTCCAAGAATCTGTTAGGGAGCCAAGTAGCAGCAAGCCTTGAATTTCTTTATCAAATTTAATGCCCATATCAGATAACTGGTTCATGATTCCTTGAAAATTATTCAGGTTATTTATCGTCGGAGAACCATCAATATATTTTAAACTCAACATCTGCTTTATCAAGAATATTTTATTGTTCCCAGTCTTTCGAGCATACAAACTTTCAAGATGCTCCCATAGGGTACGAGCATGTGTTTCCCAAGAAATATGGTTCAACACATTATCATCAAACCATTGTCTAATAAATCCACAGACATGTCTATGCAATAGATTTCACTTTTCATCTGTTTTATTTTCAGGCTTTTTAGTGATAAAGATTAGTTGATAAAAATTCTTAACCTAAAGTAGATCTTCTATTTTTCCCTTCCAAATGGTATAATTAGTGCCATTCAAAGTGATCATTCTACTAGTGTTGGCTTCCAATATTTTTTTCACAAAATTGTTTACCAAAGTAATTCTTTTCTGATGTGGAAGTTCAGACTATGCTGCAATCACAGAGCATACTCAGACAAAACCTCGGCTCTGATACTAGTTTGTTGAAAAAATAACGAATAACACAAAATAAATATGGTACAATAATATGAAAAATGAAAAAATAACGACACCAAGAAATTTAATGTGGTTCACCCAAGACATTTGAGTTACGTCCACAAATCAACACTTCTATTATATTTTTTCTACTATTACAAATACTAATCACAAGTGTACAATTTCTTCTACTATTATAAATAATAGACCCTCAGAGAAAAATACTAAAACTAGTGAACACACTATTTTTTTTAGGAAAAAAATATTTTTTAAGCACACATTCTAATTTTTCTCACAGACCATTTTATTTTATATTCTATGGTATACAAGTTTCTCTCTGTGGCTCTCTCTATATTTTTTTCTCTCTTTTCTGAATGTTAAATGAAGGAGCTGAAGAGCTCCTTATATAGGAAAAAATCTACCTTCATTGATGTCAATGCTGACATCAATATGTTAGACCCCATGAGTAATTGCTCATTCGAGAAAATTATTGTGATTGAGGTGTATTTTAAGTTTTACTAACTTATGGTGCGAGAGTCCGTAATTGGATTAAAATAGAAAAGTTTGGGGACCTAATTGGTCAATGGGCTAACTAGGAGCCCTTATATTGCAATTTTT
>JAOTQJ010000002.1:11713547-11725111 GCA_025642045.1 Solanum sejunctum | reverse complement strand
CTAAAATTTATATTATTATTTTTTTACTTTTATTCTTTATAAAATCATAATTATGTAGTATAATTTATCTCATAGAAAATATAAAAATTCAACAAATAAAAAGACAAATATAAAAAAAGTTTTAAACATTCACTTTGAACTTTGAACAATTTAAATATTTTAAACATTGAAAAAAATCTCAAAATTTAATTAATTTTGGGACGGGGGGAGTTTTAGCAAAAACTAATATATGAATTAATTAGTTGTATAATGTATTAGTAGTCCCTTGTTTGGTACATTTTTTCATAATCTGTACACTCGATTAGTATTAAGATGTGTATTATTAATATATCAATTCCTAGATATTAGTAATGCAGAGAGATTTAATGTATGCATTAGCATGGTTAAAGACCTAATTGTCCCTTAAAATCTTTTTACATCTTTTTCACCATAATTGTAAGGGATATTTTTTAAATATCTATGTAATAATTACTATTTTTAATACACCAAATCAATCAGTGCATATAAAATATCTTATCATAATTAATGCAATCATAACAAATACAAACATTACTAATGCACTCTATTTAACATTATTTTTATTAGGAATGGTAAAATTAAGTCCAACTCACCCAGACCGTTGAAGGTTGGGCGAGTTAATAACCTGTCCATTTATTAGTTCAATCCATCTCAACCCAATCCATTTCGATTCATTTTAAATTGAGTTGATATTCAACCCAATTTGACTCGGGAGAGTTGTTTCTTTATTTGGGTTAAATATGGCCTTGGGCCATTTTATTTATCAACAACAAAAGTTGTACACGAGTAACAAATCGGCCCATTTTGATGGCCCATAAGTGGAGTTACATATAACCCCACCTCCACAAATGACCTCATACTTTCCAAAACAAGGCTTCTCGTGTACTGAATTGTTCGATGTTCCTGGAAGCACTAAGCAATCTCCACGTTTGGCTTTTGTACTTCTGAGTGATAAATCTCACCTAGATCCTAGCCTACATGATGATGCTCTTGATCTTAGAAGTAACCTCGATCTGGTAAGAGACTTCTCTCATTATTCCTCATTTTTCGAATTTGAAATTCACGTCTTGACCTTTCTCCGGCAGAATTGAGAAAGACTGAAAGCTGAGACAAGTTTTCTTTGGTCGTATGAGCCTTTCCATAGAGTTCTGGTTTAGGTTCAGAGTCATTTCATCTGCTAATCTTCTTTTCCTTTGTACAGTACTGACGATGCTTGGAGTTCCAACGGACACAACAATGGATTTCAGGTTTCCTGAGACGTAGATCTGCAGATTGGCCTCCTTTTTTAATGGGGATGCTTTTGAGAGCTGAACTAGTACAATCAATAAATATGTAGGAGTAGAAACTGCAGTTATGTTAATAGCAGTTGAGGATGTACATGTATATTCCTACCCCCTGTTTTTGTCATCTGTGGTTAATCCTCATAAATTTTGATAGGCATAGTCTTGATGAGCAAGGTGCAGATTTGGGCCTTGTCGCAATTGCTGATTTTTTTGCTATGTGTTTGGAGTTCTTGAAAACTGTGAATGTGTAGACTCCTTTCATGGTTAAGAACATAGTTCGCTAAGTTATCTGCTAACTAATTTACTTCCCTATAAATGTGTTGTATGTTGATGAATATTCCGCATGTAGAATTGAGTTTTCCCAATATCTTCTCAAATAGTCCAAGGAATCCTCCATTCTCCTTGAATAATTTTTGTGAATTTAAGGGAGTCAGTTTCAAGAAGAAGGGGTTGTAGTAGGTTGAGTTAGCAGTATCTCAAACATTGAAGAACTGCTCTGGCTTCTACTTTCATGCTGGATCCGACTCCCATTTCCTCAGTCTCTGCATAGATTAAGTTACCTGAATAGTCCCTTAGGCAGAATGCATAGGCACTTCTACCTAGGTTACTCCGGCAGGCTCTATCTGTGTTGCCCTAAATCCAAGCAGGTTCAGGATAAGACCACTTCACAGGAAAATGGTAAAGTTCTTGGCCTGAAGAGATTCACGGCTGGAATTAGTCCATTCCAGTCTCTTTGGGGCTGAAACCAGGGATGGATAGTCGTTGCCACAAAGGATACAAGTTGATGACATTATTAGACCATGGTGTCATAGGATACTTTCTTCCCATGTCTTTTGGAGTTCCTTCTCCTCCAAAGTAGCCACATAATAATGATAGGGACAACCTTCAAATTGGTTGTAATATGTTAGAAGTTTCTATGGTCCACCATCTAGTGATTTGATATTGTACATGGGTTTCCTCTATGCTAATACATGCACAGGAAGCAAACTGCCTCCATAGCCTAGTGACTATGAGGGTTATTAAAAAAAGATGTTTCATGGATTCTTCATCTCCTCTATCACAATAGTAACATTTAGAGGCCAAACAGATGCTTATCCTCGTTGCTAGGTCAACCTACGAGGGTTTGCCCATTACCAAGGCGAGCAAGAAAATCATCTCTTTTCCAAAGAAGTTCGGTGGCAAGGCTGGAAATGAAATCCAAGCAATAGATATAGAAGTCTCTTCCTTCGAGTCAAACAAAGGATCCCATTTAAGGGTTCTCGTGGTATAGGTCTAGCGTTTGTGAGAAACATAGAAGGCTGGTTTAGAGAGCAAGTTAACATAGTGCTCCATGTCAGAGGCCCTAATCAGAATGTGGCTGCTATTAAGGAGCCCAATGGTGCATTCTCCTCTAAGGTCACATTATTTAAGAATGATTCTTTTCAGCTCTTGGAAGTGATGCCACCCATAAAAATTTTTTTGATAACTGCAAATTGCAGGTTCTCGTTGATAATCATTTGATTAACTTTATCTTCCTCCCAGATGACATGGGGTTCGCTGTGTAAAAAGCTCACGGGTTTCATTGGAATAGACTTCACTATTGGGTGTGGGTTTTTAAGGATGTCAGCATAGTTGAGTTTAGGGTATTTGGGGAGGTCAAACCCACTTTTTTAATTTAATATATTCTATATAGACATAATAAAAAAAAATATAATTTAATAAGTACTTTTTTTAAATTTAATATGGCCAAGGGCCGATTTATTTCATAAATAAAAGGTTAATGCATGTACAAGGCCCCCCAAAAAAAGCCTATTTGATCCGAGTACATATTCCTAATAGCCATACTTGACAACTCCTCACTTTCCTAAATGTGACTCTCCATTCTGTCGATGTTTCTGGAGGCCTTATGCAACTCTTTGTTTGGCTTCATGTACCTTCGAGTGATTAATCTACCTATTGGTTCCATCTCCTCTTTGATGTCGTTTGTGCACAAAGTTTGTAGCTATACAATTCACAATATTTATATATTTCGCTATACAGTTTGATTTGCATATAACTTTTTTATAATCACGTACAACGTTTATATAAATCATGCGTATATAAAACTCAAATTGTGATTACAGCTAGATATTTGTCGCGAGTCATAATCAATTCAAACTATAATTATATTAGCTAATTAACTAGTATATATTTATTTATCTATGTAATGTTTTCTATTCAAAAACACCAAAAATAAATAAGAAACCCATTTCTTTTTTGTAAAAATATTTTTCACAATTAACTTTTTCCCTCGTACCAAACACATCCTAAAGATAAAATACTAACCATGTTATTATAGAGCATATGATCCACCCAAAATAAAATAAGGCGATATATTTGACTAACCACCCTAATCTATTTTATCCCAAAAAACTAGGAAGGGAGGTCGTCATCGGAATGTAAATACGCGTCTAAATATAAACTACTATATAATTAAGGGAAAAGGGCAAAAAAATATCCTCCAATTATATGAAAAGATCTATAAATATTCTTCATCCATCTTTTATTTTAAAAATATCCTTCCATCCATCTTTTTGGCTCACTTATACCCTTCAAACTAACAACCCTCTCTTTTTTTTTTTCTTAGATATTTATTATGGTATTTTTCTTTATGGAATAAAATAAACCCCCATCTTATTAGATTTGTTTCCATAATTTTTTTTAAATCAAAACAACATACCTCTTTAAAAACCTTATTTTTTTAAAAAAAAAAAAAAAGCTCTAGAAGTTTTTTCAAAAAAATGGAAGGAGTATTTTTAAAAATTTTTAAAAAAATTTTCAAATATTTTATCCAAGTTAAACCAATATCTTTCTTCATAACTTCTAAATGAACTTAAAAAAAGAAACTTTTAGATCCTAGATTTCTTTCATAATTAATCAAAATCAAGATAAAATATCTCTTCAAAATCTCCAAAGTAAAAAAAAAAAAGAGTGTTTTTTTTTTATTTTGGTTTGAGGTCACCAAGAAAGATTTTTTTGACTTAGATAAATTATATAAATTTTTTTAAAATAATGTAAAAATAAACTAATAGTTTCTTTTTATTTTAGATTTTCTTTTTGTTTTTTTTTCTAGATCATGAAGCATGTATATCGTTTTGGCTTAGATATATTACTAAGAAAAATCTTTTTAAAGTTAATGAAAAAATAAGTTTTAATTTATCCAAAGAGTATGTTTTTATTTTTATAATGTTATAATAAAATAACAATAATTATTCAAATTTATTAAATAAAAAAAATTAAAGAAAGCTAAATTGGTATTAATAAAACACTCTTACCCTTAAAAGGTTAAACTTTTTATATAAATAAAATATAAGTATGTGCAGTTTTGTTTTTAATATTTTCAAAATATGTATTAATAATACTAGTTTATTTAAATTTTTCAAAGAAGTTCTTCAAATATTTTATGCAAGTTAAAACAATATCTTTCTTTATAAATTCTAAATGAACTTTAAAAAAAAAAAGCTTCGAGATCTTTTTTAAAATGTACATTGTTTTAATTTAAAAACAATTGAAGGTTTATTTTATTCCATAAAGAAAAATACCATCTGAAGGGTATCAATAAGCCAAAAAAATAAAAGATGGATGAAAGGGTATTTTTAAATCAAAAAATGAATGGAGAGTATTTATAGAACTTTTTTTATAATTAGAGGGTATTTTTAACCCTTTTCCCTATAATTAATTAGTCCAAAGCAAATCTACTGAAAAACTGGTCAGAACCTGTCTAATTATCAGCAAGTGATATTAAATGACACATAAATCCTATATTCAATTTTCCATAACATCGCAATTATCTTTCAGTCTCTCTAAGTGTGCGCTTACCTTTGATGTTCACTCTTCTGTCTGTAAAACCCTCAGTTTTTCACCCTAGTTATACTTGTTTCACATAATGAGTAACTTGGGTATACCAGTTGATGCCAACATACCCACTAATTTCAACTTGAAGAACTTTCATATTATAATAGTGCGAAAAAAAGAATCCACTCCAAGAATACTGGAGTGGAGTTTTTCACTGCACTCATATCATGGACCAAAGACTTTTTAAAAATGCTTTAGTGCTTAAAATGAGTTGTATAGATCACAGATACAGAATCGAATTTAATTACATTTGAACAGCAGAATAAAGCTATATGATGGAATGACCTAAAATCTCAGCAACAAGATCCTTCATGTTTGCCTTTGTTACAGTATCATATGTACGAAAGTAATGCAACTTTGGCAGATATTAGTTCAACACCACCAGAGGTGACCACAAATAAGAGCTCTCTATCATCGTTCAGACGGTAGCACTATGTTCTCGTCATCTGAAGTGATGATACCAGCAGCAGCCATAACATCTGATCCATCAGCTTCACCATTATTCTAGCAGTGAAAATATCATACCAGGTTTATTTTAGGTTCCTGACAGACTACATATGAAGGATATCCATAACCCCACCAGAGAGAGAGAGAGAGAGAGAGAGAGAGAGAGAGAGAGAGAGAGAGAGAGAGAGAGAGAGAGAGAGAGAGACACCTGTTCGCTAGATTTCACAGAATGCTCCTGAGCTCCTATAGTTGAAACTTTAGAAAGATCTCGTAAAATCCCCTGCAAAATTCACAAGGCAATGTAAAATCACCACTGATACAACCAGATTACTGATTGGACATGATGGAAGTGGCTTTTTAAATTCTGATTTAAACTTGCATCAAAACTTAAAAATAGAAGTTGAGAGCCAAGGGTATAAAAAGCTAAACATATGTTTCATGAACTCATTGGATAAAAATACAACATTTTATTTCATAGAGAATACCAAGAAACCCAAGATGTGATTGATATCCAAAGGGCTGTTTTGAAGAAAGCATCCAAAGGGCTGGCTGATGAGTCTTTTGAATGGAGAAATAAGACGAGAAGAAGCAAAAAGTGGCAAAAGGAAAATTACATAGTCAAATATACGATTCCAGAATTCCAACTTCTGTAAGTAGGAACCAAAAGATAAACCAGCATTGAAGGGAAGTTACTTAGACACACTCAAAGCGTGAGATCACCCACCACCGAGGTAACCCATTTCTACAAGAACTTGATCTGCGTAAGCATAATATGGCACATTCAGTGCCAAGAAAGATAAGACAGTTTTACTGATGAGCAGGAAGTTTATACAACTCATTTTAGTCATTTAAAGAACTAATTTTGTAGTTGATATGTTTTACCCTTTTTTCTTTTTTACTTTTTATTTATTTGGGGGTGGGTGGGTGGATGGGTGGGGAGCCTTGTATGTACCTCGCCCCTCTAATCAACAAAGGTAAGGGTCTGTTATACCGACCCACGATATCACCTCTCAAGACATTGCAGAAGAAAATATTGACAAAAGGACAAAGAGTTGAACTGTTCTGGACAAACACAACTGCTTGCAACAGTTGCAACTGTTCCCTTGATTTGCTCCAGCAGTTGGTTTAGCAATTATTATTCCTAGTTTGTAGTTTATGATGTCAGACTTATCCTATATGTTCTCTATAAATATGTAATTAGGATAAGTTATTTTGGGGTATGTAATTCAGAATTAAAAGTATTGTATACTGGAGTCTTGTCCTCTCCATACAGACAACTTTATTGGTATAGTTGTGTTCAAGATTCTTGCACAAACTATTACTTGTAAATTTACTTGTTCTGTTCTATTCTTTTCGTTCTCTTATTCTGGTTACTATCAGTTTTGGTATCAGAACCATTCAGTAAATATTAGATCAACTAATTCTCAAGATGTTCACAATGTTGAATCTCTTTCCCAACAATTATCTACCACAGCATCAAAATTAAATACGATTGATTCACTAGCAGCAGACTTGCAACATTGAAAACCCAGACTAGTTTGACCCAACAAGAATCCAGTCACCGAAACAGTAATAAAAGGAAAATCCATTTGGCAAGAAGAGGAAGAAGATATTGATAGTCCAACTTGGCCAAAAAATTCTTCCAAAAGACCATACACAAAGATGGAATTCCCCAGATGAAGGCAATCCCAGAGGATGGATTTTGAAAGTAGAAAAATATTTTTACTATTATCAAACACAAATAGAACACAAAGTTGACATCGCAGCGATGTATTTGGAAGGAGATGCTCTGGATCTCTTTTCTCAGATAAATCGTGAGCGAACTTTGCTTTATTTGGAAGAGATTGTTAAAGCATTCCAAGAAAACTATTGTCATGCGGAGTTCCAAAATCTCAACGAGCACCTTTGTAGCATTCAACAAACAGGTCCTATACAAAAGTACACTCAAGAATTTGCAAAGCGTTTATCTAGGGTCACAAACTGGCCAGATCGCTGTCTCATAGGGGTATTTTGAATGGGTTAAAAGAGGAACTTAAATATGATGTTAGGATTCACAAACCTAGAGCAGTTTATAGGGCTATGAGTTTTGGCACTTGAATTTGAAAATAAATTAGGCCCAATTCACAGCAATAGAGTGCCTAAATGGACCCAAACCAACAAATCCATTGCATTCTATTAGAAACACCCAGAACAATTTTTCATCCACACATAACAATCCTCGCAACAATGTTTCTTCCAACCTAGCCACTCCCAAACCTCTTCAAACGCGAACATGGGATACTGAGAGGAGAAATCTTATGGCACAAAGACTTTGTTATCATTGCCATGAGAAATTCCCACCCCGGTCATAGATGCAAATCTGCAAAACTATTTCTCATGGAGATTATCGGAGAAGATCAATTGGAAATTGTTGACGAGGTCAAATGCAGTAGTTGGTGACAACTCTCAAGAAACTGACATTGCTGAAATTTCTTTCCATGCCATTTTGGGACAGCCAATTGGTTCTGCAATAAAGCTTCAGGGTGAAATCAAACATAAAAAGGTCTTAATACTTGTGGATAGTGGTTCCACACATAATTTTCTCGGGAAAAAGGTCCAAAATTTGGTGTGTAAATAGGTAATGGGAATATCATACGCTATAATAAAGTTTGTCAAAATCTTCAAATTCAACTACCGGGTTTACCATCACTCAGGATTACTATCCTTTTGCATTTGGAGAGGCTGATTTGGTTTTTGGTATCAAATGGTTAGCTTCTCTAGATGAACATTTTCAATTGGCAAAGGAAATGTTACAAATTGCAAGGTGTAAGATCAACAAATTCAGCCACGGCTTCCCTCTATCTTTTAACTTGGTATCAGCAATTCCAAGTAATCCAATCCAAACACTCTTAGATGAATTTCAGTTTTGTGTTTTCTAAACCAGCATCTCTTCTACTATTTAGAACACATTCTCATGCTATTCCTCTGTTAACAAATTCTAAATCTCCAAATATCAGACTTTATCATTACCCACATGGCCAAAAAACTGAAATTGAAAACCAAGTTGCAGCTTTATTAGAATCTGGTTTCATTCGTCCTAGTTCAAGTCCCTTCGCTAGTCTGATTCTGCTAATGAAAAAGAAGATAATTTTTGGCGATTGTTTGTATTACTGTAGCCTTAACAAAATCACTGTCCTGAACAAATATCCCATTCCCAACATCGATGAGTTGTTAGATGAGTTACATGGAGCCATAATTTTTTCAAAAATTGATCTTCGTTCAGGATACCATCAAACTCGTGTCCAACCAGATGTAGTCTATAAAATTGCCTTTCGCACTCATTCAAGCCATTATGAGTTTCTTGTAATGCCTTTTAGACTCACCAATGCACCATCCACGTTTCAAGGTGCCATGAATGATCTTTTCAGGCCATACCTTCGAAAAATTGTCCTAGTGTTCTTTGATGATATCCTAATCTAGAGTCCTAACCCTCGAACACACCAACACCACCTTCAAACAGTCCATCTTCTTTCTGTCAATTACTTTTTTGCTAATCTAAAGAAATGTCTATTTGGTCAACACCAAATTAGTTTTTTGGGTCACGTAGTTTCTCAAGATGGAGTGGCAGTGGATCCAGAAAAAATATCTGCAGTGTTTGAATCACCTCTTCCAAAGAATGTCAAGGAACTCACGGTTTCTTAGGTCTCACGGGATATTATAGGTGATTTGTTAAGAACTATGGGATCATCGCTCGTTCTTTGATAGAATTGACCAAGAAAGATGCTTATTCCTGGAACACAAAAGTAGAAGAGGTTTTCCAAAATCTTAGAAGGATCTTGACATCAGTACCAGTGTCTCGCCTTCCCGACTTTACTCAACAGTTCACAGTTGAGTGTGATGCTTCATCTGATGGAGTAAGAGTTATTTTACCGCAATAGTATCATTCCACTGCCTATTTCAGTAAGGGATTTTCCTTTTCTAGTTGCATTAAATCTACTTCCGATCGTGAAATGCTAGCTTAGGTACTTGCATTGCAAAACTGGAAGTATTATCTTTTGGGTCGGCATTTTATTGTCACTACTGACCATTGTAGTCTAAAGTATCTCATGCATCAGCAGGTGAATACTGCTGAACAATAACGCTGCTTGTTTAAATTATTGACTTTTGATTTCACTATTGTCTATGAGTCGAGTGAAAACAAGGGAGCTGATGCCTTATATCTCGCCCTCAACATGTTTATTTCTTTAATTTGGTGATGCCTACTCCATTAGATTTCAGTGATTTGACAGAAGCAATTGAAGTTGATCCAACTAAGTAGATTCGAGATCAACTTTCTTCTTCTCCATCGGCTCATCCCGATTTCTCATTGTCTGCTAACCTTCTTTACTACAAATCACAGCTAGTCATTCCCGATTATCCTGAGCTCAAAGAAAAGATTTTAGCAGTCACACGATTCTCCTACAGGAGGACACAGAGGTTACTTGAAAACTCTTAACAGGGTAACTGCAAATTTTTTCCTGGCCATGTTTGAAGCATGATGTTAAGTTGTTTGTCCAGAATCGCTTGATATGCCAGCAACATATATATGAAACATTAGCTCCAATGGATCTCTTACAGCCTTTGCCCCTTCCTAACAGATTTTGGGAGGATATCTCCCTCGATTTCATTGTTGGACTTCCTCCTTCTAATAGCTTTGATACTATTCTTGTGATGGTGGACAAGTTTAGCAAATATAGCCATTTTCTTGCTTTATCTCATTCCTTTACTACTAAAACAATTGCTGGGGTTTTCTGCAAGGAAATTGTCAGGTTGCATGGATTACCTCGTTCCATTCTTTTCAATCGTGATGTTGTCTTCACAAGTGCATTTTGGCAGGAACTCTTTCACCTTAGTCGCACTCGTCTCCATATAGGTACTTCATATCATCCACAATCTGATGGTCAAACGAAGGTGGTCAATCAATGCCTTAAAACTTACGTTATTTTGCTCATGACAAGCCAAAATCATGGCTTCAGTATCTATGTTTGGCTGAATACTAGATACCATTCTTCAGCCAATATGACTCCTTTCCAGATTGTGTATGGGAGGGAACCACCACTCTTGCATCCCTTTGTTCATGGAGAAACTAAAATTGCTGAACTTGAACAAAAGCTCCTGGAATGAGATCAGATGTTAAGAGAAACTACAGTCCAATCTCATAAAGACTCAATCCCGAATCAAGACTCAAGTTGATTCCAAGTGGGTGATGTTGTCTTTCTTTGTTTGCGTCCTTATCGGCAGAAGAGTTTAGCCAAACGTATTAATGAGAAGCTTTGATATTTTGGTCCATACTGTTAGAATCCTCAATTATAGGGATATGATTGTTAGAATCCTCAATTATAGGGATATGATGCCAATCAAAGATTTTGTAAATATTCAGCTGCCTTGTATAGAGCCCAAGCTCCTGTATATATTGACCTAATGCCATACCTCTTAAAAACATAATAAAAAGTAGAGAGAGTTTAGCCCGAGGACATAGGCACCACTTACCGAACCTCGTAAATCATTTATGTTCTTTTTTCTTTATTTTTCTCTACATGGTATCAGAGCCGTAAGGTTACTGTTCATCTTACGTCACTATTCACCCTCCAAGGTTACTGTTCATCTTCACGTCACTATTTACACCTCCGATCGGAAAAATTCCACCACCGACGAGTGTGGGATTCTCCGGCGAACCCTTCAAACTCCATCACCGGATATTTCTCCACGCGCCTCCACACGAGTCCTTTCCTCTCGGAGCCTCGTCAGGGCATGTGCTCTCGGTGTTCTCAGGTCCTGAAGACGTCATTGTTCCAGTCCTTTGATCAGTCTTGCTCAGCCTGAAGCTATTATTTCAGAAATTTGTGGCTTTGTGGCTTTGTGGTTGGTCAGTTATTTTTTCCTCCTTGATATTATATTGGTTGAATTAGTATATTATGGCTGAAG
>JAOTQJ010000002.1:11697546-11709181 GCA_025642045.1 Solanum sejunctum | reverse complement strand
TGGTTGAAATAATAATGGGAATCAAAAGTTGCAGTTTTATATTTTAGAAAAAGCAATAAATTTTATTAATGTTTGAAAAGAAAACATAGAGAAGAGGAAACTGATTCTGTCTTCGGCTGAGGAAAGTTTCAATCAATAGGTGGTAGCTTCAATGAGTTGGGAAGTGGAAGTAAAAACCCTAAACTTGAAACCTTACCCTTCTTGGAGTAGAAAATGTTGTTCAAGTTGGTTGTCAGAGGCAATGCAGTTGAAAATGTTAAAGCAAGGTGATATGTTGAATGGCAGTGTTCCTGCACATATATTGGACTCCGTGTGCATCTCATTGCATAATTTTGATCTTTGGGGACATTTTCATGGAAGGCCCTTCATAGGTGTTCTCACTAAGGCAGTTAGGGTACATCCCTACATTATTCAAAGGCCTTTGTTATTGAATTTGTTGAGGAGATTCACAAAATAAAAAAATTGGTGAAATCTGGCAAGACTAGATTTCCTATTGTTTCTTGACCTTGTATAACATGCACACACTAAAGGCCAATTTGAGAAGCTTGTTCGTTTTAGAAGAATGGAGCACAAGTAAATTTACAAAGATGTGACGGGAAAAAAGTTGCACACGTGATGTTCTCTTATACCTTGTGGAATAATGCTGTGCATTCTCTTAAAGTTGGTGGTCCCTTGATTAAGGTGCTCTGGTGGATGGAGAGCAAACACAACCAACAGGGTACTTTTATGAAGCAATGGATAAAGCTAAGGAAGCTATTCAAACGACATTTACTATTGAGCATAAATATGCGAGGTACTTTGAGATCATTGATAAAAGGTGGAGTGATTAACTACACCAACCTTTGCATGCAACTGGGAATATTTTGAACGCATCACTGTTTTATGATAATTGTGATACCAATTTGCTGGACAAAGAAGTGTGGAAGGGCTTCCATCAATGTGTTGGTAAGTTGATCGCCGATGAAGATGTTCTAGTTTCAATAACAAATTTGCTTAACACTTACAGAAGTGCTGATGGACTTTTTGAATTACAAATAGCTACTAAACAGAGATCGAAGAAGTCACCAGGTGAATGAGTGCTTCAACATTTCTTTATAAGTTTTAGCTTTTAAGTTATTTCTTTATACTTGCTGTTTTTTGAATAGTTGTTCTACTTTAATAGTTGAATGCTGGAGGATGTATGGCTCAAGAACTCCAGAGTTGCAAAGGTTCACCATCGAAGCTCCAAGTCTAACTTCTAGCTTATCGGGGTGTGAAAGAAATTGTATCGTGTTTGAACATGTAAGAACTTAGAGAAAAGATTTATTATATTGAGATAACTAAAATATATCTCAATTATCTCACCTCTTACTTAATACTTGTCACAATTTATTTGCAACTTCATACCAAGAAGAGGAATAGACCAACTCTCAAATGCATCAATGATCTAGTGTTCATAATATAAAATAGAACCTCAAACTATATTTTACCCTTCAGGGTGGCCCAGTGGTTTAGACTTGAGGCTTCCATGTCGGAGTCTCAAGTTCAAAACCCCTTGCCAGTGAAAGCAAGGGATTTGCTTTCTAGGTTGAGTTCGTCACACCGGGCTTGCCTAGTGCGGGTTACCTCACCTGTGTAGTTTGCGAGCTATTGCATAGGAGCTGGGGGTTTACGCTGTGTGCATCCAAAGAGTAGCGATTACGGATTCCCCTTGTCACCCAAAAAAAATAGAACACTGAGGCTTCATTACAACACTTGCAATGTGATTTATCAAATTTGTTTGGGCAATAGTGATGATGCCAATGAATGGCTAACTGGAGTTGAGAATGCTGAAGACCAAGAATTCTTTTGGGGACATTCTAATTTCACTTAGGGTGTTGACGAGGAGACAAATCGGGTTGAGGACAACCATTATGATTTAAGGGGAAATACTTCAAGCTTACACACAAAAGTAAAAAAGCTAGCTACAAGTCTATCCCTAGCTGCTGAAGGTGAAAAAGACGATGATGGAGTAGAAGAAGATGATCTGCAATATAATAATAATGGAGGAATACAAGATTTTGACAATCTTGTAGAAGTAGAACTATAAAAGAATAGAAATCGATGTTGAACCATGAATAACTTTGATTTTGCTCGTCTTAAGGTATATGGAGGATTTTGTACCCAATTTTTATATCAACAAATAATGTCTTCCAAAATTTGGTCAGGGGATCACTTTATTCCTAAATCAAAGAAAACGACAATAGTACAACATAACACACAGTACTATTCCACATAATGAGGCTCGCATAATTGGAACAAAATGTCAAGACATCATTATCACTATTTGAACTAAAAAGTGGAAAAACCAAAGTGTATAGTTTTCAAACTCAATACTAACCTTATTGGCCCACGTAAGTCCACATGCATTGCAAAGTGACCTCGGGCCAGCTGGTCCACGACGCATCATAGGAGTGGATTTCGAACTAGTTCCACAATGTCTACATCTATTGAGAAAACAAGAAAATAAGATCTCAGCTGCTGCATTTGTTTGGTTTGATCAGTTCAACAAAGACGCTGCACAAAGTTTGGATATTCTGGTACATAACGGGTCAACAGGCTGCTGTCTGACTTATTCAACAGAAAAAACACGAACAGCTATGGAACTAGAGAAGTCTGAAACTCACAATGTTTCCTGTTCTTCTTGGTTAGAGCCTGCATTCCCCTCTGCAGAGGAAGAAGCTGCTTCATCAGATACTGACTTGGAAGATGTAAACTGACCCTTTTTTCGCTGCATCCTGCAACAAATCCAAGAACCATGAGATGCAATAGACCACCGATCAATTTGACCAAAATTACTTCAAATGACCACCCTCACTAGACCCTGCACATCAAAGAATAGGCAAAGACTGAACTTCAGAGCTCCAAATTTCTATTATAATAGATGAGTGAGTGGTGAAGTGGTATCAACATGGCTGTTTTTGGTCTTTAAAATTGCATCTGAGGGTATTTTAGACACTTGACAGTTGACTGCAACATGGCAGAACCTAAAACTGAATAGACACGTAACTTTTTACACTTGACAATTCACTGCAATGTGGCAGCACCCTAAAATTGAATAGACACGTAGTAATTTTTTTTCATTTTACTTTTATTCTCATCTGGCCATTTCAGCCACCCATCCCATCTCCACTAAACAATCCAGTGCCGCCTTGAAAAAATTGTACACGGTCCAAATTGACTCTTCGGTAGCATTTTCTGGTGGAACAAGTATATTAGGTTTTATAGAGCCCCTAATTTTACATCAAAGGATAATCTGCTAATATATGAATGCAATGGACTCATGCAGAGGGATATATAGGGTTCATATAGCCAATCCCATCTAATTTGGGATTGAGGGTAGTTGATTTATTGATCGAACAATGGGTTCTCCATTTGTTGGCAGTTAACCAAATTGAGATATTGCTGCTAGCGTTGCTTTTCGTTAAACCGAGGAGAAGCAAAGCAGTACAGACAGTAGGCACCAATGTTGGCATTCCATTTTATTCTAATGCACAGTTTTATACAATAAGTAGCACTTTGGTAGTACTTCAACTGGTGTAGCAGACTGCTGATAGATTTTAGCTGTTGTCAGTGCAATTTAGAGATCAATCTGTGCATTTTACACGTTGAAATTGATTAAATTTTAGCTGGAGTAATTTCAGTGGTTAGACCGTCTTTGTTGTATGGGGTAGAGTGCTGGTCAATCAAAAACTCACATGTTCAGAAGATGCAGGTCGCTGAGATGAGGATGTTGAGATGGATGTGTGGACATACCAAGAGCGATAAGGTTAGGAATGAGACCATTTGGGAGAAGTTGGAGGTGACTCCTGTGGCTGACAGGATGAGAGAAGTGAGACTACGTTGGTGTGGACATGTACAAAGAAGAAGTATCGGAGATGCGAAAGGTTGGAATTAGAGGTTACTCAGAGGGGTAAAGGTAGACCGAAGAAGTATTGGGGAAAGGTGATCAAACAAGATATGGCAAAACTTTATCTCACCGAGGACATGACCTTAGACAAAAAGAAGTAGAGGTCGCATACTAGGGTAGCAGGCTAATGAGTTAGTGAGGATAGAATGTTGTCCGGCCTAGTGATATAGTAGGTTAGTAGGAGTAGTCGTTTTTATCCTATGTTGCCATTATCCACCTTATATTTGTTACTTAGTTATTTTTTACTGTTACTTTTTCGTATTTACATACTATCATTTGCTTCATTATTAGTTAAGTCTTTTTTCTGTTCTTTCCTTTTTTTCCATATCTAGTATTTTCTGCTTATGGGGCTTGATTCTTGAGATGAGGGTTTTTCAAAAACAACCTCTATCTCTATGAGGTAGTGTAAGGTTTGCGTACATTTCACCCTCCCCAGATCCCACTTGTGGGATCACCCTAGGTATGTTGTTGTTGTTGTTGTTCCTATATCTACAACCCAAAAATTATGGCTCACTTCTAACAGTTCCCTTTTTTCTCAGATCTGTTCTTTGAGCTACTAAAAGGTAATGGGGTTATATTTTCTTGTTAGATCTCTACTTTGTTTTTTCAATTTTCGACAGATCTGACTCTTTTTCCAGTTAGTTGTGCAATTCTTTGAGATGGGTCAGCTGTTATATGCACTTCTCTTTGTATTTTTTAGTTTTGTTGTACATATGTTTCCTTCTGTTTAGATTTGAATTTGAATAACAAGATGGTTCCTTTGCATATTTTTCTCTAACATTTTTACTATTGTTATTATTTGTATAATTGTGTATCAACTCTTTTGATCAGAGGTTCCAATATAGATGGTAACTAATCAGGTTTCATCTTAGACCTCTCAGCTTTCCTCTGCACTAAGAATCAACCAAGTGATTCTTTTGTTGTATTAATTGTTTCCATTAAGATCTATTCGTGTTATCAATACTTCTAATACATGATTGAAAGCAAGAGATAATTAATGACGATTTAGAGTTCAATGTGTATGTCTTTACATAGTAATACTATTAATTGGATTTTGATTCTATGATAATCACACACGATGAGTGACGTCCATTCACAAATGAGTTTATCTACTGCTTTACTGAAGATTTGATAGAACCTTTTTTAATATAGTTGATAGTCTGCAATTTCGAAAATGTATATATTTCTATTCAAATCGCCTGAGTTTTCTTTACTTTCTTTTCGTTCTCTGGATGAAATTGTCCAGATACATCTTTTATTGTGCATATTGATCTCAATAATAAAAAGTTCTCGGTAGATATCTGTCTATTAAGTGAAGCATATGTTTGTTTATGGAGTTAAAACTATGACTTTGGAGCCTATTAATTTTTACTTTTGATGATTTTCTTCTTTCTTTCCCGAACATCTTTGTTATTAGTATGTGTCATTGTATTAATATATATTTCTACATTTGCAGCTAAGCTTAACGTAGCACACAGACTAATTCTCGACGCAAGCACTCTCAAATTCGAAGATTAGACATGTAAAATTCAGGTTGGAAATCAAGAAATATCAGTTGTTGCTTTTACAGGATAAAGAGGTGATTCCAATAAACCATTATAATTTGATGTGCTTAAGACACATTTCGTTCTTGAGGAATAAATACTTTCTGTGAATTTAACAAAATACATATTCACTTTCTGAGGTGAATGTTACAATACTTAGTAAAGTTTATAAATATGAACACTTTCAATTTGTCGGTCTTTTTTCATGAAAACTAATGAGTGTTTTTTTATTATGATTGTAGAGTTAGTGCTAATGGAGTTGAAGGGAGATGAGAAAAATTATACAGCGAAGAAAGGTGTCATAGAGATTGTGAATAAAGCGGGTTCAAGATTCTGTTGGATTTGCTGATGTACAAGTAGCGGAACCCAACTGGCCATCAATTGAAAAACCCACAAAACTTCAAAGATGCTGTTGGGTGTAGGAGGTTGAGTACTAAAGAGTTGAAATATGGTGCTAAGAAAGAGGTTAGTTGAAAAGGGTGATGGTGGGTTTTTGATGAAAGACAAGAAACGGGGCTTAAATGGTATTCTGAAATGCTTAAATATTATGCTGCTAAGTTATGTTTGAAGGAATTTGAAGGGTAAAGCTCTACATGGTGAAATGATTAGGTGTGGGGTAGAACCAGGTTCACATTTATGCGTTTCTTTGATTAATTTGTATTCAAAATGCGGGGAATTAGTTTTCGCAGGCAATGTGTGTGTGATTTAATTTCCACCAGAGATTTTGTGTCGTGGACAACATTGATAGCAAGGTTTATAGCTCAAGGATATGGGAGTAAAGGGATTTGTTTATTTCGTGATATAAGGGGAGAAGATATTAGGCCTAATGAGTTCACTTTGGCAACAGTTTTAAAGGGTTGTTCGATGTGTTCAGATTTGGAGTTTGGGGAACAAATACATGTTGAGGTTGTTAAAGGTGCAGTCATGCACAAATATATATAAGGTTCTAATACAATTCCTGAAGCAGAAGATTTTCCTGAAGTTATCTTTGTTACCGTTAAATTCATTTCGTATGGATATATTCGTGGTTGTGATTTGGAGTATAGGCAATAGATCGACATGGCAAATGCAGTGCGAAACTCTTTTTTGCATAATATAGAAATTTGTACTTAATTTTTGCATTTGTATAATATAGCTTTCTATGATAGTTAATATTATCAAAGTTTGAAGTATTTGTGTGATTGTGAGATCATAACAAAAGATTCAAAAAAATCAAATGATTCATTCAAATATGTGCACGGGCATTACTCATCTAGTAGAAAAAGAAAAAGAACCAAGTAACCTCCCTACAAAACACATGGGGAAAGAAAAAGATATTGCATTCACAACATTTACAGTCACCAGCCCACAAATAGATGTCACTATAAGCATCTTTTAGCAATAGCCATTTTACTTCCATAGGAGAGTAGTTCCAAATTGACATGCACACCAAATGAAGATGCAACAAGCCTTAAATGAGAGATAAGTCAATGGAAGATTCTATTCACTAGCATTAATATAATATTTGTACATATTACCACATCCAGCTTGACACCCAGAATCTACCCACCAAATCAAACTGCAGGTTCTGAGTGAAGACTGGTACCAAGTCAACAGATTGACAAGGTATGTGTCACTCTAGAGTGCAAATGCCATTAGGCTCCTTCAAAGTTAACTCCAATGATCATGTAACAGAAAGTGCATCTCCACTCATGGATCCATTATGAGTGTAAGGAGGTCAGGATATTACACTGTCATATTCACATGTCAAGCAATGGCTTATTTATGTTTAAAATTTTCAGTTCATGCTCACTTCCACTTTTTTCATTTAAAAGGGGGGTTGCCCATGCTCTGCACTACAACACTCCCTGTCCCTTCTCTGCTTGATGGATAGTACTTTGGCCTAAACATCACCATCTATAACACTGAATCCCTTTCAGCTGGAGCTAAGAGGCATGTGCTGGAGTTTTTCCTTTTTTTCACATTTGGAAAGATGGCATATCTCCATGACTTTCTAATCTTATGTAATGTTTACATATAAATGATTATGTTTATCAACTTAGTGATATCAACATCTCCCAAAAGGTTTTTTAGAACTTGCAGCTTTGTTTACTGGAGGTCCATCTCACACAAGAGAATCATAAATCAGTACCCATCTATCCTGATTTAAAAAAAAAACACTAAAATAAAACAACGGATAATTTCATTGACCTCCCTCCAGGTTTTTTTTAACACTAAGTTTCCATGTAGTTTGAGATAACACCAACCTTCCTTAGTTTGATATTTTGTAACCAAACAAGTTTTAAGCAATAAAAATCATGTCTAATCCAAGTTTACCATAGTTAAACTTTATTAACTGCCCTTAGTTTGAAGTCATCCATACTTTCCTGGCCACCCTAAATTTGCCAGCTGCAGATTTTTATGTTTTTCAGTTGTTGAGATGGAAAATATCAAGCACAACTAAAGAAAATTAGCACTTTACCTGTTTACCAGCAAAATTAGCTGTAAATTGGGGGAAATCTTGCTAGAGGTCAGAAGCATCCATTACCGACAGTTTGAACACGATAAATCAGGAAAAAGAAAAACAGGAAACTAGAAAAAGAAGAAAGTCTCCAAAGGATCCATAACTTTTACAGTTGCAAAAGGTAAACTTGGAATATAAATAACAACAACAACATACCCAGTGTAATCCCACAAGTGGGATCTGGGGGAAGGTAAAATGTACGCAGACCTTAACACTACCTCATAGAGATAGAGAGGCTGTTTTCGGAAAACCATCAGCTCAAAAGTATCAAGCAAACTTGGAATATACATAATTTTTATTATTTGAAAGGGAAATGAGAGTAATACCTAAATCACGAGGGAGGTAAGCATTATGAATCCAAACCTGAGGGGAGGGGTCTTTTTGAAATCCATAACACTAAGTAAATAATAAACCACTGATATATCAGGAAAGGAAAAAACAACTAATTTTTACCTCACTCACTCCATTTTTTTTTGGGGGGTGGGTGGGTGCGTGGGTTTGGTTGGTAAGTCTTGCTCGCTCTAACATAAAAGCAGGAGATTAGAATTAATTCATACCATGCAATTAGCAGCACAGAAATAACAGAACTTCTAGATTCAGTAAAAATCTAGAACTAACAGAAAGGTATCATAACAATATGCCTTATAAGGAGCAAGTTGTCACTTTTTCTATGAAGCATATGGGAACAGTTTGCTAATGTTAGGCAATTCTTTGTTCTCACACGCGCCATCACATTGCTATCTAGAACAAAAAGAAGAGACAAATGTAAAGCTTCAAATAAGTGTATTTAATACTCCAATTCTAACCAAATTAGAGGTAAGTTCAATTAGAGACCTAATGGAAATTGGTGGAGACAACTAGTGATTAGTCATGATACATCAAAAATGGAGGAATTATTTATCCAACACTTCTGACGTGATTTTTAAGGAAATAAATGAAGCTGTATTACCGAAGTGCAACTTCTTTCCGAACAGTGTATCGAATCTTTTTATCAAAACATCTTTCTTTCCTTTTTTCCCTAAAACGACTCAAAGAAGCCGCCCTTTGTGGTTGATTCAATCTTCCAGGACCTTCACTTGAAGCCTATGAAATTGCAAGAGAAGAACCATAAATGATTGCAAACCAGTGTAACAAAAAAACAGTACAGGAAGGAGTAAAAATGCATACCCGATGACTCTGGGAAGCCATATTGACAGTAGGGATGCCAGCAGGGACTTCATATCCCCCCAACAGCAGCAGCACTGCCTGAACCTGAAAATCAACGGAGACCCAAAAAGCATAATTTCTCCATATAGTGATTACCTTAAAAGACGAAATTATTCATCATTTCCAACCAAAAAAAAGGGACCTATTTAGAGAGGAAAAATCACATAATATTCATTTAGCTGACCTCATCGCGATTGAGGCATAATTGACTTCAAGATTGATTCATCATGATGCATGTTGATAAGCAGACAGTAATTCAAACAAACTAAGCCAGATAAAACTCCACCCATCTCCATAAAGTTCTTAAACTTAAGAGTCACTCCTACATTTGGAATACCAAAAACCTTGGGTGATCCCTTTGCTTGAAAGGCTAAAACACTTCTCATACAAACTCATCATTCACATACAACCAAATCTTAAGAATTACAAATTCCCAAGTCTTGAATCACCTCAATCACAAAAGCAACATCAACAACACCTCAATCCCAAGCTAGTTGCAGTTGGTTATATGGATCCTCTATATGCATTTTGCTCCATTTGGACATGTTCATTCCATTAAAACAGACGTTTGCCTGGACTTATATTCCTAAAAACTTTGTTTTTTTTCAGTCCTTGTGGAAACCATGTAATGTTATCCATGAATATGCTAAGCAAAGGCCTTATTAACGGGAGATGTATGCCTAGATTTATGTGTCATAGTGTCTCTAACAAAACCCTAGTTTATGGTATGCTTTTAGAAACCAACTAATCCATGTGGTATCAACCTAATACTAAGCAGAACTCGTCATGATAAGTGAGCCAATAGCTTCATGAGCCAATAGCTTCATCCAGAAACACATTTAACAGATGGAGACATACTTCAAATAATAATTCACTTGGGCAAAACACACTGCAAAAAGGCGATCAAAATTCCCAAGTAAAGGCGTAATTATTTGTACGAAAACAAGAAGAAAGTCCTAAATCAAAGAAGCACCTTTTCAGGAGAAACAGCATCATACACAAATACTTCGCCCCGAAACGACAGCGTAAGCTGATCGCTACTTCCTCCGCCTACCATTTCCGAGCCAGGGACATACAGAGCATTATGCGAAACGCCTTCCACACCATTCAGTGCCGCGGCTGTAGTAGCCATGGTACCATCGGCGCCAATGTGAAGCGCCAAAGAATGCCTGGGGTGGTTATGGTCGTAGCCAATGTGATGAGAAGAGCCTTCTATGGACTCCATCCCTCCTCCACTTCCAGCATCGCCGCCACCGCCGGAGAGGTCATCGTCATTGTCGTCGTTGTCGCCACCGCCAGCGGCGACATGAGTCTCTTGCTGTACTGCTGCGGTCATTGTTTCTCTTCTGTACATCGCATCTCTAGTCGCTGTTCCTGAAAAATCCTAACACAAATACTATTACTTTGAAGTACGTAGCCGGTTTGTCATTACTGGAACTGTGAAGCAAAATAACGCACAAATAATACAAATAATACATAAATTTTAAAAAAAATAAAAATAAATTTGATGTAAAAAAATCTTATACTTTGCAAAATTTTTATAACGAATCATTAAAAAAGAGTCATCAACTCTAAAGTGTAAAAATTGTTTACACTTTAAAAAAATGGAGATGATCAAAGAGATTAACGGGAAGGTATATATGTAATTAATGAAGAACGATTTTGATAAATGAATACTGCATAAGGATGAAGGTAGGAGATGTGGTATGCTGATAACAAATAATTCTGAATTATTTAATGGATAGCTTAAGTCAGCCAGAGGCCTATCAGTTATTGCAATGGCGAGACTCACTTACAATCAAATTGTGAAACGATTTATCAGAAGATCAAAATTTGTCAATTAATTATTACAACAAAAGCAATAGTAGATGCCTAAATCATTTAAAATATTTGAGGATAATCGTAAAAATTCACAGTGTCACACTCTCATCAACTATCATCAACAAAAGGAGAACATATTTGAGGTGCAAACATATATGCATCATGCCCATGACGGTAATATACACATTGTAAATGCATCGCAAAGAACATGTCAATATGGTAAATGACAATCATATCACATTTTGTGTTCTCCTGCAAGAAAAGGATTTTAATCAAATTGGGTACCAAGCATGGGAGCATATGACTGTTAACACCCAACTTTAACCGACTTATATTCGTTTCAGATTGTCATTTAATTGAAATAAGTATTTTTGAAACATTTTAAATAATAGCGTCTATTTGCAATTTTGTCCAAATAATTCGGTATATTTAACATTTTTTATTTTCAAAAGATTGTTCGTAAACCATTTTGTCTTTTTTAATAACCTTTATTATTATTATTATTATTATTTAACTTTTATTATTAAGTGTTGAGCAGGACCTTCTTAGGGTAGTAGGACTTTTACGAGGCCGGGACAGTATTTATAAAGTTAAATCTATTTTATAGCAACACCGCGGATTAACCGTCATAGA
>JAOTQJ010000002.1:11686019-11697446 GCA_025642045.1 Solanum sejunctum | reverse complement strand
TTTTTACGCATAGAAAGGCTTAAGTAAGTAAATACGTACGTACATACATACATACATATATATATATATATATATATATATATATATATATATATGTATGCCCTAGCCGCGTCGCACCAGGGGCACGGATCGATTCTATTTTTCAAAAATTTTGGAGAATGAAATTTTGATATGGTTGCTCTAAAATCGGGGTTAGACCCATTTTTCACTCATTTTGCCCCCTGATCACAAATATGAAGTCGAATTTGTTATATCATGCATGGATTTTGAGATATATAAAAATTACAATTATGGGTATTTCCGAGGCACATTTTCGGACACTTTTTTTTGGGCTTTGCAAGCACTAAAATCACCTTTCGAAATCGATGGAACCATCCAATCAAAGCAGCAGAATTCAAAATGTTGACCAATTCAAACTTAAGTCAAACTTAAATTCATTTTTCAATTCCAGACCGAAAATCCTCAATAACAACTCTAAATCTCAAAACTAAACTAACTTAGACCACCTGAAATATCAAAACTCTAGCGAAACACCCAAAAATCAAGGCAAAGCTCATTCTAGCACTAAAATCACCTCTCGAAATTAGTTGAACCATCGAAAATTCAATCAAAGCAGTAAAACTCAAAATGTTGACCAAAATCAAATTTAAGTTAAAGTTTAACTATCTACCAATTCCAAGCCTAAAATTCTCATAACAACTCCAAATATGATTCAGACAACTTTCCTAGACCTATTTTCACATTCTGAAATTGATGAAATCGGCGAAATTCTATTCCAAGACTTGAATCTCAAATGACTCAAAATTTCAAAAATAGGCAACTTAACCTTCAAAATTTTAATCTCTAACAAAAATCTCAACTTTTACAAAATTCTCAAAAATCAACTTTTAAAATCAATCAACTAAGGCCACTATCAAGAGGATAAAACGATAATTTTGTCAAAAATATCAAAAATAACCTTCAAGATCATTAAATGCTATTTCAATAGATTTCACTTTTAAAATTAGTTAATTAAAAATGAATGACATGACATAGAGCTCATAGATTGACTTCTGGCTTATAACTTAATAAATCAAAAACCACAAACTAGAATTTTCAACTTATAATTTTTGACTTATTTTTATTATTTTACCTTAAAAATAAATGCTTATAAATATTTTTTAACTTTATATAAACAATTCAAAATTACTTTAAAATAAGTATTTTGATTGAAAAGCACCTAATATCAGTCAATCAAAATAGGCACATAATCTCATCAGATGTTGGTATCATCAGTGTGATTGAGAGACGTGCATGATCCTATTCTGGTGCTTGCATGAAATGGTAGAGAGGAAAAATATCAAAACAAAATAAGCGAAAGTGTTAATTAGGCTCTTTGACCAAACCTTTTTGAAAAAAAAAATTCATAAATATGTCTGTCTAATCTATGAAGAAATGTTCATAAATATCATCCTTTCATCTTTGGGTTTAAAAATATCTCAAAAATTTATTTTTGAATTCAAACATACGCCTCAACTTAACATGAATAATCAAGTCAACTTTAATTCTTTTAAAAAATCATGTGACATTTTCTAGTTGGTTATATGTGTTCATAATAATTCAAACCATATGTTTTCATAATAATTCAAACCATCCAAACATTTAAAAATTACTTATTTTATTTTTATTATATTTTTGGTTTATTATACTTTTGGTGTAAATGGTCAAGTTGGTAAATTCAAAGTACGTAAGTTTATTTTATTTTTGGAAATTGTATTTATCTCTCAATTTTTTTACTTCTAACCTAGAGTTTTTGTAAAACACTACCCAATAAAAATTTAAGTGTTCAGTTAATTTCAATAGTTATCACTTATTCAAATGGATTAGAGATCTTTTACGTAAGTGGCATATAAGAATTTTAATAAAAATCATGAAATGGGTGGGTTTAAATTATTGTTAACACTTATGACTAATTAGAAATTGTCACGTGACGTTTTAAAGAATTAAATAAATAATTGTGAATGCATATGACCAATTAGAAAATATCACATTGCTTTTAAAGAATTAAAATTGACTTAAAGTTGACTTGAGAGGTATTTTTAGACCCAAAATTAAACCATAGAGGTATTTTTAGACCCAAAGGTAGAAGAAGGATATTTATGAGTCTTTTCCCTTGAAAAAAAAATCCTTAACCTAGGCGATGTTAAAAGTACTGATTGAACTCACTCCCATCTTAACAATTGGATTCTACTTTATCTTATTACATAGCGTATGACATGCAAAACTGAAAACTGCTACAACCCTCACATGGACATGTAGTTATTCCAAGTTGATATGTTAAACAGCACTATGTATTCAGTATTAGCACAAATTCCACAATTTGTTTTATTGTAAATATGTTCCTGAAGGTACAGTTCATGGCCATGGCCAATGAACATGGAAACTTTGTGATACTTAACAGATTGTCCGAAAGAAATTACCTGTGTTTCTTCCTTAATGATCAAGGGAACTTAACCACTCTTATGTAACAAGGGATCAGAAATGACTTGTGGCTCAAAATCCTGTTTCACATAACGAGCAAGCAGGTCAGCATAGACTTCATAACGAGCAGTCATTCGAAATCCCCACTTGTCCTTCAACTGGCGGCAAAGGTTGAGATTCATATCAGATATCAACAATCCATCCTTGTGACGGGACAGAGACGGCGTACATGAAGCATCAGGTGCAGAAAAATAACTGGAACCATAGAAATGCCCAAAATCTGCATGTTGTGGCTTTCCATCTCCGGAAGTGAAGGGATTGGGGAAAACTTCTGTTCCCACACGGTTAATTGAACCAACAAAATAACTATTTGCTATTGCTGCATTGCGAGCCTGTTTCCAACACAATGGCAAACAAAGTTCAAAAAACTATATGGTGTTAACTAATGGCCCCACCAATTATAACTTATAGTACGTTTTATGTCATTTCCAAACAATATGCATTTCCTCTATCTGAGTTTATACGGCACACTGCACATGAAATTTCGAGAGTTAATCAAAAAAATTTATACTGCTCTTAAATATTTTAAGTTGTTAATTATTGTGGTTTATTAAATCATCTTGGAGATTGTGTCATGCTTACTCTCAAACTCTTCGTTTACACAGTAGTGATATTTTTTGTTTCTCTCTTCATCTTTGGATTCCTATCTAATGATCCCGGACGTAATCCATTGTGATTATAGTTCTTTGTTTTGTTTTGTTTTTGTAATTTTCAAATAGTATATGTTATTTCCTCTAATCTCAATTTATGTAGCATCGATAAAATTTCAAGAGTAGTGCAATTTTTTAATATTATCTTAAAAATTTAGCAATGAGAAATAATTTTATTACTCCCTCAATAAAAACATACCCAGTGGAATCCAACAAGTAGGGTCTAGGGAGGGTAAAATGTGTGCAGAGCTTACCACTACCTCATAGAGATAAAGAGGTTGTTTTTGAAAAAACCTCGTCTCAAAAATTATGCCCCATAATCAGAAGTTACTAGATATGGAAAAAAGGGAAAGGAAAAGAAAAAAAGGAAAACGACTAATAATGAAAAACAAATGATGATATGTAAATACGATAAAAGTAACAAATATAAAATACAAAATGGATAATGACCCCACAGGATATAAAGACACAACTAATCCTACTAACCTACAATATCACACGACCAGACATTAACCTACCCTTACTAGCCTATTATCCTTCCGCCCTAATATGCGACCTCCACTACTTTCTATCTAAGGTCATGTCCTCGGTGATATGAAGTTTAGTCATATCTAGTCTAATCACCTTCTCTCAATACTTCTTCGGTCTACCTCTACCCCTCCGTGTAACCCCTAATACTTTTGTCCTATTTTATGCGCACCATTTTTAGTTCGTCCTAAAAAAATGTCACCTTTTTATAATTACAAAAATTTTAACTTTAAAATTTTGCTGGATCCCTTTAAAATTCTCTTTTTGTCCTTAATGAGATGATTCTCGA
This sequence comes from Solanum sejunctum, assembly GCA_025642045.1. NCBI lineage: Eukaryota > Viridiplantae > Streptophyta > Magnoliopsida > Solanales > Solanaceae > Solanum > Solanum sejunctum. The sequence goes on along the minus strand of JAOTQJ010000002.1, from coordinate 11,693,459 downwards.
TCACACATATTTAAAAATTGTTTTAAACCACAAATTTCAAAAGTTTGTTTTTCTTAAATATTATGTCAAGTTAAAGAATGTCATTTAAAATAAGATGACGACAACAACATTCCCAGAGAAGTTCCACAAGTGGGACTGGGGAGGCTAAAATGTACGCAAACCTTACCACTACGTCATAGAGATAGAGAAATTGTTTCTAAAAGACCCTCAACCCCAATATATCAATCCCAAAAGCAGAAAATACTAGATATAAAAACGACTTGAATGGAAAGCAATTGACAACTCACAAATACAATAAAAGTATCAAAATAAACGACAACCACTAACACCATAATATATAAAGACGCAACTAATCCTACTATATCACAAGGCAAGACATCATCCTACCTCTACTAGCTTACTAACCTTCTACAGTAATATGCGACCTCCACTCTTTTCTATCTAAGGTCGTATCCTCGATAATATGAAGTAGTGTCATATTGTGTCTAATCACCTCCTCCAATACTTTTTCGGTCTACCTCTACCCCTCCGCATAACACCCTAAATCCAAATTTTCGCACCTCCTAACAGGAGCGTCCATTTAAAATAAGACAAAAAGTGTAATTAAATTTAGATACATAAAATAATTAATTTTTGCTCGAAAACATAACAAGGTAGTCCAAAAATAACTGTGAAGATTCAAAATTACAGAAGAGACATGCAGAAGGAGAAAGAACATACTGCAATATTTTGTATGATGGGATGTATGGGGCCCGGATAATGATGTGTCTTTACATAAGCAATGCTTGTGTCTTTTTAAGCATTTATAAAGTCTATATTATTCAACTACCAAAATGCCTCGATGGATTTGTTGTAAAAAAATGCAAAAGAATGGCAAATAAGACTTGAAAGAATGAATTTTTTTGTAAAAAAATGCAAAAGAAGGGGCAAATAAGACTTGAAAGAAATACTGATGTATTACCAGCAGAAGACACAATGGAAATTAGAAGGAAAAATTAAGAAATACACAACTCCACAAATCAATTGTATAAGCAATAACAGCATGTAGGAAGAACAATTAAAAAAAAAATCCCTGGCTGGGAAGCAGGCATATCGTCCAACACCTGCTTCCCTAACCACTTATATATAGTCGAATTTTTGTCAAACTCAGATTAATTCGTTGTAACTGACAGTGTTAACATTGGTTTGGTTAGTCATACTTCCTTGGAATTTAACATGTCTCTGCTCAAACTACTGTGATCCCTAAGGCTAAACACTAACTGAGGTAAAGTAGTAGCATACCAAATAAAGGAAATACCGAAATAGTACCTCTATGGGCCACATTGGTTCACTAAGTTCACCAACGGTAGCTGATGGGTTGAAGACAATCTCTGCACCATTTAACCCGAAAGCTAACCAGTTCAGAGGATGGTGCCTTCCATAACATATATTAACAGCAATCTTGCCATATGCTGTCTCAAACACAGGATGGCCAGTGTTCCCTTCCATATAATATGTACTCTCGTTGAAGTCCCCAACTCTAGGTATATGATTCTGTGAATTTCAGAGTATTAGTTCCTGGAGAATACCAAATGTTGTAATTGGTTATCGGGATTTACCTTCCGATGTTTCCCTATTATGTTACCATGATTTCCAATTATTACTGCTGTGTTCCACAGAGTTTCTCCATGGTTCACGTCCCTCTCAAGAATTGGACTAACGATAACCATGTTATACTGTTGTGCAAGTTGCTGAAGAAACTTTGTTGATTCTCCATCAATCTGTTCAGCAAATTCGCACCATTTTTTCTCACGAGTACAAAATGCAAATGGCATCGTCCATGCCTCCTGTGTACAAGTAAAAGAGAATATCAAAATAAATGAACTCTTAAAAGGATAATAAATCATCAGACTTACAAAACCAAGTCATAACTCACTTGCAAGCATAGAATGTTGACTCCTGAAGAACCTGCAGCATCAATCAGGGGAATTAACTTTTGAAATATGGCCCTCCTTTGGTTCAGGAAAGGTTCAGTTGTGGGTAGAACAACAGAATTCTGAATGAGGCCACACCTCACAATCCGAGGTCCTCTCAGTGACTCTTTGTCCGCAGAAAAACTAAAAGCCTGAATTTATGTGAAAAGAATTGATGCATTAAACAATGTAAGATAAAAATAATGGTGAAAACTGAGAAAATTTAGTCATGGACCATAATGGTGGTTTTGTCCCCTCCCAGGCAGTTGTCCTGTGATCTGCCCAATCAGCCTCATGCATACAATCATATCTACTTGAGTTGTGGCGAAGTTAGGAATTTTGCTAAGCGTGTTCAAAATTTTAGCATATATCTCTAACAAAAAAATTGTTTTTAACCAACACACACTATTATTTTCCATAAGCACAATAGAATATGTCAATGAAGGAAGTTCGAGTGACCACCCAAGGGTCAATGTATTATGCCACTGCTAGAGAATAAATAAAACTATGTAAGATTCAAGCCAGTGTGAAATCCCAGAATCGATTCCACTTTTGTTATTTTTAACCAGAAATCATTCCATATATCCCTCATCCACCTTTTACTTTTATTCTTCTCGTGATCAATGGAAAACTCACTGCCTCTCCTTTCAATTATGTCAATTCTGAGAATTAGGTATAAATAATCCCCTTTTCGTAATCCATTATACCAAATAGATAATGAGGCTACCACTGAGCTGTTATGTTCTAGAGAGCAGAAGGTCTATATTCCCAATGAACATCTAAAAAAGTGATAGTAGATAATTGAGTCAAATTATGCCTGGTTTTCTTCATGAAAGCTGCCTTTGGCGTACAAATCTTCCTACTATAGCAGAACTTGATAAACCTAAAATACCAGCTATCTCAAATGTAAGCGCCCACCTGAAGATCAAAATCGTGTTTAGAAGAAAGAGCTTTGACAGGCTGCGGAAGATCAATAGAATCAACTTTATTTCCACAATTTAGGCCAAGAAGAATGCGATTAACTTCCTGCAAAGTAAAACTTATTTTGTCAGCATAACCAGAGAACGATTGCCTAACTCTCAGCAAGTGCATCAAAGGTAGAAAACTAAACAAAGACAATCACAAAACATGTATAACTAGGCTTCAATCAGAAACTAGTTTTCGACATCCATTTGGATGCCCAAAATTCATTCGTAATGGGACAGATCCAAGTAAATCTGACCTGGAAATGTTGGGGGCTGAGAGAAGCTTGAAGGAGACGATAAACAGAGTCAAACCCACAAATGGAACCGTTCTCTTGGATTGATCCATTTTCTGTCTCTTCACCCTCTGACTTCTCCATTTCTGCTTTTTCTTCTTGATTTGCTTATTGAATCAAAACAAATACAGATAGTTTTATGCAGTGTTTGAAGAATAACTCTGAGGAGGGTGAAAAAAAAAGTTAGACATGTTGACCAACGCCAAGCAAATTTTTTATTAATGAGGAAATTAAGTTAAACCGGTGAAGTATAATTTTAAAATTTATTAAGCTTTTAAAACATATAAAATACCATAATATGATAAATGACATAGTTATTTCAAAAATGATACAATATATAAATTGACCTTTTAATTTAGAATAAAATTTTATATTGAAACTCAAATTTTCAAAGTGCGCACTCCAACTTGCCTATCTTTTATCAAGTAGACACAGCTATGCAGCAGCTCATATGTATAAGATGCATTCTTTATAACATAAATTTTATGTCCAATGTCACTATGTCATATTATAAACTTATTCCACCTATTTATATATTTTTTTAAAAAAAAATCACATCATCTAACACTAATCCACCTATTTATAGTTAAAAAAAGTAAAAAAAATATTTGTGATTGGCCAAAATAAAATTATTTTATGAAAAATTTAAATTTTTAAAATTTAAATTTTTTATTCCACCCCAGACCCTCATCCCTTCAGCCCCCCTTCCCCCCACTCTAACTCCCAGCTCCATAAAAAATTAAAAAATTATTTTGTGGAAAATTCAAATTTTGTAAATTTAAATTTTTTTACTCCACCTCGGACCCTCATCCCTCCAGACCCCCTTCAAAAGAGACGGGGAACACTTGATTCTAATTTTGTCTCGTTCTTTCTGACTAGACGTTTAGATGATGACACCTCAATTAAGACTATCAGATATTTTGATTACAAGTTTTTTATTATAATTGATGAACATTCAAATTTGACTGGTTCTATTACCATTAAGTTCAGTATGAAAAATTTTACTGATTTCAAAACAATGTTAACTACAGAGATTGAAAAATTTCTTTAAATCTTCTGCATTTGGAAACTATTTGGACCCACCTAAGAAGATAACTCACCAATTCAAGATGGAATCAATGTACAAACGTCTCCGACATCTAATTCTGAGCAAGCAAACACAAGAAATCTGGATAAATTTTGTGGCATGCCTCTTCATTTTGGCATGAAAGAATTTGTCATTATCACTGATTTGACTTGTCATTTAATAGAAGATTATGATATTGGAAAATCATCATCTAAGGTTAAAAATAGGCAAGTAGAAACTATTGAGTTAGCAGGAAGGACCTTAACGAAGGAGCAACTGATGGCGGTTCTCGAATCGATTCTATTTCAAGAGATGTTAAAAAAAATGTGCTTGATATTTTTTTGTGCATTGTATTCTTCTTGGGAGAGAGTTAAACACAAAGACCCTGAATGAAATCGTGTTGATTTCAATTGATAAAAAGGCATTTTGTTCCCATGCATGGGATCATGACTGCTATGAGCGAACAGTTGAATATCTATTGAAGACTGTGAACAAAGATAAGAAGATCACTAATCTTCTTGATTGGTTGCATTGGTATGCACATATCTCATATTTGAAAGGTTGCATTGATATGCACATATCTCAACTTGACTTGTTGCATTGGTATGCACATATCTCATACTTGTAATGGTTGCATTGTTATGTACACATCTTATTGCATCTATACCACTTGAGATATTATGATACATTGAGACATTACAATATAAGGCCAACGACGCCTTGAGATCCTTGAGTAGGGGACCTGCGATGCCTCAAGATACTTCTGTTTATGGCTTGTGACGCCTGGAGATATTTGAATACATGGTCTGCGACGCCCCTGAGTTCTATCTGGTAGCTTCGACAAGATAGATGTGTACACTATCCCTATGACGATTGTGATTCAACCTCATACATGGCTTGTGAAGCCATTGCATTCATACACTTTATATGCATTGCATCATCGATTGCATTTACTGTCAGTAACTACTCTTGTTTATGTTTATATTATATACCAACCTTGTGATGCAGGTGGTAGAGATTCTTAGTTATTACATGCTTATTCAATTTCTCTTACCCAATTGGTTGAACCTACTGGGTACACTTCAGTGTGCTCACCCTTACTTTGTTTGCTCCCTGCAGATCAAGTATAGGGAGCCACACAAGGTAGTTGATTCTATTCCACTAGAGATCTCCATCTATCCCAGATCCTAGCGATGACATTCAGACTTTGAGTCGTCAGGGGTCTTTTGAGATTCCCTTTATTGCTTTTTATTCCAGACATTGTATAAGACTCTATCAGACAGCTTTGTATATTCATTTGAGACAGTTGTATTTGCTCATTCGTACTATCTTAGATTCTCTTGTACTCATGACTCTATGTTTTGAGATTTCATTATTATGGTGTGGTTGTTTTGCTTTAGTTTATTCTCTTTAGTTGCGATCCGGATTTGGGTCCGGAAAATCTATTTCTTAAACTCCCTTGGTGAGAATTGAGGATTTCAAGAGTTTGTTGAAGCATTTAGGGAAAGTTGTGCAATATACATGGTTGAACATGAGAAACAACTCTTGTTGAATAATATTCTAATGTCCTTCCATTTACTTTTGCAGGGTTCCTCTGTGGCCATATGGTAAACTAATAACCATAGGTTTGTTAGTAATACCCCAGTCTGACGGCTCGTGTTATTTTTATCAAAAACTTATTCATCCATGTTTGCTGGTGAAACTGCATGATGTTATCACTCAGTTTTATGGGATTTGCTATGTTTACCAATGGTTTCTGTATTTGTGTTTGTCTGTCAATCTTCAAATTGTTACTGACTTGTTGAATAAGCCAATGGAGGATCCATCTCTCAAGAATGAATCGTTTCTGGCTACCGCAGAGAGGTATCTTGAAGCAAATGGATCTGATGCTCTGTTGGAACTTATTGCAACCAAGGTATGCCAGATGTTATTTCAACATTGAGTAGCCAGCGCATTCCTAAACTGGACACACACTTGTTCTTATGTACATAAGCTAGTTATATGAGAATCAAGACTGTTAATCCATTTCAGTCACCAAAAGTTAGATTCCCACTGTTACAGAAGCAAATGTATACATTCCACTGGTTTTTATTGCAACTTTGGGCTTGACTATCTATATTTTTAGCAGGCATTATCAGTATACTTATCATGATATCCAATTTCCAGTACAAGGATTATAATTTGAATCATAATGCATAAGAGATCAAGACTACTACTACTAGCGTGGAAGCAGGAACGCTTACCCCCAGAGGTGCTTCAACAGTTGTTCCAAGCTCCCTGTACTGAATGAAACAATTTTTAACTTCCTGTAGTTCTGCTTTATATGCATTTTCAATCAATAATGAGTTGGAAAGCGACATTAGCTACCACTTTAGTACCAATTGAATGTGTGCATGTTTATTATATCATTACACTGTTTTTGAAGCTTATTTCCAACAAAATCAAGAATACTTGTTTGCATAGATGCAGTGCTCCTTCCAACTCATAAATTATTGAATGTAAATGAGCTATGTTAGATTATGCAGCTATCAGTATACTGAAATAAAGCATGAAAGAGTGCATTTTCCTATGTTGGCAACAGATTTTGTAGTGAAAATCATTGTCTGCTCACATACTTTCATTTCTTAAAATCTCGTAAATAACGCCATAGTTCCCCAAAGCAGACAATGTGTAAGGGTCATATGGTAAAGGGCATGACACTTTTTGGATAGCATGGAACATAGTGGAAAATTGTAATTTCCGTTGTTTTGTACTTGTTACTACTTTCTTGGTTTTGATTTCTAATGTTTTGTACTTCTTACAACCTTCTCGGTGGTGATTTCTAATGAAATTTTCTTTACATTATCCATAAAAACACAATAACAGACACTGTGTGTAGGGACCGCATGCACTCGAACCCTAACCCCACATTAGTATGATATTGTCTGCTTTGGGTCAAGCCCTCACGGATTTATTTTTGGACATCTCCCAAAAGGGAGATCATAAGCTACACCATCCAGAGATTATCATTTCAAATCTACCACCATCTTGTACTGCAACAACCTGCGGGACACACCGCCCGATCATCCTGTTGAGAAGACTTTCGATACAAGACACCCTTGTAGATCTTTGGTCTAATGCCACACCAGTAACTCCGCACACGTCGGTCCATTACTCCTGCCCTC
>JAOTQJ010000002.1:11666136-11679242 GCA_025642045.1 Solanum sejunctum | reverse complement strand
TTATTTAGAAGTTTAGTACTTTTTATACTTAGAAAAATTCAACTTATGCCCATTTGAATATAATTTAGAACTTGGAGCTTATATACTTGTTAATTGAATTTTAGTACTTTTATACTTAGAAAAATCTACTTGTACACTTTTAAAACTTGAATATACTTGAATATTTTTTGTAGATGGATAATCGTTTGTGAATGTATGACATGTATTGTGAAAATGATAGTTGGTTGAAATCTACTTTATTGACGGTGTTAGAACTTTTATCTATGTCATGACACTTAATAGTTTTATGAGAAATCAATTGGTTAGGTGTCTCAGTGCATATAGGCGCCTAAAATTCTTTAGTCCAGATGAAGTTATTATGCATTTGTATCTTAAGGGATTTAAGCCTAGATATTTCGTGTGGATAGATCACAGAGAAATAGAAGAATAAAATGGTGTGTTTTATAATACGATGCCAGTGGATGAATATAATATGCTTGTACCACATGATCAGATTACATTTGAACCTGATAGGAATCAACATGACACCTTTCAACATGATAGAGTTCATGAAATGATCAATGATACTTTCGGAGTTTAAGGAGGGATGGAACCTGATCAATTCTTTAATAAAGCTTCTAATGAAGAAGCTAAACGCTTCTATGTAGAATTAGAAGAGGCTAGTCGTCCATTACGTGAGAGGAGTTTGACATCCCAATTGTCTGTAGTAGTTAGATTAATGAATACTAAATTAGATTGGAATATTCCTAATGCGGCTATGGACTCAATGGTTGATCTCTTGGGCGAGTTGGTTGATCTTGAGTTAAACATACCCAGGAGTTTCTATCAAGCAAAGAGGCTTGTTTCCAAATTAGGATTATCACATCATACAATTGATTGTTGTATTAATGGCCGCATGTTATACTACAAGGATGATAGTGAATTGAAAAATTGTAAGTTTTGTTGTGATGCTCATTATAAGAGGAGCCCGCTAGAAAGATGGTTTCAATTAAGACGATGCATTATTTACTTCTTATTCCTAGACTAAAGAGGTTATATGCATTGATGAGGTCTGCCCCACATATAAGATGGCATCGTAAGTATAAAAGGCCTTTGGGTGTCTTGTCTCATCCATCTAATAGGAAATCATGGAAGTATTTTGATAATGTGTATCCCGACTTTGCTGGAGAGCCTAGATATGTTAGAATAGGGCTGTGTGCAGATGGTTTCACACCATTCTCTAATTTTACCATGCCTTATTCTTGCTGGTCGGTATTTCGTACTCCATATAATTTTCCTCCTGAAATGTGCACGACAAGTTCATTCATATTTTTAAGTTGTGTTATTTAGGATCCCCACAATCCAAAAAGTTTAGTTGATATCTATTTACAACCATTGATAGATGAGCTTAAACAATTATGATTTGAAGGTGTAGTAACGTATGGCATATCAACTAAGTAGAATTTTGTTATGCGTACTTGTTTAATATGAACTATTAACGATTTTCCTGCATATGATATGTTGTCTGGTTGGATGACTGCTGGAAAGCTTGCTTGTCCTTATTGCATGGAGTATAGTAAAGCTTTTATCTTAAAGCATGGTAGAAACAATTCATAATTTGATTGTCATCGTCAATTCTTGCCAATTGGGCACGAGTTCAGAAATATGAAGTATGCAATCAGAAAAAAAAACATGGTTGATAATGATCCTCCACCTTCATCATTAACAGGCCATCAAATTTGCGAGAGAGTTTCTCATTTGCCTAAAGTTACAGATTATTTCATACATGAAAGACTTCCTTGATATGGCGTTGAACGTAACTGGACCAAACAAAGCATACTTTGGGAGTTGCCATACTGGAAGGATAATTTTTTGCGACACAATCTTGATATGATACATATTGAGAATTTTTTTTTGATAATTTATTCAACACAGTGATGGATGTCAAGAGGAAGACAAAAGACAACCCAAAAACTGTATTGGACTTACAAAAATATTCCAAGAGGAGGAAATTGTGGCTGCAGGAACTACCAAATGACAAAATTGTAAAGCCCAAAGATAGCTTTTCATTCACAATGGCTGAGAACCATAAAATATATGCGTGGATGCAAAATTTGAGGATCCCAAAAGGTTATACTTCAAATTTAGGCAAGCGGGCAGATCTGAATGAAGGGAAGTTGATAGGTATGAAAAGTCATGATTGTTATGTATTCATAGAAACTTTGATTCCTATCACTTTTCGAGATTTACCTAAAAGGATATGGAAATATATTATAGAGATAAGTCTTTTTTTAAATGATTTATGTTCTGATCAGTTATTGAATAGTAGTTTAGACTAGATGAAGGAAAATATTTCTGTTATTATTATAAAGCTGGAGATAGTCTTTCCATGTGATTTCTTCGATGTGATGGAGCAGCTTCTGATCCATCTTGTGAAAGAAACCCATCTTGGTGGTCCTGTTCAGACACGGTGGATGTATCTATGTGAAAAGTAATGATTATTCTTACATAAGTAATTAAATCTTTGTATAATCTAATCATTCGTTAATATATTTGTATTCTTACATACATATATACAGAAAAATTGAAAGCTATAAGCGATCAATTAGGCAAAGGAAATAGGTTGAAGGGTCAATTGTGCAAGTTCATCTTGGTAGAGAAATTGGTGATTTTTACTCCTTTTACTTTGGGGATGAAGTCCCTTGTAGGAGCAATAAACTTACTCGCAATGATGAGGGTGATAGTGATCCTATGTTTCCACCTATTTTGATTTTTAATCAAAGTGGACGAGAATCTAAAAGGCGTGGAAGATGAAGCCTTACTCTTATAGAGTACCAATCAGCCATGACCCATATTTTTCTTAATTGTCCTGAAATTCAGCCATATATTGCGTCAGTGTTAAACTATGCTAACTTTAAATTATAAAATTAAAATTGAGAACTAACTCACAAAAAATATATCTATCAATAACAACTTGTTTGTAAATACATGGGGCAACAAAGCTATATATTCAAGATTTTCAACATGGTTAAAAGGTTATGTAAGTGTGAAGGTTTAAATATATTGAATCGATAAGTATAACGTTTTCACCTTATACCTAATTGTGTTATCTTTAATACAATATCTAGGTTTATGATGAATACTCAAACATCGAACATTCATCATTTGTGTGAGAGATCGTACTCTGGTCTGATTCTCAAGTTGATACACTCCATAAGTATTGTGTCAATGGTTTTAAGTTTCAAATTGAAGAAGTTTCTATGCACAAGAAAACCAATAACAGTGGTGTGTATATTTAAGGTGATGTTGATGGTAACGACTCTACTATTGAATTTTTGGGTGTCATTCAAGAGATTGTTGAACTAAGATATTTAGTCTGGCATAAAAACAAGATCGTATTGTTTCGGTGTAACTGGTTTGATCCATCACAAAGAAGCACAAGGGTGGACCAACAATATAACATTATTGAAGGTAAATACACCAGACAATACGCAAGCTATGACCCATTTATCATTGCCCAAAATACTGAGCAAGTTTATTATGCTTCATATCCATTCCATAGAGATAAGGCTGATTGGTGGGTTGTTATTAAGACAAAGACTGTGCATAGAATAGAAATTGAGAATGTGTTAGATGTGATATATCAAAATGATATCACACTTGTTCAACAACAAGTTGATGTTGAGTTGGAAACAACACTAGAACATCCTCAACAAATACTAGAAAAGGTTTCTGATGATGAGCTTGCAATACCAAATATTGAGGAACAAGTAAATAAGGAATATGAATCATTTGAGGAGGAGGAACAAGAGGACAATGAATATGAAACCACTGAGGATTAAGAATTAGTGGATGATGAAAATGAAAGAAGCGAAGAGGAATAGAATGATACATTATAAATAGCATGTCCGTTATTTATTATGCTATCATTAAATTTATTTAATTTTTTTTATATATTCAATTATTACTTTACATGCATATGTCATCTGGTGGTGATGGTCATAGACCTCGAGATCGTCTTGGGGCAAGCAGTTCTAATTTGGGCAAGAAGAAAAAGACTAGGGTACGTATTGATCCTGAGGATATTCCACGACATATTTTCTTTGCCCCCGATCTACCTAGGCGCACAACTATTTCTCCTACCATTGAGGTTGTTTCGTTTGGGACTATGGATCCTTTGACTTACCATAGCTAGTTTCGGAGATCACGCGATGCTTTTTCCTTATCACATCCTAGGTTCATTTCATATGGCCAGGCCAATCCACTACCCATAGTTATTGTTCCACAACATCATAGATTATCATCTTCAGGTACTTCATCTCCGAGTGTTCAGTCTCCCTCATCTCAGTCTCCTCACCTGTTGTCCCTCAGACTTAGAGATTTTAGTGAAGAGGCTGTTACTCCTCCATTGACTCAGCATAATGTGTATCCTTTGGCCTCAGCTTCACTAGCTTTTGCTACCACTCCCAAGGCAACACCAAATTTCACAAGGTTAGCTCCTGGCTAACAAGACAGGCTTGAAAGTGTTTTGATAGTGCCTGATGGAGTCTCGTAAGTTTGTTCTTCTAATTATTTTTTTTGCTACATTACTAAATATTCATGAACTAATATGTTTATTATTTGTCTGCAAGTGGCATCCATCGAAGCATGATGCCAAGGCCTTATAGGAGTGTGTTAGGAGTCTGTTTAATGAGCCATATCACTTCTGGGGAGAGATTCCACACAAAATTTGTCAGGCCATGTTTAATGAGTTTAAGGTATATAATTGGTTTACATATTTATTTTAAGTTAAGTTTATTACTTATAATATACTTTATCTAACTAATTATGTAATACTTTTCTTCTTATTTGTCCAGACTATGTGTACTTGGGACAAAAGTACAATATGATCATGGGGACCACATTTGAGAGGAAAGCGAGCTTTAGACTATCTAGTTGGCTCAAGAAATCACCAGAGGATGGTAAGACGGGGGTTGGTTGCAGCCACGCGTATATGAGTTGCGTCAGTATTGGGACATTGAGGAATTCAAAGCTTTGTCTGACCAAGCAAAAAAGGCTAGAGCAAGTCTTAAGGGTAGCTCGTTGCACATCGGAGGTGTAAAGAGTGTTAGGACTATTTCTCAGGACATGGTAAGATTTTTAAATTCAAAGTTTAAATCCATAGTCTTAAATACTTTTTTGATTGAATATTATTTGATTAATTATATTATTAAATTTTATAAAAGTAAGAAATGGGACGGGTTCCATTTTAGTATGAGGTTTTCATGAGAAATCATATTAAAAAGAAGAATAATGAGTCAGACCCAGATGTGTTGGTCGAGCTGAGGGCCAAACAAACTTATGTAAGCTTCTTAACACTTATATATACATATATATATATATATATATGGTATTCATTTTAACTCTGAATTATTTTTATAATATGTAGCAAGAGTATGATCGATACGTTCGTGAGCTTGGAGATGATGTCAAACTTACGCCTAAGTTGTCCTAACAAATTTGGACTGAGAAAGTGGTTAGCGGGAGCCAGAAAGGCCTAATATATGGTATGGGATCTAGGAATGACATACAACAAATCCAATCAGGTTTAGAAGACATTGGATCGTCGAGATAGGCCGAGGCCCTTGACCAGGTTCAGTTGGTTGCCATGTCTCAAAAAATACAAGAACTTTCAAATACATTCGTAGCTTCTGAGGTAAGGAGGATTGAGAAACAAAAATAAGTGGTACAAATCAAAGAACAACTGCTCAACCTCACCCATAGGCATGTACCATATCCTTTCGGTCCCGAATATGATAGTGAAGATGAAACGACACCAAAAAAGTGCCTAAAAATGTGCCTCAAAATACCCTGAATTTTAAATTCCATATATCTCAAATTCATATATGATATCGAAAATCTGACTTTATACTTTTATTCAGGGGGTCAAAATTAGAGGAAAAAAAGTTTAACCCCAATTTAAGAGCAAATGATTAATAATTTTATTTTTCGTAATTTTTCTTATCTAGAACCCCAATTCAAGTAGTCATTTATTTGGTACCGCCCAAGGGGCGAAAATTGATCCACAATAGTGCCGCAATAGGTCTGCATAGTGGACCAGACGCGAACCTTTGTATTTTGTTTCCAATGATTTTTATCTCTGTCCAAGACTTTTGAGTCTTTGGCCTAAGTGTTCCCTAACGTGTTTTTACCTATACTTTGCCATATTTCACCCTCATATCATTCTAAAATTTTCCCAATATCCTCTCAAACACTTAGCCATATATTTTTCACTCCCAAATTCAAATCTCAAAACCCTCATCCAAAATTAAGGATTTTCTTTAAGCTTCAAGCCTCCATTTTCAATCTTCATCAAGAGCTTCCTCAAAGCTAAGGTATGTAGGTTTTAGCCATTGGGTTCTTTCACCCATGGTACCCTAACCTCCTTTCTATTATATGAACATGTCTACGAACTATGTTAAAACTATATAAAGTTGCGATTATTTTGCTCTATTTTGAGCTATAACTCTTGGATCTATTGTAAGATTTGATGAAGGATTTTGATGTATATTGCTTAAGGGTATTGCAAGATGTTGATTGATAGTTTTACAATGGATTTTCTTGCATGATTTCATCTCTGTAATTCATGATTTTATACTAGCATTACACACCCTCTAAGTGTTTGATAAAATGTCCGGATGTGGTTTTTTGAGGAATTAAAGGTCCAAAGCATGAGATATGATATGATTGATGTTATGATGATGAAAGAATCTTATGTATATGATATAAATTATATAAAGTATTGCATTAGACCATGCCCGATCTTGGGGGACTAAGAGCTCGAATAACCTTGTCGAGGGGTTTGTATCTTGATAACCGAGGTGGGGCTTTGTACTCATCAACTATGTGAGGGATTTGTACTTCACCACCAAGGTGACAAAGATGAATTTATCATCAACCACATGAGGGGTTTGTACCACACCACCAGGGTGATGGGGTGAAACCATCATTAACCAACCAAGGGGTTTGTACTTTGGAAATCTAGCTTGGTCTCTTCTACACATATGATATCCTATATGAGTATGAGTTATTTAAGCATATTTTACTTATGTATTGATCATACATGCCATATTGATATATTATGCTTATTGTCTATTGTTATGCATTTTGATTAAGGTGCCTATCTGTTGTTGCATTGCATCCTACATACTTAGTACATTTAAGCGTATTAATGTATACTCTTGCCTACATGATATCACCATGTAAGAACCGGTGCCCAAGTTGATAATCCTCCTCCATATGGCTAGATTGGTATTACTCAAGCTAGTTAGTGAGGCCTCCATTTCGGGGATCTTAGTCTATGTTGCTCTTATTATGTATTGAGACATTCTTCTTTATGTTCTATTTTGACTATGAGGGTGAGACCGATTGCTTGTCTTGGCCTCCGCTCTTATCTATGTATTAGAGGTGTTTGTTGGACATAATATGTGTCTATGCTATGAGTTATGACTTTTGTCTCTTGATGATGATGTTTATGCAAACTTTCCCCTTAGCCCCTTTGCACCTGTTATTATGCTTGATGTGATTTATATGCTTTCGCGACCAATGATATGTAATGACAAGTTAAGAGGCTTATTTGGGGTTCCTTCGGGTTCCCTATTCGCCGTGTTACATTTACACCATAAGCTTGGGTCATGACAAACTTGGTATTAGAGCACTAGTTTGATAGATCCTCAGATTCCAACACACCATGTCGATTAGAGTCCTATTCATGGTTTTGAAGCTTGCCATGACTAAGGAAATGTTTTCCTTCTTCATGTCCTAAGTCGTGCTATAGAGTTGTGGTAAGGTTTCCCCTAATGGTTTTTATTTGCTATGCTAGATCATGCCAAACACTAGAGGAAGAGGGCCCAAACTCCTGAGGAATAACCTACCAATGGTGAGCTTCGAGATACTCTCAGCATGCTTGCCCAAGTTGTGACCAAACAAGTTAATCAAAGGGCCCAAGCCCCTCATGCTACTACCCTGGGAGCTAGGGTAAGGGACTTCATGAATATGAATCCTTCGGTGTTCTATGGGTCAAAGGTGGATGAAGATCCACAAGAGTTCATTGATGAGGTCTATAAGATCTTAATATCATGAGTGTTGGGGCGAATGAAAAGGAGGAGTTGGCAGCGTACCAACTCAAAGGGGTAGCCTAAATATGGTATGATCAATGAAAGGGTGAGAAGGGAATTGGTAATGTAGTTCTTTGGGAGGAGTTCAAATTAGCTTTCCTTAATCGATTTTTCCCTCTTGAGCTTAGGGAAGCTAAGTCGGTGGAGTTTATGAACTTGAAACAAGGTGCTATAAGTGTAAGAGAATGTGCCCTCAAGTTTAATCAACTTCTAAAGTATGCTCCTCATTTGGTGGCCGATCCTAAATCTAGGATGAATAAATTCATGACAGGGGTCTCCCACTTGGTAAGTGAAGAATGTCGGTCAGCCATGCTAATTAATAATATGGATTTGTCTCAGTTGATGACTTATTTCGAGCAAATAGAGGAGGAAAAATTGAGGAAGAGGAGGGGGTATGAGGCCAAGAAGGCTCGATTTGAGGGTAAATTCCAAAAGGGTGCTGGATTTCATCAAGGCCAAGGATCTTCTCATGCTACTAATAGAGGGTTTGCCAAGACTTCCTTAGGCCTTAAGGTATTGGTGGTGTGGTTCCTATTAATATGTGCCCTAAATGTGGAAGGAACCATGGAGACCCATGTTTGAAAGGTTCTAATGCATGCTTTGAATGTGGGGAATTTGGTCACAAGAAGGTGGATTGTCCAATAAACCGTGGCAAGGGCCGGGGGCAAATACGATTCCATTGCGTAGAGGTGGTCCTCAAGATGGTGCCCCAAGGTACAATCGATTTTATGCTCTACGTGGGAGGCAAGGGGTTGGTGAGATTCCCAATGGTGTTATCGATATGTTGAAAATCTTTGACTTTTATGTATATGCTTTGATTAATCGGGGTGCGACTTTTTCCTTTGTTACCTTTTTTGTTGCTAAAAAATTCCATGTTGACCTCAAGTTGTTGCATGAGTCATATGAAGTGTCTACTCCTATTGGTGCTTCTATTGTTGCTAGGAAAGTTTATAAAGTTGACCTATTTGCATTTTGCATAAGTTGTTGCCTTATGATCTTGTTGAATTAGACATGGTAGATTTTGATGTCATTCTTGGGATGGATTATTTACATGCCTACTATGCTTTTATTGATTGTAAAACCCATTGGGTAAAGTTTTAATTCCCTAATGAAGTCGTCCTTGAGTAGGAAAGTCAAGATGTGGTGGTCAAGGGTAGATTCATTTCATGCTTTAAAGCCCATAAGTTGATCTCTAAGGGGTGCCTTTACCATCTCGTGAGGATTAGGAATGTGGAGTCTAAAGTCCTTTCCATAGAGTCACTTTCGGTTGTAAATGAGTTTCTTGATGTTTTCCCAGATGATCTTTCTGATGTTCCTCCCAAAAGGGAAATAGATTTTGGTATAAACCTCCTCCTCGATACTCAAGCTATCTCCATTCCCTTAATTGTATAGCCCTGGCAGAGTTGAAAGAGTTAAAGGAACAATTGAAAAATTTATTGGAGAAGGGATTTATTTAGGCCCAACAATCACTTTGGTGTGCTCTGGTGTTGTTCGTGAAGAAGAAAGATGAGTCACTTAGAATGTGCATTGACTACTGACAACTCAATAGGGTCACTATAAAGAATAGATATCCTCTTCCAAGAATTGATGATTTGTTTGACCAATTGCATAGGGCTAGATATTTCTCTAAGATTGTTCTTCGGTGCAGGTATCATCAAGTAAGGGTAAGAGAATGTGATATTCCCAAGACGGCTTTCCAGAATAGATATAGGCATTATGAGTTTGTTGTGATGTCATTTAGGTTTACCAATGCACCAACCATCTTCATTGACCTAATGAAAAGGGTCTTCAAGCTCTATCTTAATTCCTTTGTTGTGGTCTTCATTGATGATATATTAATCTATTCACATAGTAGCGAGGAGCATATATGACATTTGAGGGTTGTGTTGTAAAGATTGAAGGAGGAGAAATTATATGCGAAATATGACAAGTATGAATTTTGATTGAAGAAGATTGCATTCTTGGGTCATGTGGTGTCGAGGGATGGTATAAAAGTGGATCCTGAAAAACTCAATGTGACTAGAAATTGCGCTAGAACATTGACCCCATCGGATATTAGGAGCTTCTTGGGCCTAGCAGGTTACTATAGAAGGTTTGTGAATAGCTTCTCCTCCATTGCTTCCCCTATGACAAAATTGACTCAAAAGAAGGTTAAGTTTGTGTGGACCGATGAGTGTGAGAGGAGCTTTTAAACATTGAAAGACAAGCTTGTGTCTGCTCCTATATTGTCACTACCAGATGGGCTTGAGGGATTTGTGGTGTATTATGATGCTTCCTAGTTTGTGTTGGGTTGTGTGTTGATGCAAAATGAGAAGGTCATAACTTATGCTTCTAGAAAACTCAAGGTACATGAAAGGAACTACCCTACCTATGATTTAGAGTTAGCCACTATTGTGTTTGCATTAAAGATTTGACATCACTACTTATATGCGGTGCATGTAGATGTGTTCACCGATCATAAGAGCCTCCAATATGTCTTCACTCAAAAGGATCTCAACTTGAGGCAAAGAAGGTGGTTAGAACTTCTTAAAGACTATGATATGAGTGTGCACTATCATCTGGGTAAGACAAATGTGTTGGCAGATACTTTGAGTAGGTTGTCTATGGATAGCCTAGCCTATGTTGATGGTGGTGATAAGGAAATGGCTATGGAGGTGCATCAGTTGGCTAGATTGAGGGTTAGGTTAGAAGAGGTTGTTGATAATGGTGTTGTTGTTGTTGATGGGTCTAAGTCTTCATTAGTTGATGATGTGATAGCGAAACAATATCTTGACTCCTCCTTGCTTGAATTAAAGGCCTTGGTGAAAGAGGGCAAAGTAGAGGTTTTCTCCCAAGGGGGAGATGGTACCCTTAGGTACCAAGGTAGGTCGTGTGTACCTTGTGTTGGTGGTTTGAGGGAGAAGATCCTTGATGAGCCCTGTAATTCTTCTTATTCTATTCACCCCGGTTCTACCACAATGTATAGAGACTTGAGGGATGTGTATTGGTGGGGAGGCATGAAGAGGGACATTGCCAAATTCATTTTTGGTTGCCATAGTTATCAATAAGTCAAACCCGAACATCAAAGGCTGGGTGTCCTAACCCAAGACATAGAGATTCCCACTTGAAAGTTGGATGTGATTAATATGGATTTTGTGGTTTAGTTTTCCGAAACTAGAAGAGGTTTTGATTCTATTTGGGTTGTGGTTAATAGGATGACAAAATTGGCTCATTTTTTACCTGTTAAGACCACATATGGGGCTGAAGAGTATGAAAGGTTGTACGTCCATGAGTTACTGAGGTTACATGGGGTTCCTTTGTCCATCATATCGAATCTTGGTGCACAATTCACTTCACACTTTTGGAGGTCCTTTCAAAGGGGTCTTGGTGCAAAAGTTCACCTTAGTACGACCTTTCACCCTCAAACTTATCGCCAAGCCAAACAAACTATTCAAAAACTTGAGGATATGCATAGGACTTGTGTCTTGGAGATTAAGGGTATTTGGGATGACCACCTTCCTTTGATTGAGTTTGCATACAACAATAGCTATCACTTCAGCATCGGTATGACTCCTTTTGAGGTTCTTTATCGGAGACGTTGTAGATCACCGGTTGGTTTGTTTGAGGTTGGAGAGGTGACTTTATTGGGACTGGATCTGGTAATGGAGGCTCTTGAGAAGGTTAAGATGATTAGGGAAAGGTTGAAAATAGCCCAAAGTCGTCAAAAGTCCTATGCCGATATGAGAAGAAGAGACTTTGAATTCAAAGTGGGTGATTGTATTTATTTGAAAGTTTCTTCAATGAATGGTGTGGTCTGTTTTGGTAAAAAAGGAAGTTGAGTCCAAGATATATTGGTCCTTATAGGATTGGCAAGGTAGCTTATGGTTGAAGTTGCCTAGTGAAATGAATTTGGTTCATCCGGTGTTCCATGTATCTATGTTGAGAAAATGGGTTAGTGATCCTAATTCCATTGTTCCTCTTGATGTTGTGGGTGTTATTGAGGATAACTTCACTTACGAGGAGACTCCGATTTAGATTTTGGATAGGCAAGTAAAGAGATTGAGGAACAAGGAGGTGGCATCCGTTAAGGTCCTTTGGATGAACTAACAAATCGAAAGTGCTACTTGGGAGGCCGAAGAGGACATACAAAGGCGGTATCCTTATCTTTTCCCCTCCAGTCAAGCCTAAGGTACTAACCCTAAGCCCCTATGTGATTTCAAGTCTTATATTTCAGCCCATTTGTTGCTCATATGCATTTATGTTTAAGTTGGCAAATTTATGATAATTTTACACTTATGTTGAGATTTTAAAAATGGTGTTTTAGATGTAATGTTGTATTCTTGTTGGGGTTGAATTATTTATGATCACTCATGTCATGTACGTCTTGCGACGAATATCCCAAGGGGGAGAATGAAACGACCTAAAAAAATGCCCAAAAATATGCGTCGAAATGCCCAGAATTTTAAATTCTATATATCTCAAAATTCATGCACGATTTTGAAATCCAACTTCATATTCTTATTCTTGTTCAGGGGTTCAATATTAGGGGAAAATGGTCTAACCCCGATTTAAGAGCAAACGATTAGCAATTTCATCTTTTGTAATTTTTCTTATCCAAAATCAATCTACGATAGTTCCGCGATGTGCATCTGTCACAGACATGTATTCATTTTGCCTCTGCAATAGGTCCGCATTATAGACACAAACCTGTATATTTTGTTGCCAGTTATTTTTATCTCGGTCCAAGGCTTTTGGGTCTTGGGCCTAAGTGTTCCAAAATGTGTTTTTACCTATATTTAGCCATATTTCACCCTCATATTATCCTAAACATTCTCCAATATCCTCTCAAATAATTAGTCATATTTTTCACTCCCAAATTCAAATCTCAGAACCCTCATCCGGAATTAAGAATTTCCTTCAAGCTTCAAGCCTCCATTTTCAATCTTCATCAAGAGCTTCCTCAAAGCTAAGGTATGTAGGTTTTAGCCATTG
>JAOTQJ010000002.1:11631416-11666036 GCA_025642045.1 Solanum sejunctum | reverse complement strand
TTAAATAAGTTACGGGTCCTAACATCTCCTTTTGGTTTAAATTTGAGTTGATTTGTTCAGCTCTTTTATGGCTTGTCTAGTTCATATGACCAAATTGTTCGAGTATTTCCTCCATGGAACTGCATTCCCACATACGACCAAAAGCTATTATCCATTACTTCGTAAGTACGGGTTTCAAAACGCACCTCGTTAAATCCCATGAATGTTTATTTTTGTTGCAGTTGATGTTTAAGTGCTTGATTTAGTAAATCTAGTGGATGTTGGAATGCCTATGGGGATTTGGAATTGCATATCAAGCAACACGAAGAAGGATGACATTGCCGATTCATATTTCTTGCTAGAGATTTGCTTATTTTGACCAAAATACCATACCATTACGACTGATGGTTAGACATGAATAAATACCAATTGCCACACATTAGTTTGTGATTAGTGAAATGGAGCGTGTCTTTATTTTTTTAATGGAAGCATTGAAAGGTGCAATTTTTGAGTCTATGGTTATCAAAGCAAGGGATGGAAGGAAAGTGTAGAATTGTAAATTTAAAAATTAGTAAAAATTATTGGATATTGGTGGCGCCACGTAGACGGGCTGCCAATCCTCTTTTATATATATATGATTTAAAAATTAGAATTCTAATAAAAAAAATAAACTACAATAAATAAAAAATAATAATTCAAAAAATTACATGGAATCACATGAAGAAGTAAGGTTGAGACAAAAGGAAATATAATATAAATAATAAATAAATTAAAAAATATTAGAATAAGAAAATAAAAAATTTAAATAATAGTTACGAAAAAGGGTCAAAAATACCCCTGCCCCTCCGTTACGTTTTGGTTCAAAAATATCCTTCCATTATATTTTTGGGTCAAAAATACCCCTTCGTTATATTTTTGGGTCAGAAATACCCCTCCAATAAATTTCTAGCTAAAAAATACCTCTCGTCCTAACAAAAATAAAAAAAAGACAAAAAATACCCCTTAACTAGTAGAAATGGAGCAACAATACTCTTCGTTAGTTTCAACTAAAAAAGATCCCGCCGTTAAAATTTTAAAGTTATTATTTAAAATATCAATTTTAAAATATCAAATCAATTTTTATCAGATTTTAAGTAGTCCGAATTCTTACTATATTTAAAAAAATATATATTTATAATTGCAACTGAATTATATCATGAAAATGATAACTTATATTAATTGTGTTAGATTGCCAAAATGAGAACAATAATTTCTATACAAGCTTCATAAGCTCAAAAAATTTGAAGAATTGGATCCTATTGAACTCGAGAAACTGGTTGAAGGAGGAGACAATGATTATAACGAGGATAAATCAATGTCATCATTTAGAAATCGACTTTTTGAGACGTTGCAAATGAAATACCAGTCCATTTTAACATGAAAAAACTAGTCTCGGACTTAATATCCGAGGAGAAAACCTCCTACATCTCTAAATAGAGTTTCAAATGAACTGATCGTGTGGCGCTGTTTGTTCACATAATATGCATGGTGTTATACTGTTATTTATGTTAGAGAGAGGTTTTTTTTTTGCGAATTTTTAAAGGAGAGATATTTTTGAACCAAAATCTAATCAAGAGATATTTTTCCTCCATTTCTGATAGTTCAGGGGTATTTAACCCTTTTTTGTTTCCGCTAGAGAGGGGAGGGGGTATTTTTGAGCCAAAAATTTAATTGAGGGCTATTTTTTAGCCAAAAATTTAATTGAAGGTATTTGTGAGCCAAATAACGGAGGGGTATTTCTGCTTTATTTCAAATAATTCAATGGAATTTTTGACCCTTTTCCCTAATTGATATAAAGAATATATCAAAGCAAAAAATAAAAGTAAAAGAAAAAAGGATTTTCAAAAGTTTCATATAACTACATGGTGTAATTACACCAATTCTTTACCTTTTCTTGGAAATTGAAAAACATAATTACACACTTTCAATTACACTGAATTTCTCTTTTGTCAAGTAAATACTCGATCTACCAAATGGGTCAAAGAGTGCAATTAAATCTAATTACACTAGATCTCAGTTACATTATATACGGGTGTTCATCAGTCGGTTCGATTCGATTTTGTATATTATTGGTTTGGTTTATCAATTTTTGATTTTTTACACTAACGTATGCCATACGATGAAGATTTGGGAGAGAGTAGTGGAGTTGAGGGTGCGAAGAGTAGTATCTATCACAGAGAACCAGTTTGGTTTCATGCGGGGGCGCGATCCATCTTGTCCGGTGGTTAGTGGAGAAATACAGGAAAATAAAGAAGGACCTCCACATGGTGTTTATTGATCTTGAGAAAGCGTATGACAAAGTTCCGAGGGAGGTCTTATGGCGGTGTCTAGAGGCGAAAGGTGTCCCAATGGTCTATATCAGGGCGATAAAGGACATGTACGATGGAGCCAAGACTCAAGTTAGAACTACGGGAGGGGATTCTGAGTATTTTCCTATCGAGATGGGACTCTACCAAGGATCTGTGTTGAGCCCATTCTTGTTTGTCTTAGTGTTGGATGTACTGACGCAACCTATCCAAGAAGAGGTTTCGTGCTATTTGCAGATGACATAGTTCTAATTGACGAAACTCGACTTAAGTTAATGAGAGGTTGGAAACTTGGAGACTCGTTTTGGAGTCTAAAGGATTCAAATTAAGCAGGACCAAAATGGAGTACTTGAAGTGCAATTTCAGTGGTGAGCGGGAGGACACTGACACCGATGTGAGGCTTGCCACCCATCCTATCCCTAAGAGAGACAATTTTAAGTATTTGGGATCCATCATCCAGAATAGTGGCAATATTGATGATGATGTCACACACCATATTGGGGCAGCATGGACGAAGTGGAGGCTTGCCTCTGGAGTTTTGTGTGACAAGAAAATACCCATTAAACTCAAAGGTAAGTTTTATAGAATGATAATTAGACTATTGTTGTTGTATGGGACAGAGTGTTGGCCAATAAAAAATGCACATATGCAGAAGATGCATGTTGCAGAGATGCGGATGTTGAGATGGATGTGCAGCAGCTCCAGGAGTGATAGGGTTAGGAATGAGAAAGTCCGGGAGAAGCTAGAGGTGGCCCCGGTGGCAGAAAAGATGAGGGAAGCGCGCCTGCGTTGGTTTGGACATGTGCTAAGAAGGAGTGTCGATGCTCCTATTAGGAGATGCGAGAGACTGGCTGTGGAAGCTACTCAGAGGGGTAGAGGTAGACCTAAGAAGTACTGGGGGGAGGTGATTAGACATGATATGGCGGAACTTGATCTTACTGAGGACATGACCCTAGATAGAAAGGAGTGGAGGTCGCGTATTAGAAGAGCGGGGTAGTTGGTAGGGTTAGGTGTTGCTTGGTTTTGGGGAATAGTAGGTTTTGGGCAGAGGTACTCGTGTGTCCACAGTATGTGACATATTGTGTGCCTTTTTTTTTCATACCTTCATATGCATGTCATAGTGTGTGATATTTTATTTTATTTTAGTTTATTTTTTTCATATACCTTCCTTTGCATGTCATTCATAGTCACATGTCATACTTTCATGGTCATATCTAGTTTCTTTCTGCTTATAGATTTTGAGATGAGGGTTCACAAGAAATAGCCTCTCTAATTCTCTAAGGTAGCGGTAAGGTCTGCGTATATTACACCCTCCCCAGACCCCACTTGTGGGATTATACTGGGTATATTGTTGTTGTTGTTGTTATAAAGTACATGATCCCACAAACTAAAGGTGGTCTCTTATCTTATACCAGTGCATAGTTTCATTTGAGCTATTACTTCGTATACAATAAGTCCTGCCTTATGTATTCAGTACATTATCTCATACTGACGTCCCTTATGGGGGACCTACATTTCATGTTGCAGGTATAGATGCTAGTAGATCTCCCCTGTAGGAGTACAGGATATCCAGCTGCTGTTACCAAGCTCCAAGTTGCTTTGGAGCTTTGTGTCTAGAGCTTATATTTTTGTATTGTACAGTTAGTCGAGGCGAGGCCTATCCCGACCCTTATCAGATACTTTCCCTTATTTAGATAGAGGCTTGTACACTATGTAAATTAAAGTGTGGTCATGTCTCATACTTTAACCACCTTGGCCCAAACAGCCTAGTCATATGCATTTCCTTTTGGCTTGTTATTAGTATTTATTTTCTTAAAGGCATGTCAAATGTAGAAACACCTTATAATATGAATAGAAAGTGCATAGATACAGGTAGGTTCTCCCGGGCCTTACCAGCAATGGGTGCTAGTCCGCCCTAATGAGACTTTGGGCATGATAGAAGTGGTATCAGAGTAGGTCATCTTAGGGATTCTACAAACCTGTGTCTATGTAAAGTCTTGTTTATCAATGTATTATGCATCATATTTATAAGCAGGAGGCTACGTGGGATTTAGGAGTTGTTACTTTCTTTTTATTCTTTAGATCGTGCCATAAAGCCAAGTGTAACAGGTGCATTATGTCTAACTCCTAAATTGTTTTGTACAACAATTATGCCAGAAACCAGACAAAACAAAGGTAAAGGGAAGGGAGTAGAAGTGGTGGTTGGTATACTAAGTCAGGTGAGACAACGAAATGAGGTTCAAGAGGAGTCTCTGTCACAGACATCTCCAACTCATACAACTCCTGATGAACCCAGAAGTAGTGAAATACCCCCAGAACCACCTATTGACACTACCGTGCAGGATTTGAGAAATGCAGTCCAACTATTGACCCGTATAGTGGCTGACCAAGGTCAGAGACAGGAAGGTCCAGTTATAGGTACAGGTGGTGCAAATAGGGCAGCTGGCACAAGGATACCTGATTTCCTTAATTTAGACCCTCCATCCTTCACTAGGTCATATCTAATGAAGATCCCCAAGACTTTATTAATCAAATTCAGCGTACTTTAGATGTTATGCATGTGATTGGTATAGAAGATATCGAGTTAGTGACATATAGGTTGAAGGGTGTGGCTATATTATGGTATGAAGCTTGGAAGTAATCTAAGGGTATAGATGCACCCCCAACTACCTGGAAGGAGTTTAAAGAGGCATTTCTTGAGCATTACTTGCTATTAGAGAATTAAGAGGCCCGTGCAGATTAGTTTCTAAATCTCCACCAAGGGAATATGAGCGTGAGGGAGTATAACCTTAAATTTAATTCCCTGGCAAGGTATGCTCCTAATGTAGTTGCTATTATGCTAGATAGAGTTCATCGATATATAGATAGGTTGTATATATATCTGGTTAGAGACTATACCATTGCTTCCTTGAACAAAGGTATGGATATAGCAAGAATGCAGGCTTTTGCATAGAAATTGGAGGATCAGAGGCAAAGGAGAAGGACACAAGAGTTGGAAAGGGGGCAGGCCAAAAGGGCCAGATCTAAAGGACAATTTACACCGTCCCAAGGTGAGCTTAAGCCTTAGTTTTCTAATAGACTGCCTAGGCCATTATCCTCCTATTCTGTAGCCAGTGCTCCACCACAACTTCAAGAGTCTAGAAGTAATCAGTTTGGTCAACAAGGTGAGGGACAAGGTACACGAATAATAGGATATTCAGCAGGTCGGTAATTGACCCCTAAGCAATCTTGTAAACAGTGTGAAAGAAGTCATTCAGGTATATTTCATGTTGGCATAGACTCTTGTTATTGGTATGGTGCACCAGGGCATATGATAAAAAATTATCTGAGGAGGCGTTTGGGTGATATAGCATAATCTACTGGGTTAGCTGTTGCATCATCATCATCAGTTCCTCTATTAAGTAGGGGTCAATAAGCATCTATGGGTCGTGATACAGGTGTTAGAGGGGCAGCTAGCTCTAGTGGAGTCGGTAAAATTTAGAAGCTTCACTTGATGTGGTCACAGGTATATTTTCCATCTTTTCACATAATATATATGAATTAATTGACCCTGGTTCTACACTATCATACATTACCCTACTAATTGCTGGGAAGCTTAAGAGGACACCTAAATTATCAGATAAACTATTTTAAGTGTCTACACCAATCGGTGAATCTATTATGGCTAGAAGGGTTTATTATGACTGTGTAGTAACTGTTTGTGATTGTGACATATTGGCTGACCTTATTGAGCTATAAATGGTGGAATTTGATGTTATAAAGGGTACGGATTGCTTAGCTTCTTGCTATGCCACCGTAGATTGCCAAACTAAGAAAGTCTACTTCCACTTTCCAAATGAGGCAGTTCTTGAATGGGAAGGCAATGTTGGGGCACCAAAATGGAAGTTTATCTCATATTTTAAGGCCAAAAATATGATATCCAAGGGGTATATATGTCATTTAGTTAGACTGAGGGATATGGAGGCAGAATCACCAACTCTTCAATCAATTCCAGTAGTGAATGAATTTGTTGATGTGTTCCCTGAGGGACTTCCAGGCTTACCTCCAGAATGAGAAGTAGATTTTGGTATTGATTTACTTCTAGGCATTCAACTTATTTCCATCCCTCCATATAGAGTGGCCCCGACAGAGTTACGTGAATTAAAAGAGCAGTTAAAAGACTTATTAGAGAAGGGTTTTATAAGACCTAGTTTATCCCCTTTGGGTGCGCCAGTGTTATTTATACACAAAAAGGATGGCACCTTGAGAATATGTATCAACTATCGTCAATTAAATAGGGTGACCATTAAGAATAAATACCCCCTCCCCAGGATTGATGACTTATTTGATCAGTTACAAGGTGCCAAATACTTTTTAAAAATTGATTTGAGATCAGGGTATCACCAAGTGAGGGTAAAGGAGGAAGATATACCTAAGACAACTTTCAGAACATGCTATGGTCACTTTGAATTTCTTATTATGTCATTTGGGCTAACGAATGCACTAGCAATTTTTATAGATCTGATGAACAAGGTATTTAAGCCATCCTTGGCTGTGTTCGTGATAGTATTTACAGATGACATTTTGGTATATTCAAGATCAGAATAGGATCATGCAAATCACTTACAATAGGTGCTACAGGTTCTTCGTGATCGAAAGTTGTATGCCAAGTTTTCTAAATGTGAGTTTTTGCTAAAATCAGTGGCATTTTTGGATCATATTGTGTCGGATGAGGGAATAAGGGTTGATTCACAAATGATAGAGGCAGTGAATGATTGGCCAAGACCAACAAGACCCACAGAAGTTCAGAGCTTCCTAGGTTTGGTAGGTTATTACAGGAGGTTTGTTGAAGGTTTTTCTTCTATTTCTGTACCTCTAACAAAGTTGACACATAAGGCGACCAAGTTCCAATGGTATGATGCATATGAAAGGAGCTTCCAC
Source organism: Solanum sejunctum (assembly GCA_025642045.1). Lineage (NCBI taxonomy): Eukaryota > Viridiplantae > Streptophyta > Magnoliopsida > Solanales > Solanaceae > Solanum > Solanum sejunctum. The sequence continues at coordinate 11,658,792 of JAOTQJ010000002.1, read as the reverse complement.
AAGCTAAAAAATAAGCTAACTTCTGCGCTAGTACTTCCAAAAGGCATCGAGGGGTATGCAATGTATTATGATACTTCAAGAGTTGGCTTAGGGTGTGTACTGACATAGCATGGTAGGGTAATTGCTTACGCATCTAGACAACTACGACCACATGATAAAAACTACCCAACTCATGATCTTGAGCTAGCAGCAGTTGTATTTGCTCTGAAAATATTGTGCCACTATTTGTATGGGGTTCACGTTGACATACATACTGATCATAATAGCCTACAATATATCTTTAAGCAGAAAGACCTAAATTTAAGACAGTGGAGGTGGCTAGAGCTAATAAAGGATTATGACATTGATATACTTTACCACCCAAGGAAGGCAAATGTGGTAGCTGATGCTCTGAGTCGTAAGGCAACCATAAATACTGGTGATCAAGTTGTGGTGTGTCAGGGAGTGACTAAGGATCTACATCAGCTAGCCAGTTTGGAAGTTTGCCTTCTTGAAACTCCAAAAGAATGGGTTATTATACATAATGTAGCAGCATCTTTATTAGTAATGGAGGTGAAAGAAAAATAGTTCGAGGATCCTGTTCTACGACAGCTTAAGGAAAAGGTAAGTTAGGGTATGATAAAGGGCTTTGACCTTGCACAAAATGGAGTGATTTACTGCCAAAATAAATTATGATTGATATTAATGGATTAAGAAAAAGGATAATGGAAAAAGCCCATCATTCTCGATATTCCATCCATCCAGGATCAACTAAGATGTACCATGACCTGAAGAGAATATTTTGGTAGGGAGGCATGAAAAACTACCTTGCAGAATTCATGGCTCAATGTCCGAATTGCCAACAAGTGAAAGTAGAACACCAAAAGGCAGGAGGTTATATACAATGTATAGAGCTTCCAACATGGAAGTGGGGTATGATCAATATGGATTTTGTTACTAGTTTGCCTCGCTCATTTTAGAAGCTTGACTCCATATGGGTAATAGTTGACAGACTCACAAAATCAACATATTTCTTGCCAGTCAGGAGTGAATATACGACTGAACAGTGTACCAAGCTATACCTTAAAGAGATAGTTAGGCTACACGGAGTTCCAGTCTCTATTATATCTTACCAAGGAGCTCAATTCACTGCAAAGTTTTGGAAGTCCTTCCATAGAAGTTTAGGGACACAAGTGAATTTGAGTACAACATTCCACCCTCAAACAGACGGTCAAGCATAACACACCATTCAGACACTTGAAAATATGTTGCAATCTTGTGCATTAGACTTTAAAGGTAGTTGGGTAGACCATTTGCTACTCATTGAATTTGCATATAATAATAGCTACCACGCGAGTATCAAGATGGAACCTTACGAAGCTTGTATGGGAGGAAATATAGGTCACCAATTGGATGGTTTGAAGTGGGTGAAACCCCCTTGCTTGGTCCATATGTAGTACAACAAGCCATGAAAAAAGTTAAGGTAGTACAACAGCAGCTAGAAATAACCCAAAGTCATCACAAATCATATACGGACGCTAGAAGGAGAGGACTAGAATTCTCAGTAAGGGATTAGGTATTTTTAAAGGTGTCTTCAATGAAATGGGTTATGAGATTTGGTAAGAAAGGAAAACTGAGCCCACGTTACGAAGGGCTATATCAGATTATTAAGAGGTTCGAGCAGGTTGCATATGAACTAGAGCTACCCCAAGAGCTTTCAATGGTTCATCTAGTTTTTCATGTCTCAATGTTTCGAAAATGCATAGGTGACCCATCTCATATCACTCCTATTGAGTATCTACATGTTACAGAAGATCTCACCTAGAAGAGGTACCTATTGTTATTCTAGATCGTCAAGTTAAAAAGCTAAGGAATAAAGAAATAGCTTTAGTAAAAGTACTTTGGAGAAACTAGCAAGTAAAAGAAAAACATGGGAGGCCGAGGACGCGATGAAATCAAAATACCATTACTTATTTAAAGTTAAAGAGGAAGTCCAACATGCAGAATTAGGACACTAATAGGTACGTGTGATTAAATACTTAATGTGTTGTCAAAAGTTTGTGTAAGTAAAGGTTTAAACTTAATTAAGCTATCCAATTGTGCTAACATTTGAGGACGAATGTTCCTAAGGAGGGGAGGATGTAACACCCCACATCTTATAATACTAGTACAATGCAAACAAAACATGATATGGTTTGGTCAAATTGGCACCCATTTTCAAAAGTGCTCGAATTTCATGTTATAGGGGGCATGTGCGTCTAACGCTTAAGAGGGTCAAGTGTATACATGCTTTTGCGTCAAATTGAGGAGATAATGTCCATAAATAAAGTAAGAGAATGAGGTGCTTGTAGGACTTAAGAAGCTAGCAGGTGAGTCACCTACTTGTTTAGCTTAAATTGCTAGCTAAACAGAGTCGAGGCCCAACGTCAAATTTGTTCAAGTCCGATTATGAATAAAGTCCATGTTAAGGGTGTAACTTTGGTCCATGTTTTAGCATCACACATGGACTATATTTTTAGACCAAGAAGGATATTAAAAGAGCCCAAAGCCATCATAATTTCTTTGATAATTTGGGCCGAATCTAACTAAGAGAAAGAGGAATAAATGGGCAGCACCAGGCCCAACCAATTTGAACCCAATTAGGCCCATGTGAAAGGGCCAAGCTACTGCATCACACCTTAATATATAAGGCTTAACCACATAAGAAAGTCGGCCAAAATCTCCTTTAAAAGGGCTTACATATAGCACCTTTAATTCATTCTTAGACTTGGAGAAATTTCAGCTTTCGTAAACCTTCTCTCTACACTTTCTTAACCTATCAAAGCAGCCACAAGGGGACTTATAAGGTTCTTAGAGAAGCCCTACACCTTGAATGTAGTGGTAAGTAAGTTTACATATATATTTAGTATGGTTTTATTATGAAAAACAAGAAGTATATGCTAGTATGTTTGTGCTGGAAATTTGGACAGCATGTGTCAAAAGGATTGTTGTGAACTATTATTGTTATTTAAGATGATTTGCTCTTCTTGGTTGGCTGAATTATGATGTAAGACTTATGTTTCTAACAAGGTATAGTTTGTTAGTGATGTAACTAATCTGCTGCACTATTTTTAAAGTCCGCAAAAGTAAGTTCTTATGTGATATCATAATTATGCTCGTAATTGGAACTTGTGGGTCGATTGATTGACGACTATAGTCTTACATCTTCCACCTTTTTGGAGGACTATTTCTGAACAATTTTAGGACTGTTTTTATGTATAAATATTGTGGGAATAGTTTGGTTGAAGTTGATAAAGGTTTGGAATCGTCAACGTCGTAATGGAGTAAAGGGACGTAACGTTATGCCGCCTATTTGTATGTTGCATAGAATTATTGTGTCCTGTGCTTTGTGAACTACTGTAAGGATGTTATAGCACTAAAATAGGCTGGACAATATATGTATATGATAATGTGTATTAGAAAATACGATTAGGGGCAGAAAGGTTGAAAGAATACGCTCAGGTTCATAATTATCTACTTGCTGCCCGTGCGTGTTTTCTTTATGAGATTGGGCTGCCAAGATGTATTTATTGGCTGCTAATGCTAGTTTTATGGCCTACTATGTTATAGATAAATAGTTGGAGGAAGGGAAGGTTATCTTGATGTAAAAGCAAGGTCGTACAGTGAGGTATGCAAGGCTACTTGATTTTGTATTGCTTGGCGTGAAATATAGATCCCTCCTTGGCACATAAAAGTCAGTTACCAACTCCGACACAAGTATTAACCGTGTCTTCACTCTTTCACATGTTCATATGTTCCTATACATAGTCACTTGCAAACCTGCTTAAATATTTGGATACTAACATACACGAGTTCGTTCTACTAAATAAAGTTCATGTGTTGTTCTACCTCCTATGCATTTCATTATTTGTGCAACTTACTCCTTTCATTATGGTGCTTTTTTGTGATTATTTATATGACATATGATGCATCTACAGTCCTCCAATTCCAATATTATGATATAAAAAGAATCATCTCAAAGGTAATTGAAAGATAATAAAGTATATTGCTTGTTGATGGGTGGTAGCCCGAGGGGTGGAAGAATCACCTAGCCAGGGACAATCCTATCACGGGGGGTAGCCCGAGGGGTTAAGGAAGAGCCTAGCCAGGGCCGATCCCGATATAGTTTTACCACTGATCAGCTGGTCATTTGTATTACATGTTGTGCACAGATTATACAGTAAAGGTAAAGTAATAAAAAGAACATAAAGTACATGATCCCACAAACTAAAGGTGGTCTATTATCCTGTACTAGTGCATAGTTTCATTTGAGCTATTACTTCATATACAGTATTTCCTACCTTATGTATTTAGTATACTATCTCGTACTAACGTACCTTATGGGGGATCTACATTTCATGCTGCAGGTACAGATGCTAGTAGATCTCCCCAGTAGGAGTACAGGATATCCAGCTGTTGTTACCAAACTCTAGGTTGCTTCTGAGCTTTGTGTATAGAGCTTATATTTTTGTATTGTACAGTTAGTCGAGGCAGGACCTGCCCCAACCCTTATCAAATACCTTTCCTTATCTAGAGGCTTTGTAGACTATGTAAATTAAAGTGTGGTCATGTCTCAAGCTTTAACAACCTTAGCCCTAACAACCTTGTCATATGCATTTCCTTTTGGCTTGTTATTAGTGTTTATTTTCTTAAGAGCATGTCAAATATAGAAACACCTTACAATATGTATAGAAAGTGCATAGATACAAGTTGGTTCTCTCGAGCCTTATCGGCAATGGGTGCCAGTTCGCCCTAACGGGACTTTGAGTGTGACAATGTTGATAGATGATATGGATTTATCCCACCTCATTACTTTTCTTGAGCAATTGGAGGGGGGAAAGTTGAGAATGAGAAAGGGTAATGAGGCCAAAAGGTCCCATTTTGAAGATAGGTTCTAAGGTCCCAAGGGTGGCCGATTTCATCAAGGCCAAGGGTCTTCCCATGCTCCTAATAGGAGGTTTGCTAATGATAACCCAACGATCCAAGGTTGTGGTGGTGTGGTGCCAAATACTATGTGCCCAAGATGTGGTAGAGTCCATGATATCCCATGTTTGAGGAACACTAATGCTTACTATAGTTGTGAGGAAGTGGGTCACAAGAAGGTTTATTGTCCTCGTAATCAAAACAAGGGTAGATATGTCTATCCATAAGGTGCAAATGTGGTTCTTCGGGGGAGAAGAGGTCAACAAGGTGGTTCCCCAAGGTACTATTAGTTTTGTGTTCTTCAAGGGAGGTAAGGGGTACATAAGGTGCCTCATGTCATTACAGGTATGTTTCTTTGATTTTGATGTGTATGCATTGATGGAGTCGGGTACCACTATTTCTTTTGACTCCTTTTGTTATTAAAAAGTTTAATGCTAAACCCGAATTATAGTGTGAGCTATATGAGGTGTCTACTCCAGTTGGTGCTATAGGAATTGTTCCGTTTTCATTTTGCATAAAATATTGCCTTATGATTTTGTTGAGTTGGATATGGTGGACTTTGATGCCATTCTTGGGATGGATTAGTTGCATGTATGTTATGCATCTATTGATTATAGAACCCATTGGATAAAATTCTAATTCGCTAATGAACCCATCCTTGGTTGGGAGAGTCATGATGTGGTGGTCAAGGGTAGATTCATTTCTTACATCAAAGCCCAAAAGTTAATTTCTAAAGGGTGTATCTATCATCTTGTGAGGGTTAGGGATGTTGAGTCCAAAGTACTTCCCTATAGAGTTGGTTCCGGTGGTAAATGAGTTTTTTGACATCTTTCCTAATGAGCTTCCCAGTGTTCCACTGAAAGGGAAATAGACTTTGGTATAGACATCCTTCCCGATATTCAACCTATTTCTATTCCCCCTCACCATATAGCCCTGGCGGAGTTAAAGGAGTTGAAAGAGCAATTAAGGGATTTGTTAGAGAAGAGTTTTACTAGGCCTAGCCAATCACCTTGGGGTGCATCGATATTGTTTGTGAAGTAGAAAGATGGTTCTCCTAGAATATGTATTGACTATCGACATTTTAATAGAGTCACCATCAAGAATAAGTATCCTCTACCAAGGAATATCTTTGACCAGCTTCAAAGCGCTAGTCACTTCTCTAAGATTGATCTACGGTCCGGGTATCTCCAAGTGAAAGTAAGGGAGTGTGACATTCCCAAGATGGCCTTTCGGACTAATATGGGCACTATGAATTTGTGGTTATGTCTTTTAGGTTGACCAATGCACCAATTATATTTATGGATCTTATGAAAGTGTGTTTAAACCTTACCTTGATTTGTTTGTGGTGGTATATATTGATGATATCTTGATTTATCCCATAGTGAGAAGGAGCATGTGGATCACTTGAGGGTAGTACTACAAATTTTGAGGGAGGAGATATTGTATGCCATATATGAGAAATGTGAGTTTTCGTTGAAAGAGGTTGCCTTCCTAGGTCATGTGGTGTCGAGTGATGGAATAAAGGTGGATCCTAAGAAGACAGAGGTAATTAGAAATTGGCCTAGACCTTTGATTCCATCGGACATTAGAAGCTTCTTAGGCTTAGCGGGTTACTACCGGAGGTTTGTAAATAGGTTCTCTTCTATTGCTTCTCCCATGACTAAGTTGACCCAAAAGAAGGAAAGATTTGTGTGGATCGACAAGTGTGAAAAGAGTTTCCAAACCTTGAAAGATAAGCTTGTCTCCGCTCCTATCTTGTCTCTACCAGAAAGGTTGGAAGCGTTTATTGTATATTGTGATACCTCACGGATTAGTTTGGGTTGGATTTTGATGCAAAATGGTAAGGTGATAGCTTATGCCTCTAGAGAACTTAAGGTGCATGAAAAGAATTATCCTACCCATGATCTTGAGTTGGCCGCCGTGGTATTTGCTTTAAAAATTTGGCATCATTACTTTTATAGGGTGTATGTTGATGTGTTTACCGATCATAAGAGTACCCAATATGTGTTCACTCAAAAAGACCTCAACTTGAGACAAAGAAGGTGGTTAGAGATTCTTAAGTATTAAGATATGAGTGTACATTATCACCCCGGTAAGGCTAATGTTGTGACCTATGCTTTGAGTAGGGTGTCTATGGGTAGCCTAGTTCATGTTGATGAAAAGGGCAAAGAGGTGGCTAGAGATATCCATTGGTTGGCTAGATTGGGAGTTAGGTTGGAGGAGGTTGACAATGGTGGTATTGCGTTAGTTGATGTCACGACCCAAGCCTAGGGCCTAGACATGACATGGTGAATGTGGAACCCGAAGGAACCCCAAACAAGCCTCTTAACTTATCATTACACATTATTAGTCATAGAAGCATATAAAAGACATAAAAGAGTAAGAATAGGGGCAAAAAGACTAAGGGGAAAGCTTGCATAACATCATGATAAAGAGACAAAGGGTCAAGACGCTCATATCATAAATACATAACATGTCCAACAAACACTTCTAATATATAGATAAGAGTAGGAGCCAAGATAAAGCAGTCGAGCTTACCCTCATAGTCAAAATGGAAAATAAAGAAAAGTATCTCAATACATAATAAGAGGAACATAGACTAAGGTCCCTAAAGTGGAGGACTCACCAACTAGCTTGAGTAGTCCGAACTAGCCACGTGGAGGAGGATGATCAACTTGGGCTCCAGTTCTTACGTGGTGATATCATGTAGGCAAGAATATGCGTTAGTACATTTGAATGTACTAAGTTTGTAAGATGCAATGCAATACGAGGTAAGCATCACAATCAAAATGCATAACAATAAGCAATAGGCATAATATGGCAATATGGCATGTATAATCAATGCATAAGTAAAACATGCACAAGTAGCACATGCTCATATAGGATATCATATGTGTAGAAGAGACCAAACTAGATTTTCAAAGTACAAACTCATTGGTAGGTTGATGATAATCTCACCCCGACACCCTAGTGGTATGGGACAAACCCCTTACATGGTTGATGATAGTCTCACCTTATCATCCTGGTGGTGAAGTACAAACTCCTCACATGGTTGATGAGTACAAACCCCCACCTTGGTTATCAAGGTACTAACCACCCGACAAGGTTATCCGGGCTCCAAGTTCCCTCGGATAAGGCATGGTCTAATGCAACAGTTTATGTAGATTATATCATATTCAAAAGCCCTTTCCATTATCATAACATCATCAATATCATATCTTATACTTTGGACCTTCAATTCCTCACGAAATCATAACTAGACATTTTATCAAACACTTGGGGGGGGGGGGGGGTAGGGGTGAAATGGTAGTATAAGACCATGCAATTTAAAGATGAAATCATGCAAAAAAATCCATTGTAAAATCATTAGTCAACATCTTGAAGCACCCCCAAGAAATATACATAAAAACTCCTCATCAAATCATATAATAGATCAAAAATTTTATAGATCCCAACATAGCAAAATAGTCACAACTTTACATAGCTTTAACACAGTTCATAGACATGCCCATATTAGTAAACCCATTTTTAAAATCAACTTTAAATCATGAAAATTGAGTAAAAAAGAGGTTAGGGCACCATGGGTGGAAGGACCCAATGGCTAAACACCACATATCTTAGCTTTGGAGAATTTCTTGGTGAAGATGGAGATGAGAACGTAAAGCTTGGATGAATTCCTTAAGATCCGAAAGAGATTTGGATACTTAATTTTGGAATGAAATATTAGTCTAAGGGTTTGAGAGAGTATTTTATCAATACAATGAAGAACTTAAGGGTTTGAGACCTTGAATGAGCATAAAAACGTCAATCTAAAGCTTAGAAAGGGTGGGAAAAGGACCAAAATAACCCTTTCTAAAAAGCTATGTAACGGTTTTTACGAGCCCCATTACGACCCTTAGGTAGTACTATAACTCTAGGACACTTTCCATGACCCCTAGGCTCAATTTTGGAGTCTCTAGAAATTGCTACGAGCCTAACCTATGAGTCCTATCCCGACCTATGACTCGTAACAGTGGGCTCGTAGTGCAACCCTACACTAACAATCTTCAGTAAAATAGCTATAAAATTTGACTTTGAACTATAAATAAGGTGAAACCAAGTGCATTGGAAAGATAACTCAAAGGGCTTTCATTTGACATGTCGTGGGCTACCCAGTTCCAAGTGTGCTAAAAGTTATGCTTATTTGAAGTTAACCCTTGCATGGACCAATACCCAAAACTCAATTCATAAGGAAGTTTTGAACTTGTCTAAGTACTAGGAGTCTCCCATGACCCTAATACACTCTCCACCTAAACAAATAGAGCTTCAAACATGGGTACATAAGAGCATAGAGTTACAGGGTGCCATAATATCTCCCCCTTGGGAACATTCATCCTCGAATGTGGAAGAGACATACAAGATAAGCATAATCATGAACAAATTAGCCCCAACAAGAATTCAACATTACATTCAAAACCCATTTTCAAAATGTCTTCATAAGTGTAAAAGAATCATCATAAATTTGCCAACTTAAAGGTGAATTCATATGAACAACGCAGGGGCTAAATTATAAGACTTGAAATTACATAAGAGATGCAGAATTAGTACCTTAGGGTTGAGTGGAGTGGAAAAGACAAGGATACCACTTTTGTATATCAGCTTCGGGCTCGCATGTAGCACTTTCGACTTCTTGGTTCCTCGAAAGGACCTTAAGGGATGCCACCTCCTTGTTCCTCAATCTCTTCACTTGCCTATTAAAAATCTGAACCAAAACCTCCTCATAAGTCATGTTATCCTCAACAACCCTCACAACATCAAGAGGCATAATAGCATTAGATTCACCCACAAATTTCCTCAACATAGAGACATGAAATACCAGATGAACCAATTCCATCTCACTAGGCAACTTCAACTCATAAGCTAACTTGCCAACCCTCTTAATCACCTCATAAGGACCAACATATCTTGGATTCAACTTCCCTTTTTCATCAAAATGAACCACACCTTTTATTGGATAAACTTTCAAATAGACCAATGCACCAACTTTGAATCCAAGATCCCTACTCCTTGCATTGGCATAGGACTTTTTGGTGACTTTGGGTCATCTACAATCTTTCCCTAATCATTCTAACCTTCTCAAGAGCTTCCATGACCAGATTTGGTCCAAACAAAGCTACCTCACCAACCTCAAATCAACCAACCAGTAATCTACAATGCCTTCTATAAAGAGCCTCAAAAGGAGCCATACCGATGCTAGAATGATAGCTATTGTTGTAGGCAATCAATTGAAGATGATCATCCCAACTACCCTTAAGCTTCAAGACACAAGCTCTAAGCATATCCTCAAGTGTTTGCATGGTTCTTTTGTCTTGGCCATCCATTTGAGGGTGAAAGGACGTACTAAGGTGAACTTTTGTACTAAGACCCCTTTGAAAGTACCTCCAAAAGTATGAAGTAAATTGAGCACCGCGATCAGATAGGATGGACAAAGGAACCCCATATAACCTCACCAAGTCATGAATGTACAACCTTGCATAATCTTCAGCCCCATATATGGTCTTAACTGGTAGAAAGTGAGCCGCTTTTGTCATCCTATCAACCAAAACCTAAGTGGAATCAAAACCCTCTTCTAGTCTTAGGCAATGTTACCACACAGTCCATATTAATCACCTCCCACTTCCAAGTAGGAATCTCTATGTATTGGGTTAGGCCACCCAGTCTTTGATGTTTGCCTTTGATTTGTTGACAACTATGGCAACCAAAAATGAATTTGGCAATGCCCCTCTTCATACCTCCCCACCGATACACATCCCTCAACTCTCTATACATTTTGGTAGAACCAGGGTGGATAGAATAAGAAGAATTATGGGCCTTATCAAGTGTTTTCTCTTTCAAACCATCAACACAAGGCACAAAAAACCTACCTTGGTATCTAAGGGCACCATGTCCCCCTTGGGAGAAAACCTCCACTTTGCCCTCTCTCACCAAGACCTTCAGTTCAAGCAAGAAGGAGTCAAAATCTTGTTTTGCTATCACTTCATAAACCAATGATGACTTAGAACCATCAACAACAACTACACCATTACCAACTTCTTCCAACCTAACCCCCAATCTAGCCAATCGGTGCACCTCCCTAGCCATCTCCTTATCACCACCATCAACATGAGCTAGGCTACCCATAGACACCCTGCTGAAAGCATTTTCCACAACATTTGCCTTACTGGATAGTAATGCACACTCATATCATAGTCTTTAAGAAGTTCTAGCTACCTTCTTTGTCTCAAATTGAGATCTTTTAAGTGAAGAAATATTGGAGGCTCTTATGATCGGTGAACAAATTAACATGCAACCCATACAAAAATGATGCCAAATCTTTAATGCAAACACCATGGCGGCTAATTCAAGATCATGGGTAGGGTAGTTCCTTTTATGCAATTTGATTTGCCTAGAAGCATAGGCTATTACCTTACCATTTTGCATTAGCACATATCCCAATGCAACTCTAGAAGCATCATAATATACAACAAGTCCCTCAAGCCCATTCGATAATGACAATATAAGGGCGGGCACAAGCTTATCCTTCAATGTTTGGAAGCTCCTCTCACACTCATTGGTCTACACAAACATCATCTTTTTTTGAGTAAATTTTGTCATAGGGGAAGCAATGGAGGAGAATCCACTCACAAACCTTCTATAATAACTCGCCAGGCCAAAGAAGCTTTTAATATCCGACTGGGTCAATTGTCTAGGCTAATTTCTAATCACATCGATCTTCTTAGGATCCACCTTAATACCATCCCCCGACACCATATGACCCAAAAATGCAACCTTCTTCACTAAAATTCAAAATTTTCATATATGGAATACAATTTCACCTCGCTCAATCTTTGCAATACCACTCTCAAATGACCCATATGCTCCTCCCTACTATGTGAATAGATTAAAATATCATCAATGAAGACCACAACAAAGGAATCAAGGTAGGATTTGGAGAACCCTATTCATTAGGTCCATGAAGATATCTGGTGCATTGGACAACACCACAAATTCATATTTCCCATATCTAGTTCGGAAGGCCGTCTTGGGAATATCACACTCCCTCACCCTCACTTGATGATACCTGGACTAAAGGTCAATCTTAGAGAAAAGTTAGCCCCTTGCAATTGGTCAAACAAGTAATCAATTCTTGGAAGAGGATATCTATTCTTTATAGTGGCCCTATTGAGTTATCGGTAGTCAACGCACATTCTAAGTTACCCATCCTTCTTCTTACAAACAACACCGGTGCACCCCAAGGTGATTGACTAGGCCTAATAAATCCCTTCTCTAACAAAATCCCACAATTGCTCCTTTAACTCCTTCAACTTTGTCAGGGTCATATGGTAAGGGGAATATAAATGGGTTGAGTATCATGAAGGAGATCTATACTAAAATCTATCTCCGTTTCAGGATGGACACTAGGAAGTTCATTTGGGAAGACATCAAGGAACTCATTTACAATCGGAATCGACTCTACAGAAGGGAATTTGGACTCCATATCTTTAACCCTCACAATATGATACAAACACCCCCTAGAGATCATCTTATAGGCTTTAGTGCAAGAGATGGACCTCCCCTTTACCACGATATCATGACTGTCCCACTCAAGGACGAGTTTATTTTGGAATTGGAACTTGACCCTATGGGTTCTACAATCAATAGAGACATAGTTTGCATGTAACCAATCTATCCCAAGAATGACATCAAAATCAATCCTATCCAACTCAACAAGATCACAAGGCAATATTTTATGTAAGATGCAAATCGGACAATTTTTATACACCTTCCTAGCAACAATAGATGCACCAATAGGTGTAGACACCTCATAGGACTCATTCAACAACTCAAAATCAACATGGAACTTTTTAGAAACAAAATGTGTAACAAAAGAAAGAGTGGCACCCGGATCAATCAAAGCGTACACATCAAAAAGTCAAAGATTTTCAACATACCAGTAATAACGTCGGGGACCTTTTCAACCCCTTGCCTCTTATGTAGCGCATAAAACTGATTGTGCCTTAGGGTACTACCTTGATGACCACCCCTACCCAATGGAACTACATTTGCATCCTAGTCTTTATCACGGTTCTTAAACAATCCATCTTCTTGAGACCAAACTCATCGAACTCAAAGCATGCATTAGAACCTTTCAAACATGGGCCTCTATGACTCCTTCCACATTTAGGGCACACATCAATATGAGCCACACCACCAACACCTTGAGACCTAGGAAAGTCATTGGCGAACCCCCTATTAGTAGCATGAGAAGACGGGCCTTGATGAAATCTAGCATCCTTTTGGAACTTACCCTCAAAATGGGCCCTCTTGGCCTCATGACCCTTTCTCTTCATCAACTTTTCTTCCTCCATTTGTTTGGCTTATGTCAACCAAGACAAGTTTATGTCACTAATTAGCAAGGCGGACTGACATTCTTCACTCACCAAGTTGGACACCCATCACAAGCTTTTTCATCCTAGATCTAGGATCGGTCACCAAATAAGGAGCATACTTTGAAAGTTGATTGAACTTGAGGGCATACTCCCTCACACTCACAACACCTTGCCTAAAATTCATGAACTCTACCAACTTAGCTTCCCCAAGCTCAAGAGGGAAAAATCGTTTATGGAAAGCCAATTTTAACTCCTCCCAAAGCACCACATAACCATTTCCCTTCTCCTCCTTCCATTGATCATACCATATTTGGGCTACCCCTTTGAGTTGGTAGGCCGCCAACTCCGCCTTTTCATTCATCCCAACACCCATGATATACAAGATCTTGTATACCTCATCAATGAACTCTTGTGGATCTTCATCTACCTTTGATCCATAGAAGGATTCATCCTTATGAAGTCCCTTACCCTAGCTCTTGGGGTAGTAGCATGAGGGGCATAGGCCCCTTGTTTATCTTAGTTAGCCATAACTTGTGCAAGCATAGTGAGAGCATCTCAAAGTTCTCTATTGGTAAGTTGCTCCTCGGGAGTTTGGGCCCTTCTTCCTCGAGTGTTAGGCAATGATCTAGCATAGCAAAGAATAATCATTATGGGGGAAAAACTTACTACAACTCTATAGAACGACTTAGAACATAAAGAAGGGAAACATTTCCTAAAATTCCTTATAGCCTCCTATTCATAGTCATGGCGTGCTTCATAAATATGAATAGGATTCTAATCGACGCGGTGTGTTGAATCCGAGGATTTATAAACCTAGTGCTCTGATATCAAGTTTTGCATGATCTAAGCCTAGTACCTAGACATGACACGGCAAATGGGGAACCCGAAGGAATCCCAAACAAGCCTCTTAACTTATCATTACACATCATTTGTCCTAGAAGCATAAAAAAGACATAAAAGAGTAAGAATATGGGCAAAAAAACTAAGGGAAAAGTTAGCATAACATCATGATCAAGATATAAAGAGTCAATGCTCATATCATAGATACATAACATATCCAACAAACACCTCAAATACATAGATAAGAGCGAGGGCCAAGACAAAGAAATAGGGCTCACCCTCATAGTCAAAATAGAAAATAAAGAAGAGTGTCGCAATACATAATAAGAGGAACATAGACTAAGGTACCTGAAATGGAGGACTCACCAACTAGCTTGAGTAGTACCGAACTAGCCACGGGGACGAGGATCAACTTGGGCTCTGGGTGCTACATGGTGATAGCATGTAGGCAAGAGTATGCATTAGTACGTTTGACTGTAATAAGTATGTAGGATGCAATGCAACAAGAGGTGGACATCATAATCAAAATGCATAACAATAAGCAATAGGCATAATATAACAATATGACATGTATGATCAATGCATAAGTAAAACATGCTCATATAGGATATCATATGTGTAGAAGAGACCAAGCTAGATTTCCAAAGTACAAGCCCCTTAGTAGGTTAATGATGATCTCACCCCATCACCCTAGTGGTGTGGTACAAATCCCTTACATGATTGATGATAATCTCACCTTATCACCCTGGTGGTAAAGTACAAACCCTTCACATGGTTGATGAGTACAAACCCCCACCTTGGTTATCAAGGTACTAACCCCCCGACAAGGTTATCTGGGCTCTTAGTTCCCCCGGATCGGGCATGGTCTAATGCAATACTTTATATAGATTATATCATATACACGGGCTCTTTCCATCATCATAACATCCTTAATATCATATCTCATACTTTGGAACTTTAATTCCTTAAGAAACCATAACCAAACATTTTATCAAACACTTGGCTGGTGTGCAATGGTAGTATAAGACCATGTAATTTAGAGTTGAAATAATGCCAGAAAATCCATTGTAAAACCATTACTCAATATCTTCCAACACCCCCAAGCAATATACATCAAAACTACTCATCAAATCATATAATAGATCCAAGATTTATAGCTCACAATATAGCAAAATAGTCACAACTTTACATAGCTTTAACACAGTTCATAGACATGCTCGTACTAGTAAATCCATTTGTAAAATCAACTTTAAATCATTCAAATTGAGTAAAAATGATGTTAGAACACCATGAGTGGAAAGACCCAATGGTTAAACACCACATACCTTAACTTTGGAGAATTTTTTGGTGAAGATAGAGGTGAGAACTTGAAGCTTGGATGAATTCCTTAAGACCCGGAAGAGATTTGGACACTTGATTTTGGAGTGAAATATTAGTTTAAGAGTTTGAAAGAGTACTTTATCAATACAATGAAGAACTTAAGGGTTTGGGACCTTGAATGAGCATAAAAACGTCAATCTAGAGCTTAGAAAAGGTGGGGAAAGGACCAAAATAACCCTTCCTAAAAGGCTTTCTAACGGTTGTTATGGGCCCATTATGACCCGTAGGTACCACTATGACTTGTAGGACCCTCCCATGACCCCTAAGATCAATTTTGGAGTCTTTAGAAATTGCTATAAGCCTGACCTATGAGTCATACCCCGACGTATAACTCATAACAATGGGCTCATAGTGCAACTCTGCACTGATAGTCTTCAGTAAAATAGTCATAACTTTTTACTCCAAACTCTAAATTAGGTGAAACCAAGTGAATTGGAAAGTTAACGCAAAGAAATTTCATTTGACATGTGGTAGGCCACACAGTTCCAAGTGTGATAAAAGTTATGCATATTTAAAGTTGACCCTTGCATGGACCAACACCCAAAACTCAATTCATTGGGAAGTTTTGAACTCGTCTAAGTATTAGAAGTTTCACATGATGCTAATACACTCTCCACCTAAACAAATAAGGCTTGAAACATGGTTACATAAGAGCATAGAGTTATGGGCTATCACAATTGATGGCTCTAAATGTTCATTAATTAAGGAGGTAAAGGCAAAGCAAATCTTGACCCCACCTTGTTAGAATTGAAGGCCTTAGTGAGAGATGGTACAGTTGATGTTTACTTACAAGGGGGAGATGGTGCCCTTAGGTACTAAGGTAGATTGTGTGTGCATTGTGTTTATGACTTGAGAGAGAAGATTCTTGATATGGTTCATAATTTTTCCAATTATATTCACCCTGGTTCTACAAAGATGTATAGAGATTTGAAAGAAGTGTTTTGCTGGGGTGGTATGAATAAAGACATTGCTAAGTTTGTATCCGATTGCCATAATTGCTAACAAGTCAAAACCGAACATCAAAGGTCGGGTGGCCTAGCCCAAGATATAGAGATTCCTACTTAGAAGTGGGAGGAGATTAGCATGGATTTTGTAGTTGGGTTGCCTAAGACTAGAAAATATTTTGACTCTATTTGGGTTGTGGTTGATAGAATGACAAAGTCAGCTTATTTCCTACCTGCTAAGACTACTTATGGTGCCGAAGATTATGCTAAGTTGTACATTCATGAATTGGTTAGATTGCATGGGGTGCCTTTGTCTATCATATCAAATCATGGTGCCCAATTCACCTCTCACTATTGGAGGTCCTTCCAAAGAGGTCTTCTTACCAAGGTAAAGCTTAATACGGTCTTTCACCCTCAAATGGATGGCTAACCCAAAAGAACTATCCACGCTTTTTAGGATATGCTTTGGAGTTTAAGGGTAGTTGGGATAATCATCTTCCATTCATTGAGCTTGCTTACAATAATAGCTATCATTGTAGCATTGGTATAGCTCCTTTTGAGGCTTCTCTATGGTAGACATTGTAGGTTCCCAATTAGATGGTTTGAGGTAAGGGAGATGGCTTTATTGGGTTCGGATCTGGTTATGGAGGCCATGGTGAAGGTAATGTTGATAAGGGAAAGATTAAAAACAGCCCAAAATCATCAAAACTCCTATGTCGATGTAAAGAGAAGGGAGTTTGAATTTAAGATTAGTGATTGGGTCTATTTGAAGGTCTCACCCATGAAGGATGTGGTTCATTTTGGTAAGAAAGGTAAATTGAGTCCAAGATTTATGGGTCCATATAGAGTGTTGAGGAGGATTTGTAAGGTGGCCTATGAGTTGAAGTTGCCTAATGATATGAATATGGTTTATCTGGTCTTCCATGTGTCTATGTTGAGGAAGTGTGAGGTGACCCTAGTGCTATTGTGCATCTTGATGTTGTGGATATTTTTAAGATAATTTAACTTATCAAGAGGTCCCGGTATAAATTTTTGGTAGAAAATGAAGAGGTTGAGGAACAAGGATGTTACTTCCATCAAGGTTCTTTGGAGAACCAACAACTTGAACATGCCACATGAAAAGCCGAGGCGGACATGTAAACGCGATATCCCTATCTCTTCTATTCTACTCAAGCCTAAGGTACTAATTTCAAGTCCCCTATGTGATTTCAAGTCTTATATATCAGCCCTTATGTCATTTGCATGCATTCATGTTTATGTTTATAAGTTCATGGTGATTTTGACACTTATGTTGAGATTTTTTAAAATGGTGTTTAAGTGCATTGTTGCAATCTTGATAGTGCTGATCTCTTCATTATTATCTTTCTTATGACCATTTTTTTGACATTCGAGGATGAATATTTAAAAGGGGGAGATATTGAAACACCCCAAAAATTGCCCAAAAATGTGCCTCGAAAATGCCCATAATTGTAACTTCCATATATCTCAAAATTTGTGTGGGATATCAAAAATTCGACTTCATATTCGTGATTAGGGGGAAATACTGAGAGGTAGATAGGTCTAACCCCTATTTTAGAGCAACCTTATCAAAATTTCATTTTGTCAAAATTTTCTTATGTAGAATCGGTCTGTGCCCTTAGTGTGACATGGCCAGGGAGCAGACCAATGTAATGTTTCCCTCCGCGTTGGTTCCATATCGCAGACCAAATGCAGACCTGTATATTTTGTTGCTAGTTAATTTTAGTTCAGTCCAAGGCCTTGGGGTCTTCGGCCTAAGCCTTCCTATGCATAAAATCCTATACTTAGTCAATTTTCAAACCCATATCACTCAAGACATTCCCTAAAACACTCTCAGACACTTAGCCAAATATTTCAACCATCTCAAGTGTCCCAAACTCACTTCTGGATCTTAAGGAATTCATTCAAGCTTCAAGGTCTCATTCCAATCTTCATCAAGGAAATTCCTAAAGTTGAGGTATGTGGGTTTCAACCATTGGGTCCTTTCACCCATGGTGCTCATCCTTCCTTTTTAAGTAAATTGTATGATTTCAAGTTGATTTATCTATGGGTATTTCTTAATATGAATTGATTATGAACTATGTTGGGGTTTCATAAAAGTATGACTGTTTAAATATATTTTGAGCTATGAATCTATGACCTATTTTGAGTTTTTATGAAGGGTTTCAATATATATTGCATGAGGGTATTACCAAGTGTTGGTGGGTTAATTTATATTAAGTTTTCTTACATGATTTCCCTCTTGAATTTCATGATTTTGAACTAGCATTACACACCCGCCAAGTGTTTGATAAAATATTCGATTTAGAGTTCTTGAGTTATTAATGATCTATTGCATGGCCTATGAGTCAAATGACTTTATGATGATGAAAGTAATATATGAATATGTTGATTTCATAAAAAGTATCTATAATATTGCAAGTTAACCACACCTTGTTTAGGGGGCATTAGGCCTCAATAACCTTGTTGGGGAGTGCTAGGCCTGTCCTACCATGTTAAGGGGTATATACCTCAATCATCTTATGGGGGGATGCTAGGATCGTACTGCCATGTTGAGATGTATATGCCTTAAATACCTTGTCGGGGGGTGCTAGGCATGTACTACAAATTGAGGGGTAGATACTTCAATCACCTTCCAAGGGGGTGCTAGGCCCTTGGGTTCTAAGCATTAGATGCTTGGTGTATGATGATGATCTCTTCCTACATATGAAATATGTTCTATACAAGCATGTTTTACTTCAAGCATTAATCATGCATGTCATATTGTTATCATACCATTCATTGTCTATGTTTATGCATTTTGACTATGTTGCCTATCTCTTATTGCATTGCATCCTCCATACTTAGTACATTCAAATATACTAACGCATACTCTATGCCTACATGATGTTACCATATAGGAACCGGAGCTCCTCATGATCATCCTTCTTGTGGCTAGTGTGAAATTTTGAAGTTATGCTATTGGTGAGTCCTCAAGTTCGGGGACACTAGATTTGCACTCTTACTTTTGCTATCTCCTTATGTTGAAATTTGATACTAAAAAGGTGAGCCTAGAATGTTGTCTTGTCCCCTACCCAATCTATGCTAGAGGTGTTGATGGATAAGTTATATAATTATTCTTGAGCTTTGACTCTTTTGATGATCTATGCTACTGAAGATTTCTCTTAGTCCTTTTATCCTTATTTCTATTCTCTTATTATTGTTAAATTGCTTCAGTGACTATGGATATGTAAATGATATGCTAAGAGGCTTGTTTGGGTTCGCATTCACTGTTCACGTCTAAACCTAGGCTTAGGTCGTGACATAACTTTTCCACATACTTAGGACTCTTGATTATTTTATGATTACTTCTCCTTATTGCATGACTATGTAATTAAATATAATAAACATAAAACAAGTTAGAATAATATGAAAAGATAATATTGTCTAAAAGAAACTCTTTTAATAAAAGTCAAAAAGTTCAATCAACATTTCTAAGGACCTTCATGCTAAGAGTGAAAAGACAATTTTGACTAAAGAAAATACTTTTAATGAAGGACAAAAAATTCAAATAACATTGACCTTCACACTTGTGTCATAAATCAAAAAGGACAAAAATTAATATTCTATTAGTTTTTTCCACAGACCTGCAATATTTTTCGTATTCAAAATAAAAATGTGATGCCTCGGGAGGGTACCCTTCAAGTGGCTGGCATTAAAAAACTATTTGTAGTCCCCAAGCGAACCACTTGCCTTATCATATTCATTCAATCACAATCTAATAGCGAAACACATTAACTTATTAAGATCAACTCAATAGAATAATAACCCAATCAAAAGTAATGGCCAAAGGCCAACAATATCAAATCAATTGAATGAGACTAGTATGAAGGAAACTAGAGCCAGTATTCAAATTAACAATCTTAAATCTAGTCTATGAAGTCTCTATCTAAACTATCTAGGATGGTACCATGACAGGCTATGACTACCCCAATCAAAAGAAATAAAATACTAAACTCAAGCTATATGAAAGAATAAATGTGTATCCTCTAGAATAGGGGAGGAAGTACCAAATCAGCTGACTGCAACAGATCCTCAACGGTGCACTTGTTGATGATCTCTAGTACCTATATCTGTACCATTAAACGATGCAGTCCAAGTGAATGTCAGTTCGTGGGATGTACTAGTATGTAAAATGACTGAATGAAATATGCTTCAAGGTAGAATATTATCACTCAACTAACTCAAATCAAGAGATAAGGAACTCAATCAGGTTGTGAAATGTCTATCTAAAGCAAGAATAGGGAATAGATAATGACCTGTCATTGAGGAGTACTATCAGTATAGAACCTATGTGGGAGTTTCTGTTATTCGACAAAAATCACTTATGAGTCAGTGATATACAACAATTTCATTAATGTTGCTACAACCATCCAGTATTTGCCAAGGTAAAGAACAAATTGAATTCATGATGGATCCAGTCAATTGAGTCCTCTATTGTTTTAGGGACCTATCAAAAGGAAAACATCCAATTTAACTATTTCAGTCATCTCCTACGTTTGATGACATAGTTAATTAGTTCGAGTTGGACTTACTCTTACTCAATTCAGTGCTCAATATTCTTCTCAGGACTCAATAATTATAAGATAGTCAATCTCAATCAATCAAATCAATGAGTCTCAAAAGGACTCATATCCATCTATTAATTCTATCACAATTGAGCCTTTTGACCTATCATCCATCTAATCAATTCTCAATCACATCTCTCAAGAGGGATTTGCCAATCATTAAGAGAACTAACAATTTAGACCAATCATTAAGAAGCTATTAGTTTGGACCAATCATTTGAGTTTATATTTGAAGACTATCAAGTCCTATCAACTTATCATCATGCTCAATCACAACCATATTGTTAAGTCTCTAGACTCAATCCCTAGGTTCATTTATATATTCTTATGAAGTAATATGTAGGGTTCGTAAAGTAACTCATGTAAAAGCATTTATTCAGTAAATCAAGTTTATGATAATCATCAACATATGAAAATATGTAGGGTATGTATAATTTTGCAAGAAAACATTCAAGAAAAACATGCATAAAGATTCAACATGTTCATTTATCAATCTATCTCAATCAAGGGGTACATAGAAGAATAATTCCATGCTTTAGATTAGTCTTGCATACCTTGAATGAAGGTAGACAATCAACTTTGCAAGGGATTGGACTCAATCTCTTGAAACTTAGCTTTTCTTCTCTCATTATGTTTTAAATTTAAGAGAGGTGGAAAAAGGACTGAAATGCCCCTCAAAAGAAACTGAAAATTTTTCTAGTGGAATACCAAGTTCGCATTGAAGACTTAGGATTTTTCATACAATATTCTCCAATAGAGTTTCTAATCTCGTAGAAAATATGAGTATCCCCATTAAGTATTATCACGACTCGAACCTAGGTCTAGGAGTGACATGGCGAATAGAAACTCGAAAGCCGCCAAACCTTAAGTCCATATTCACATCATCAGTTCAAAAGCATATATGAAAATAGTAAATACATAGTTCTAAGCGACGATAAAGTAAGACACACACTATGGGTATGTCATAAGGATAAGGGATTAACATGGATTCACATAGCACATAACACATAAGAACTAAGGGGTAGATAAGTATGACTCACTCTGTGGGGGCAATAAGGGACTTAGGATCTTCCACATTTCCACATCAAACTATACATACTTATCATAATCCTCACAATCAATCCATAATAGTCATATTCAATAGCTAACTATAATCACAGGCTTCAAAGACAACACATAACATATAGATCCAATTAGAGTCTATAAGATGTCCAACAATGCTTGCCTCTAGTCATAAGATAGGATGGGGGCTAAGATATGTCCCGACCTCACCCCCTAAAGTAAATAGCAAAACAGAAGCAACATAAAGTAAATAGATGGTGGCTTGTCCTTGGGAGATAGGTCACCACAGCATTTTCTCAAATCCGATCTCATCAAACTGTGGATGAAGGTAATCTCTAGTCCCTACCTGGTTAGATCATGTAGGAAAAATGTAAGAACTCAAATTTTTGTATAGCTTTAGTGATGCTTGAGATTTGGTTTCATAAAGTGTTGGGCCAAGGTGACACCTTATAGAACCTCTAAGATCGATCTAAGTCCACTTTCAAGCCTTTAATTCAAGCTTATTTATGTTGTTTAAGGCCATCATGGGTCTTCTACAACAAGTCAAGTTCAAAAGAATGTCATTAGCTAAGTTTTTCACAAGTACCGATAGAAGGGTAAATTTAAATGGGCATATCTTTTATCCCAAAATGAACTGGTGGCCCATGACCTATCAAATTAAAGCTCTTTGAATTAGCTTTCCAACTCACTTGGTTTCACCTCATTTTGAATTTGGATAAAGAACTTATGCATATTTTCGTAAAATTCTCCTGTCCAATGTTGCCACACGGCACCTACACAGGTAGTGAGGCTGTTCAAGATCCATAGGAATAACCTTGTCATGACCCAAACCTAGAGCCTAGATATGATCGATGAATGGAGAACTCGAAGGAACCCCAAACAAGCCTCATAGCATATCGTTATGCATCTTTGGTCGCGAAAGCAATTAAAATCACAATAAGAGATAAGCATAAACAAGAGAAATTGGGACTAGTGGTAAACTTCCATATCATAATCATCAAGGAACAAGAGAATCAAGGCTCATAGCATGGATACATAACATGTCCAACAACACCTCTACTACATACATAAGAGCCAGCCAAGATAAGCAATCGAGCTCACCAACAAGCTTGAGTGATATCTTACTAGCCACATGGAAGAAGATGCTCAAGTGGGGCTCCAGTTCCTATATGGTGACATCCTGTAGGCATAGAGTATGCGTTAATACGTCTGAATGTACTATGTAAGATGCAATGTAAAAAATGATAAGCACCATAAACAAAATGCATAACATAGGCAATGAATAAGCTTATAGCAATATGACATGTATGAGTGATGCTTAAGTAAAATATGCTTTCATAGAATATAATACATGTGTAAGAAGAGAGAACTATCATATTGGTGGATCGCCACACCCTACCATCCTTGGTAATTGAGGTACAAACCCCTTCAATTGGTTGGTGGATCATTGCACCTTACCACCCGTGGTGACCGGAGTACAAAACCCCTGACATGGATGGTGGATCATCATACCCTACTGCTTGTGATGACCAAGGTACAAACCTCTGACATGATTATCAAGGTACGAACCCCTCAACATGGTTATCAAGGTACGAACCCATTGACACGGTTACCAAGTGCGCAACCTCCTAGTAGGTTATGGTCACATTCCAACACTATATAGAGAATACTATATACATATCATCATCATATAGTCATTCAACTCATAAGACATATATTGGACCTTTAATTCCTCAAAAAGCCATAACAGAACATTTTATCAAACACTTAGAGGGTGTCTAGTACTAGTGTAAAACAATACAATTCAAGAGTGAAATCATGCTCGAAGATTTGATGTAAAACCTTCAATATATACTTGGTAATATCATCAAGAAATATACATCAAAACCCTTCATCATATCTTATAATAGATCTTGGTTTCATAGCTCAAAACATAGCAAACAGTTACAATTTCACAAACCCCAACATGGTGTGCAGTGAAATTCATAATAAGTAAGACCCATATGTAAATCAACTTTAGATAATGTAATTTTAAGTAAAAGGAAGCTTGGGCATAATGGCAAAAGGTATCCATGAAAGAAACCCATATACCTTATCCTTGGAGATTAACTTTGTCACGACCCAACTCAGGGACCGTGATTAGTGCAAATTGGATACCCAGACAAATACTTAACCGGGTTTTCAACTATAATAGATAAGGAATCTACCAAAATTTTGGCAGCGTTTCCTCTGTTTTACTGACTAACTAAACCTGCATACAACAACCCAGCATACAATAAACATCTATGCATATATATATATATATATATATATATATATATGTATGGGCCGACAAGGTCACCAATGTGGTAGAACCGCCCAACAAAAGTACCACACATATGTAACCGTATCATATGTAATATCCCATACCCACATGTATCCACAGACCTCTAAACATACAAACTGAATCATAAGATGGGACAGGGCCCTGTCATACCCTCGAATGTACCTTTACTTTTTGTATTTTGTATTTATGTACATTCGAGGGTATGATGGGGCCCTGTCCCATCCTATGATTCAGTTCATATATTTAGAGGTCTGTGGATACATATGGGTATGGGATATTACCTGTGATATGGTTACGTATGTATGGTACTTTTGTTGGGCGGTTCTACCACAACGGTAACCTTATGGTCCGCATATATACATATATGTGCATAGATGTTTGTTGTATGCTAGGTTGCTGTATGCAGGTTCGGTTAGTTAGTAAAATAGTGGAAACTCTACCAAAATTTTGGTAGATTCCTTAGCTATTATAGTTGGAAATCCGGTTTAGTGTTTGTCTGGGTGTCTAATAGGCACTAATCATGGTCCCTGTGTTGGGACATGACAGAAGTGCTATCAGAGCAGTTAGTCCTCGGAGTGTCTACAGACCGTGTCTAGTAGAGTCTTGTTTATTGGTATGTCATGCACCTCATCTATAAACAGGAGGCTATAGGACATTAGGATGTTACTCTTCCTTCTGATCTTAGATCGTGCGTTAGAGCGATGTTAATAGGATGATTTTCCTCCCTGATAGAAATTATTTGAATTTCAAATATGCCGCCGAGGAAGAAATCAGTCAGTCGCAGAGGAAGACCTGCAGCAGTAGGTGGGGCCCAACATGGTCGGGGAACTACCCGGGCTCATGATCAGCTTGAGCCAGAGATTGTATTCTCTATAGCAGGCTCGGTCACCCTACCAACCCCAGAGGGCCAGGCGTCAGAACCTCCGACTCCCCAGCCAGGCTCAAAAATTAGGGAGCTGCGGGAGGCAGTGCAGTTGTTGACTTAGATTGTAGCACGTCAGGCCCATAGACCAGAAGCTGGAAGTAGTCAAATAGTCCATCGAGATAGTTCCCAGGCCCGTGATTTCTTGGCTTGTGGACCATTATAATTCTTTGGGTCCAAACCTTCAAAAGATCCTTAGGAGTTCATGAGATATATGCAGCAGACATTAAGGGTGATTGGGGCCTCTGAAGTAGAATCTATAGAGTTGGCCTCCTACTGATTGCGTGATGTTGTGGTAAATTAGTACGAGTAGTGGCTTTTATCCCTAGGTGCTAATGCCCTCCTTGGTATTTGGAGCGAGTTCACAGAGGCATTCCTGGCTCACTTTTTACCTCTAAAGATTAGGTACACTAGAGAGGACAGATTTTTGATGTTGAGGCAGCGGGTCCGATCAGTTCGAGAATATAGTTTGGAATTCGACACTTTGGCCCAATATGCACCTGCACTTGTTTCCAGCATGACAGATCACATGCATCGCTATATTATGGGGCTTGATTCATATTATGTGGATAGTTGTTTGGTATTGGCTGCCCAACCAGGGGATGGATATTGCCCGTATTCAGGCCCATGCCCAGGGGATGAAGGATTATCATCGAGGACGCTAGGCGGACAGGACAGATAATAGGGGACCACCAAAGAGGCTAGGTCATCCAGTTCAGTAGCAGATTTTTGGGGTAGGCAGTCTTAGCCGCAGCTGAGTGGGCCTCCTCCTCGACCAGTGCGAAGCACACCTTCGCAGACCCCCAGTAGGAGACCAGCTACCTCTAGTCAGTCAGGGGCAGGACCAGTTTCCAGTAGCAAGCAGAGATTTATTATACCCCTGTGTCCTCATTGTAGGAAACAACACTCGGGAGAGTGTTTCTGCTCTATAGATGCCTGTTTTATTTGTGCCCGTTAGGGCCACCAGATGCGGGATTGTCCTAATAGGGTTGGTGCAGAAGGGTCCACCCAGACTTCTAGAGCAATCGGAGCTTCTTCTTCTGCTTCAGTGGCTATGAGCCCTACGGGGCAAGGTACCCCAGTGGCAGCAGGTCGCGGCAGAGGTTGCGGTGGAGTTCCAGGTTCTAGCAGTCCTGCTAACTGCATTTATCCCCTAACTAGCCGACAGGACAAGGAGGCATCGCCTAATGTTATTAGAGGTACATTATTTGTTTGTTCTCGGGCTATATATGTGTTAATTGATCCTGGTTCCACTTTGTCATACGTTTCCTCATTGGTTGCATGCACAATTGATATAGAGTCTGAACCAATATAGCCTTGTGAGGTTGCAACACCGATAGGTGAATCAATTATTGTCAACAGAGTTTATAGAAACTACCTGGTATTTGTTCTCAACCGTGGTACTCTGGCTTATTTGATAGAGCTAGATATGATGGATTTTGATGTAATTATGGGCATGGATTGGCTAGCTTCTTGCTATGCTAAGGTTGATTGGCATAAGAAGTTAGTTCAATTTCAGTTTCCAGGAGAGCCAGTTCTGGAATGGTCAGGTAATATTGCAATGCCGAGGGATAAGTTTATTTCGTACCTCAAGGCTAGCAGGATGATCAAAAAAAATGTCTTTATCACCTGGTTCGGGTACATGATGTGAATTCCAAGCCTCCGGCTCTCCAGGCCATTTCTGTAGTTAGTGAATTTGCGAACGTATTTCTGGATGAACTTCTCGATCTTCCTCCAGAGCGAGAAGTGGAGTTTGCTATAGATTTATTGCCCGGCACTTGGCCTATCTCGATCCCTCCATACAAAATGGCACCAACCGAGTTAAAGGAATTGAAGGAGCAGCTCAAAGACTTGTTAGAAAAAGGCTTTATTCGGCCTAGCACCTCTCCCTGGGGAGCTCCGATACTATTCGTGAGGAAGAAGGATGG
>JAOTQJ010000002.1:11606722-11625572 GCA_025642045.1 Solanum sejunctum | reverse complement strand
GACGAGAACCCACTCACAAACCTTGGACAATAACCTACTAAGCCAATGAAGCTCCTACTATCCAATAGGGTCAATGGTCTAGGCCAATTTCTATTCACATCCATCTTTTTAGGATCCACCTTAATACCATCCCCCAACACCACATGACCTAGGAAGGCAACCTTTTTTAACAAAAATTTACACTTCTCATATTTAGCATACAACTTCTCTTCCCTCAATCTTTCCAACACTACCCTCAATTGGCCCACATGCTCCTCCTCACTATGCGAATAGATCAAAATATCATCAATGAAGACCACAACAAATGAATCAAGGTAGCGTTTGAAGACTCTATTCATAATATCCATGAAGATAGTCGGTGCATTGGTCAACCCAAAGGACATCACAACAAACTCAGAATGCCCATACCTAGTCTAGAAGGTCGTCTTAGGAATATCACACTCCTTCACCTTCACTTGATGGTACTCAGATCGAAGATCAATTTTAGGGAAGTGGCTAGCCCCTTATAATTGGTCAAACAAATCATCAATCCTTGGAAGAGGTTATCTATTATTAATGGTGACCCTATTAAGTTGCTGATAGTCAATACACATTCTAAAAGACCCATCCTTCTTCTTCATAAACAACATCGGTGCATACTAAGGTGATTGGCTAGAACTAATAAAACCCTCATCCCTCAATTCCTCCTTCAACTCCTTTAACTCCGCCAGGGCCATACGGAAAGGGGGAATAGAAATGGGTTGTGTACCAAGGAGGACATCTATACGAAAATATATTTCCCTTTCAGGAGGAACACCAGGAAGTTCATTTAGAAAGACATTAAGGAACTCATTTACCACTAGAACTGACCCTATAGAAGGGATTGTAGACTCCACAAACCTAACCCTTAAAAGGTGATAAAGGCAACCCTTAGAGATCAACTTACGGGCTTTAATGCAAGATGTGATTCTATCCTTGACTACCACATCATGACTTTCTGACTCAAGGACGCATTCATTTAGGAATTGGAGTTTGACCCTATGGGTTCTATAATCAATCAAGGCATAGTATGCATCTAACCACTCCATACCAAGAATGAAATCAAAATCAACCGTGTCTAACTCAACAAGGTCACAAAGCAATATTTCTGCAATATGCGAACAGGACAATTTCTATAGACTTTTGTAACAATAATAGATACACCAATAGGAGTAGACACATCATAAGACTTACACAACAATTTGGGCTCAACATGAAACTTTTTGGCAACAAAAGCAAGATTCCCACCTGGATCAATCAATGCATACATATCAAAATCAAAGACTTTTAACATACTAACAACAATGTAGGGTACCTCATCAAACCTTTGTCTCCCATGCAAAGCATAAAATCGATTGTGCCTAGGAGCATAATCTTTTCGGCCATCTCTCCTTAAAGGAACCTTATTAGCACCTTGTGGATGAACCTCCTTGCCGTTGTTGTGATTTCAGCGGCAATTCATTACCTTATGCCTAACTTCCACACAACCATAACATACATTAGTATCCTTCAAGCATGGGCCACTATGACCTTTACCATATTTTGGACACCCACCATTAGGAACCACACCACGAATACCTTGATCCCTTGGAAAGTCATTGGCAACCCTCTTGTTAGATGCATGAGAAGACCCTTGGCCTTAATGCACTGGCCACCCTTTCGACTATGGAACTTTTTGTCAAAATGGACCCTCTTGGCCTTATAACTCCTCCTTTTCATCAATTTCTCCTTAATTTGTTTGGCATAGGTCATCAACAAGGACAAATCCATGTCACCAATCAACACAGTGGACCAACATTCTTCAGTAGCTGAATCGGATACACCCATCACAAATGTATTCATTCTAGACCTTGGGTCGGCCACCAAGTGGGGAGAATATTTAGAGAGTTGAGTACACTTGAAGGCATACTCACTCACAATCATGGAACCTTGTCTACAATTCCTAAACTCTACCAATTTGGCTTCCCCAAGCTCAAGAGGGAAGAACCTATTAACGAAAGCCGCCTTGAACTCCTCCGAAAGCACCATATTATTGATTCCCTTCTAATCATTCCATTCTTTAAACCATATTTGTGCCATCCCCTTGAGTTGGTATGCCAAAAACTCTTCTTTCTCCTCTGATCTAACACCCATAATAGCCAAAACCTTATAGACCTCATGAGATGCCAATGTAGGAGCATGGAGGGATTGGGCCCCTTGATTAATTTGATTAGCCACAACTTATGCAAGCAAAGTAATAGTATCTCGGAGCTCACCATGAGCTGGTTAGTCCTTGGGAGTGCGGGCTCTTTTTTCTCTTGTGTTAGGCATGACCTAGAATAGAAAGAACAATGGTTAGGGGAGAAAACCTTATTCTAACTCTATAGCATGACTTAGAACATAAAGAGGGAAACATTTCCTATGACACCTCAGAGCCTCTTACTCATAGTTATGGTGCACAACACAACCATGAATAAGACTCTAATTGACGTGGTATGTTGGACTTCGAGGATCTAACAACCTACTATTCTAATACCATATTTGTCATGACCCAATCTTAGGGCCTAATCATGACACGGTGCATGAAGAACTCAAAAGGAACCAAGCAAGCCTTTTAACATATCATTGCACATTCTTGATCGTATAAGGAATAAAATTCAACAAGAGATAGTAAATAGGGATAAACAGGGCTAAGGGACAACTTTCATGTCATAAACATCAAGGGTCAAGAGAGAGTCAATGCTCATAGCATAACACAAAATATGTCCAACAACACATCTATAACTTAGATACTTAGCAGGGGCCAAGACAAGCTACTGGGCTCACCCTCATCGTCAACATATACATAAAGCAAAGCTAGTATTAGAACATAGTATGCGATCATAAATATCATCCCTGAAATTGAGGACTCACCAAAGAGCTTGAGAGATATCATACTAGCCACGTGGAGGATGATCAAGTGGGGCTCTAGTTCCTATGTAATGACATCATATAGGTATACAATATGCGTTAGTCTATTTGAATGTACTAAGTATGTAGAATGCAATGCAACAAGTGATAAGCACCATAAGCAAAATGCATAACATAGGCAATGCATGACCATATAGCAATATGGCATGTAGGATGATGATTGAAGCAAAATTATACTTATATAGAACATAATACATATGTAAGGAGAGACCATCAATAGTGCATATCCAAGGCCTACCACACCCTCGGGGAGGCGAATAAGGTATGAACTCCTCAATAGGTTGATGAGGTACAAACCCCCCAACATGGTTGAGAGAGTACAAACCCCTCAACGTGGTTATCAAGATACAAACCCCTCAACATGGTTGAATGGGCCTACCACCTCCCAAGCAAAGCAATCAAGGTATAAACCCCTCAACAAGGTTACCCAAGCCTATAATCCCTCGAGTGAGGCTTGGTCAATTCCAATACTATCGAGATAATACCATATAAATACATTACTTTTATCGTCATCTAGTCATTAAACTCATAAAGCATGCAATGGGCCTTCAATTCCTCAAGAAAATCATACTTGGATATTTTATCAAACACTTGGCAGGTGTGTAGTGGTAGTGTAAAACCATACCATTCAAGAGTGTACTCATGCTAGAAAATTCAATGTAAAACTATCAATAGATACTTGATAACACCCTCAAGCAAAATACATCAATGCCTTTCATCAAATATCAAAATAGATCTTAGATTCATAGCTCAAAACATGCTAAAACATCCATACTTTCATGAAACCCCAACATAGTGTGTAGTGAAATTCATAATAAGTAAGACGCATGAGTAAATCAACTTTAATTCATGCAATTTTAAGTAAACGAGAACTTTGGTATCATGAGTGAAAGGAACCCATGAAAGAAACCCACATACCTTGACTTTGGAGAATTGCTTGATGAAGATTGGAGATGGAGACTTGAAACTAGAATGATAGCCTTAGAATTCGGATGAATTTGAGACTTGAAATTTAGAGATGAAATATTGTCTAAGTGTTTGAGAGAGTATTAGGGAATGTCTTGAATGATATGAAGGTGAAATAAGGCTAAGTATGGGCATTTTCACGCATGAAAACACTTAGGCCCAAGACCTAGGAGCGTTGGACTAGACAATAAAACTAGCACAAAAATGAATTGAGGCATGCCCTTTGCGCGTCGCATCAGGGGCACCGAAACTTCACTGGAAATCGCATTTTTGTGATTTTTTAATTTTGGTAAGGTTTCTCTTAAATCAGGATTAGACTTACTTTCCACTCAATTTGACCTCTTGAACAATAATATGAAGTTAAATTGTTGATATCACACATGAATTTTGAGATATATGAAATTATGATTCTGGGCTCTTTCGAGGTACATTTTCAGGCAATTTTTGGATCGTTTCAGTATAATTTTTATTCAATATTCTTTCCATATTGATTTGATTCAAGACATGTAGAAGGGCTCATTGGAGCACTATAAACTTTTGCTTTTTTAAGACCAAAACTTTTGATCAATTCCTTTGTATACATGCTCTGAAAAATAAAGATTCATTTGTTGGTTTGTTCGATTTGAAGTCCTAAAAGAAAGTGAGCTCACCCATAAGGATAATTTTGAATCCTCCCTTCATGAGTTTAGCGAAATTCTCGCACAAAGAGACATTAGGGCTACCAAATATAATATCATAAATATAAAATTGAACAATGAGCAAAGTTAAATTGATTTTTTTGATAAACAGAGTGGTGTCAATATTACCTCTTTTAAAATCATTTTCAAGCAAAAAGTTGTTGAACGTTCATACCAAGCTTTTGGATCTTGTTTCAATCCTTAAAAAGCTTTTGATAGTTGAAACACATGATTTGGAAGAGATGGGTTTCAAAACTAGGGGGTTGCTTGACGAAAACTTTTTCCTTAATAAACACATTTAAAAAAGCAATTTTAACATCCATTTGGAAAAGTTTGAAATGGTAAAAGGAGGCATAAGCAATTAAGATACGGATGGATTCTAAACTTGCCATGGGAGCAAAAATTTCATCATAGTCTGTACCTTCTTACTGAGAGTATCCTTGAGTTACCAACCTAGCCTTGTTTCTGACAACGTTTCCATTTTCATCCATCTTGTTTTGAAAGACCCATTTGGTTCCAATGACTGAGCAGTCAGCTGGTTTTTTAATAAGAGTCCATACTTGATTTTGATTAGATTGATCAAGCTCTTCTTTCATGGCCGTAATCCAATACTCGTCTTTAAGTGCCTCATTAATCATTTTTTGTTCAAATTGAGAAAACAAGGCTACTGAGGCTCGTTTCCTTAAGGCTGCCTTGGTTTGCATTCTATCACAGGAGATTCCAGTGATTAAATCATTTGGGTAGCTTGTGCTATGTCTCCATTCTCTCAATATTGCAATATTTTCTGGAAAAGCAGTTCAGTTCTTAGGACTGGGAGTTGACTCCTCTCTCTGGTCAGGATTAGAGGATAAAGGGTTTGTAATAAAATGAGCTAGAGAGTCATCCTCAAGTATCTGCATACTTGGGTTAGTGTCATCAAAACAACATGTACAAATTCTTCAATACTAAGAGTGCGCTTATTAACTACATGAAAAGCATGGCTAAAGGGAGAGTAGCCCAGAAATGTACCTTCATCACTTCATAGGTCAAACTTACCAAGATTGTTCTTACCGTTGTTGTAGACATAACATTTGCATTCAAAGGGGTGAAAATAGCTAATGTTGGGTTTCTTTCCCTTCTAGAGTTCATAGGGAGTCTTTCTTAGGATAGGTCTAATTATGCACCTATTGAGCACGTGGCAAGTTATATTGACTGCTTCGGCCAAGTAGTGGTCTCGTAGACCTTGATCTAGTATCATTGTTTGAGCAGTATATTGGAGAGAACTATTCTTTCGTTCAATCACTCCATTTTGCTGGCATGACCTTGGTGAGGAGAAGTTCTGAGAGATGCTGTTGTTGTTGCAGAATTCTACAAAGAGTTTATTTTCCAATTCTCCTCCATAGTCATTCTGGATGCTAGTAATGAAGTACCCAGCTTCTCTTTGAATCTTTTTACAAAAAACTTCAAAAGTTGTTAAGGATTCGTGCTTATGAGATAAGAAAATAACCCAAGTAAAACAAGAATAATCATCAACAATAACAAAAGCATAACATTTACAACTGATACTTGTCATTTTCATAGGTCCGAGTAGATCTATGTGCAGTAATTGCAATGAATTTGAGGTTCTCACATTATCTGTTTCTTTGGAAGAGGATCTGGTCTATTTTCCAAATTGACATGCATTACATGGATGATCCTTTACAAATTTTAGCTTTGGAATTCCAATGACTAGTTCGAGCCTTGACACTTTTTCAATTGTGCGCATACTGGCATGACGAAGTTTGTTGTGCCAAATCCACGGGTCGTTTGTGACTGTTGTGAAGCATATGAGAGTTGGGATATCTACATTGTTCAGCACGTAGATATTCTCTACTCGATCCCCTGCAATGGTAATATTCTTAGATAAGTTTTTGGTATTGCACTTTGTAGCATTGAAGTTTACGTCGAAACTGGCATCACGTAGCTAACTAATGCTTATTAGATTGTGCTTTAGTCAGACTTCGATGAGATAATATGATGGGCTGATTATGATTGTGCCGATTCCTGTGACTTTACCTTTTGCATTGTCACCAAATTTGATGTATCCTCCAAAAATTTTCTTAATACTTTTGAAACTTTCTTTCTTGCCAGCCATATGTCTTGAGCACCCACTATCTATGACCCATAATCCTCTTATATAAGACTGCCTTGGGGGTCCTGTATCAAGAAGAAATCAATTTGTTTTAGGTCCCCAAGTTTCATTGGGTACTTAACTATTAGTAGTGGAGACTTTTTGTCTCCAGATCCATATTCCAGTTTAAAGTGTTTTGCACTTGAAAGCTTTGTGTCCGATTTTACCAAATTTAACACAAGTGGGTTTATGAGCATCTATATTTTCAAAATCAATTGTCATGTGTTGGTTTTTATGAAAATGAGTGTTAGGACGAATTTTTTTTTGGCTTGATGGTTTTAGGGTGTTGTTACTTCACATCTTAATTTCATCAAGCTCTTCTTGAAGTAAGTCAGCTTCAGTTTGACTTCCTTCCAAAAGAATTTCCCAGTTTTTACTTTCATTTGAAATTTTATTATATTCACCAATTACTTTTTGAAGTTCATCGGTAATCATATCAATTGTGTTCCAAAGATCATAACAATTAGGGTATTTAGGAATTCTAACCTCACTGGTTTCCCCTATTTCATGGTTTCCCCCATTTTAGTGGGATCTTCTTTAGACCCTTCTTCATCGTTCCATGCACCTAGAGATTTTGGATTGTTGCCTCTACTGGAGATTTTTCTCTTAATTCTGGATAGGTCTGGCGAATATGCCCAGGCCTTCCACAGTAATAGCATTGATCATCACTTCACTTATTTTGCCTTGACTCTTGTTTTGGCCTTTGTTGTCATTGTCTGAGCATCTGCCTAACTCCATGAGTGATCAGTGCCATACCATCACTATTTGTTCATCAAGTTCTTCTTCTTCAGTAAATGATTCAACATTGAAGGCAACTGATTTATTCATGTCATTTTTTTTATATTGATTGGTTTTGTTAATATGCCATGAGATTTCCTCGTAGTTCATCATATGTCCTTCTTTGTAAATCATTGTCTTCTAGAATTGCTGCTTTAGTTTCCCAGGCCTTAGGAAGGCTTCTGATCAGTTTCCTGACTTACAGCAAATTAGCATAAACTATTCCCGAAGAGGTAAGCTCACTGACAATCTTGTTGAATCTGGAGAACATAGTCTCAACGTCCTCATCATCAACCATTTTGAATAACTCGTATTTGTTGACTAGTGCATTAATTTGAGCCTCTGTAGCCTTACTTGTTCCTTCATAGGTGACCTTGAGCTTATCCCACATTTTCCTTTGCTGTTTCGCATGTCAAAATTTTATCATACTTAAATCCACTTATAGCACAGTAAAGGATATTTATGTCTCTGGCATATGTCTGTAGAACCTCTTGTTGATCTTTGGTGATTTCAATGGATTCTAGATCCATAGGCTTTTCAGCAGAAGTATCTGGGATAGCTTTTGGACCTTTTTTTATTACTAGCCACGCTTTATAGTCAATGGATTGGACGAAGATTCTGAATCTCTCCTTCCAGTAAGAGTTGTGCTGGCCATTGAAGTACGAAGGATGGTTGGATGAGTGACTGTCTTGGAGGATAGCGCCGACAATCTGGTAGTTGGCCATTTTTGATCTTTTCTCACAAGTTGTTAGACTTTTAAGGTCAGATTTTGCTTTGATACCAATTGATAGTCAATAGGGGGGTGAATTGAAATTTTAAGGGACAGTTGACTGTGTATGAAATGTGCTCGACTAGTGCAGCAACTTAAAAGTAAAGAAGAAAGTAAAAGACACAGCGTTATATGCTGGTTCGGATCACCAATGTGATGCCTAGTCTAGTTTCCTTGGGTCAGTATGGTTCCTTTAAGGTTCAAAGAAGAGGAAGATTACAACTTATTCTTTTGACTCAGTTTGATGCACAAATAAGATTTTTTAACTCCTCTCAAGAAAGCCTCGTCTAGAAAACCTCACTCTTTTTCTCTCTTTCTTTACAATTGTTAACACAAGAGTACAATGTTTTATAGTGTAGAATAGTAGAGTTTTCTGCATATATTATTTTCTCAAAAGTACGAAAACTACTGTGTCTTGAAAAGGGCTAATATAGGATGCTTCTAACGACAGACTAATCGTTGGTGATTTGCTTGACCCAAGGGAGTTCTTCCAATCAAGGATGTTAAGGGGGAATCCTTGATTGAGAATGCATCCATTTAGATTGGATGTCCTTTCCTTCGGCAGCTTTCAATCTTCTCTTGGTTGGATGCCTTCATTCTTTGGTGCGGCAGTCATCTCTTGATTGATTTGCTTTCCTCCTTTGAAAATCTGGTATTGCCTTCTTTATTGGTATTAGATCTCTTTACTTTAACTGGTGCTGCAATAGATTTGTTTGCCTTTTGACTGTAAGATTGATTTTCGCTAGAATATGTATCTTCACAATCTGCTTTCCTCTTTAGGTGTACTACGAATGAGATTATCAAAACTGATTAGATGCTAATAGTTCTGATAGTGCATTACTGAGAGGGCTTGTAAATTAGTAACTGCCGGAAACTGTGAAGCTTGTGAACACCATATTTAGAATCAAGACTGCAGCGATTGACTATAGAACTGCACATGAAACATATTTTACATGACTCTCAGGCTCCAAGTTCTAGAAGAGTTTTTCAAACTGTCGGGCATATTTAGCAGCCAAGACTCCTCCAGATGGTTTTGAGCTCGTCAAGCACAACTGGTGGTTCTGCATAAGACACTTCCAAATATATGGGATGGTACTCCAATCCTTTCCATTGTGCGATCAGACCAAAATAGGTCCGCCTATATTAACTGTTGATAATTTCTAGTATTATAGTTTCTGGTGCTGCAGAAAAAATGTGTGTTAGACCGGCTCCATGAGCACCAGCAATGACAAAAGCATCTTGAATTGCTCAAACTTTCTCTTTCATGGACCTGTGGGCAAATACTCCATTAATCACATTTAATTTGCACTCTGTGTGTTTCCTTATACTTGTTGCTCATTGCTAAGCCTAGACTGTACCTTTCTGCCGTGACGTGGGTGAGCTAAATAATCTTCATTTTGAATAAAGAGGACATTAGGGCCAGTGACTATCCTTGGGATGTTTTGTCTATCCACAGGAAAGCCAAAGGCTGCTCTGATCATCACTCCAAACTCGGACAACCATGCAGTTCTACTATAATCGGGATTTTTGCACAAATCATGGGCAGAAGCTCCATTACAATATATACTTTCTGAAAGTCCCTTAAACATGGCAGTTTCATATCCGAACAGTGAGAGGATAGCATGGCGGAAACAAACCAGACCACCAACAGTAAGGTTGATTTGGAAGAATGAATGGGAAATGACTTTAGTAGTTAGGTTGTTCTACTCTTTATGATAGGTGTTTGACGATTTGACGGGAAGAAATTCTATGATGGTAGTATAATCAAGGTTCTTAGAGAACTGAAGCCAAAAATATTGTTTCCCCAGTGGAAGACTTTGAAAGTACCAAGTTTATCCCAGTTCACCTGAGAAATCAGAAGCAGTAAAGTGTGGTAGGCATTTATGAAGCTTTATGTAATAATTTAATTTGAACTAACAGTTAGCGTTTGACGTCTTCATTAAAGTTAAAATATATTATAGTTGCTTTTGATTTATAATAGATGAGGGTGAATTCACTTAAGCGTAAAGTTTGATTATGATCTTGCCTGGAGAAGTGAAGCAGTCCTCTTGCTTGGAGAACTGAATCAGAGGGAAAGAACGGAAACATCTATGTTGGAGGGAGTAACAATTTCAATGTACAATCTGCTTTTGCCAATGGCTTGTGTCACATACGATTTGTCACAAATGAGTGGCAAATAATTTTTGCAGCAGCTGGAAGTGTTTGTAGTTGGTGTTTGGAAATTTGGCTTGAGGGAACAGTCATAGATGGCATTTGGGCGCGGAGAGTGCTGTTTATGTAGGATTTGGCGCTGATGTAGCATGTGGGATGACCCAGTATTGAGAAGGCAGAAGAATATCTGAACTCTTAAAAGAATTTCAGCACCAGTGGTTTGTAACCTTCACTAAACTGTAGTCATAAGCACACAAGCACTGGTCAGCAGAAAGTTCTATTGATGCTGTTTCAGGGGTAAATTCATTTAGAGGCTGATGAAGGCAAAGACATGATACAAGAGTATGTTTCTCACGTTCTCAACAACTGCATCGTGCTCCTATTTAACATCAACTTGACAATAGTATCTGAATCATCCCCATAAACCCATAGACAAGTAGAATATTTCGCGACGAACAGGGTGGATTTTATCAGGATAAGCTCCAACAACCACTGTCGTAACAGCTAAGAAATAGTTTCGTAATATGATGATCTTAGCCTCCAATTCCTCGTCATGAACTTTCAAGTTTGGGGACTAAAACTTCGGTATAATCAATTAGTTCCTTTGTTATTGGATATGGAATTATGCCGCCATGATTAATGCAGTACTGGTACACGGACTTCAAAATCACCAAATTCTGAAAATAATCATACTCATCTTCTTGCAACTCATTTTTAGAAGTTGCAACTCCTTGTCCAGGAATTCATATAATTCTGACATGGGATGTTTTCCTTTATCGCGGTCTGCAACTTTTTCTTGATTTCTATTTTCTTCATCCAAGAACTGATTGAATGATTCTTCATTTTCTTGCCCTTTGTTTCTTGTGATTACATCAACATTGTCATTTGGGTAATAATCTCCTGGATTACCCCATAAACCCATAGAAAAGCAGAAAATTTTGCGAAAAACAGGGTGGATTATATCAGGGTAATGTCCAGCAACTGCAACAGTTCCATAAGAGTAAAGAATTGGTACTCTAACATAATGATCTTAGCCACCAATTCCAAGCCACAGAATTTCATGTTGTGAATTGAAGCCTCATGTAATTGATAAAATTCTCTGTATAATGCTATGGAATTATCCCATGATTAAAGAAGTAATGATATATAGCCTTCAAGATAGCCAAATCCAGATCACAATAATAGACATCTTCTTCTTTCAATACATTTTCGGACAATGCAGGATCATTAATGGGCTTCAATTTATATGATTCAGACATGGGGCGCTTCCCTTTGTCTTCAATTTTTGGAAATATGTGCTTCAATTCAGACGGTAGGAGTTTTCTTTTTTCCTGTTGCTTTTTTGTTCGCTGTTTTGGCTGCAGCTTTATCTTTCGGAGGTTCAGAGTTGATCCAGTCTTCGTTTTGTATATCATTGTAGAAGTTAGGTGGATGATAATCCTCATTAGAAGATGATAAGAAGGCAGTGCTTTGCACGATACAGAAAAACAATGCATTATGGAGGTAGAAGGGAAGGAACGCAATGCACTATGGAGAAAGAATGAGTGTACTTTTCAGGATTTCTTTCGAATCTAGAACATATTAAAGGAGCCTAATCTATGCAAACGCTTAGAATTAATACGTTGGTCTATTTCCAAGCATCGTTTTATTTTGTTTCAAGCGTGGTTTTATTTTGTTTCTTTTTGTGGCAATTTTTCAATTAGTAGGGTAATTGGGCTAGAAAGGGTATTATGGTAATTTAACTTTAACCTTTTTGAGTTGGTGCTTAGATATAGATATAGATAGATATAGATATAGATAGATATAGATATAGGTAAATATAGATTAATCATGGTCTTTTTATTATGCAATAAATTTTCTATTTTCAGCTACTCGAGGAAAATAAAAGAAAAAGTTGTCCAAAGATAATACAGAGTGAGAGATCTAAAGATTACAATGAAAACGAGAAAGAAAAAGAGCAATAGGTCTCTTTCAAGGAGGAAAGACTTGTAAAACAAGAAGAAGAAGAAGAAGAAGATGACATCCACGGTATTCAAGAAATTTTACATTTCACAATTGACTTATTTATTCTTTTGATTTGGAGATGGAGAAGAATCCTAGAATCTTAAATTAGTAGATTTAAAGAATTAATTGTTGTCTATGTATGCCATTTCCTCTCTTTGATTTTACATGATTTTCAGATGACGTCGAGCTTAACATTATCACAAGTGACGATATTCTCCCGAGTAATGAATGCCAAAAATGAAAGGATCAAGTAAACCCGATTCAAGAGGTGCTACCTAACAAACAAAAACGAAAAAGTATTGATGGTATGTAATTTGTTAATTTATACTTCTTAAAATTTATGATTTTGACTATTAATTATTATATTTTAAATTGGATATGCATTAACTTCAGGTGAGTTTGAGAGCCTTGGTGAACATAGCCGCGAGGATAACATTGATAATAATGCTGAAGATGACCATTTAAATAAGGGAACATCATTAGAGAGTATGATATTTAAATCTCTTTTTGACCTATGTGAGGTAATTAATTAACCATGACTTATGTTTATTTACTTAATTTTGGAAATATTTTGATTTTCTTTTTTATTATAAATTAATAGGTGATAGTCGAACAGGAGACATTATAAGAACACGATAGAAATATGTCAAGAAAGGATCAGGAGGAATCTATCGAAGGGAAACAACTGACGGAGGAGCAACAACCAAATGACAACACTGTTATATAAGGAATAATTTTACATCTCACAACTTACACTTATGTAATTTTTTTTTATATTGTTAAATAGAGTTGGATTCTAAATTTTAAACTAGTGAGATTTCTTTGAGGAATCGGATTCCGATCCGCACCTAAATGGCATAGGACAATGTTGTAGCCTAAGGTGTATAAATGAAATATATTCCAACTAGAATCTAATCTTTTTTCTACGTGTATTATACTTTATCATTTGGTTATGCATGATCTTTTAGGTAAGCTCAAGCTCAACAAAGACACAGCTGAAGATAGTCTTCTGAGTATTAATCCAGATCATATTTTAAATGATAATTATGCCAATTGTGGCTCAAAACTTTTGTAAAGGGATGAAAATGGTGGAAACTATAGTATCACGCAAGGAATACTGAGAAGTATAAAATTTTGTTCCATCAGCAACCTCTATGAGGTAATTCATATATTCCTTTTTTCTATTATACTTTTTTACATTAACATTGATGTAACACCCATAAAATTATAAAAATGCCCTAAAACGTATCATGCACACAACGCATCTTCCAAAGCTTCGATGGGAAATCTGAGATCAGATTATTGATCAGGGCAAAAAATCGAGTGGGAGAATGGTCTCGATCTGATTTAAGAGCAACCGGATCAACAAATAATTTTTACTAATTAATTATGAAATAGTGTTGATCTTTGTCCCTGGTGCAACGAGGAGGGGGCGCGGACTAGCACTTGCATTTTCTTATTTTTCGAAGGAATTGAGATTTTTCGAAAATTCGCGATACAAGTCACGAACTAGTGTACCAATTATAAATGTTTTCTTTTAAATTTTAGGAAGGGTATTTTGGTCATTTCTAACCCATTTTAAGTCTCAAAATTTGTTTTTAAGTATTAATTTGTACGAAAGCGTTTCAAAAACCCACATTCTTCTAAGTCTAAGCATAGATTCTGAGAGTAGAAGAAGAGATAGCTTGAGGTTTCAAGGTTCAGGTCAAGAATTTCCTGGAAGATTCATACAATCTGCATCCCAGGTATATAAAGGCTACCCATACATGGGATTGTTCTCCCATGAGCCCCAATGAATGTAGTAAGCTGGCAGTTGATGAGTGATAGGTCTCAAGTTACAATTCTTGAAGATTTTCTTAAAATTTATTTTTAATTTCTATATAATATCATAAACTGATGATCAACCTCTTTTGAATTAACTGTTTACATATATTATTGTGTGATTATGTATTTACCCTACATAGATTCTCTAATAAAGACTTCAAGAATGAACTTAGGGGTAATGTCTAGAGCCTTGATTGTCTGACTGTATTGATTATTGTGGTCTGAGTCTTCAGATGAGTATTTTGATGTCTGAAGTTGATGGGATTAGTGTCTTTCGAGTTTAAATGAGGTTGAACTTAGCTTTGAAAGGACAATCCTACTTTTTGAGTTGATAGATGAAAAGATGAGGTGAGAGTTCTTACTCGTAGATGCTAGGTGATAGAAGTTCTAGATTAATTGATAGTTTTATGAGCACGTCGAGTCATGGAAGGAGTATTAGCACCAAAATGGGTAAGAGTAAGTCTCACACACACTCATTAAATACGTGGCAAGTGTAGGAGAGGATTGGACCATGAAATCAGATATTTCCTTTGTCCCGCAGAAGACTTGATAGACTTCTTTTTGGATCTCCGATAGACTTCTCCCTTACCCTGGCAAGGTACTGGTCAGATGTGGCAACAACATCTCTTCGTTGTATCATCATTGACTCATAGGTAGTGGTTGTCGGTTATAGAAACTCCTAGATAGGTTTCATGTTAATAATACTCTGAGGTGATATGATAGTGTGATGTCTTGATGGATAGTGATGTGATAGAGTCCTGTCCCTTACTCTGAGATGAGGTTGAGTGATTGTGAAGCCGATGTCATCATACGTTGTATAGCTCATATTATTTACTTTAGCCCATTTTAAATATAGTAGATTCCACATACGAATGCCCCTTTGGCACTTTATCATTTTATGACATAGATTCTATAGACAAAGGACTTTAGCAGGTGAATTGTTGAGGTTCAGAACTCCTTGATCCGGATTTGGTGAGTCCTCCCCTACCTTCAGGAGGACATCTTTACTTTCTTTCATTTTCTTTGAGTTCTTTTAGTGGACTATGGTAGCCATGGCCTGTCATGGTACCTTCTTAGATTGTAGCTATAGAGGCTTCATAGACATAGATTGATGATGGCTGATGTTGGGGTTCTTTTCCCCTTTTTCTTTCTTTACATTGAGATTATTTCTGTTGTAATTAGATTATATTTGATAGTGATGGTGATAGTCTTGTATCTCAATGATAGTAGGATTTCTCTTAATTATCTTCCTCTAAATTATTGACTGAACTAGTGTGACGGGACTAAGTGGTTTGCTTGGGGGTTAGCAATAGTTTCTTAGTGCCAGTTGTGCCTAAGGTACCCTCATGGTGCGTGAAAAACATGGTATCAAAGTGCAGAGTTATAGTATCCTAGGGAGTCTATGAAGTCGTGTCTCATAGAGTCTTGTTTATGGGTCTGTTGTGCACCACACTTCATAAGCAGGAGGCTATAGGACATTAGGAAGTCTTACCTTCCTTCTATGATCTGAATTCATGTGATAGAGTTTAACTTGATAGAAATCTTATTTTACATCGTGCATTATACGTTTATAGAAAATGCTGCCAAAGAGAACTGCCGCTCAGAGAGATACCCCAGCCCAAGCTGCTGAGAACACCCAAACTAAAGCCCTAGTTCAGACAGAGGCAAGAAGACGAGGATGCCCCGCTAGAACTGCTAAGGTCCCACAGGCGCCCCTGCTCAGCCCAGCCAGCTCCCAGCACTTAGGTAGAGTTTAAGGGAGCCATCACCATTATGACTCAGTTGCTAGCCTCCTAGGGTAATAGCCGAGGTCCTCAAGCTCCTAGTTTTAGCTCATAGGAGCCCTCAGCTGCAACCCAACTTAGAGACTTCTTGAGGATAAACCCGCCAGTGTATACACGTTCTAAGGTTAAGGAGGACACACAGAACTTCATTGATGAAATGTACAAGGTCCTAAAAGTGATGCATGCTAATATGATTGAGGGAGTGGAGCTTGCGCCCTACCAATTGAAGGATGTTGCTAATGTTTGGTACAACCAGTGGGAGGAGAGTAGGGGTGAGAATACGGAGCCTGCAGCATGGGAGGAGTTTGAGACTGCCTTTCTGACCACTTATTTCCTCAAGAGTAGAGGGAGGTAAAGGTGGATGAGTTCATGAACTTGAAGCAAGGACGAATGACGATTAAGAAGTACAAACTTATATTTATTAAGTTGTCTAGGTATGCTTCGGAGATGGTGCAAGACATGAGGGCAAGCATGAGGAAATTTGTGTCGGATTGGGCAGATATGTGCAGAAAGAATATAAGGCAACTTTGCTGATTCCTGGCATAGACATATCCAGAATTATGGTGTATGCCCAATAGATAGATGAGGAAAAGAAAAGAGATAGAGAAGAGTTGAGCAATAGAAAGGCAAAATCAGAAGGACATGAGCCTAGCCAGCAGAGGTAGAATAAAGGTAACAAGTACTACTTTTAGAAGAGATCATTGCATTATGCTACATCTATAACGAGTGCGCCCATTCAACCAAAGAAGTATGATCAAAAATGCCATAGTTACCAGAACTATAGGGCTCAAGGTGCAAAATCTCAGGCTAGTGTGACCCAAGGTGCGAGGGGAAAGCCACCATGTGACAAGTGTGATAAGATTCATCTGGGTGAGTGTTGTGTGGGTAGAAATGTTTTCTATTCATATGCATATGTTGGTCATTTCCAATTTGAGTGTCCAAAGAGGAGGAAGGGTGAGGGGAGCAACAGACCACAATCCTCCACAGTAACCCTAGCTGGCAACCAACAGAGGGGTACTACTATAGGTACAAGAGGTGGGACAAACTGC
Source organism: Solanum sejunctum (assembly GCA_025642045.1). NCBI lineage: Eukaryota > Viridiplantae > Streptophyta > Magnoliopsida > Solanales > Solanaceae > Solanum > Solanum sejunctum. Next base: position 11,608,455 of record JAOTQJ010000002.1, on the reverse strand, counting down.
TTTTATGCTATGGGTAATCGATTGGATCAGGAAGCTACACCAGATGTTGTTATGAGTACGCTTTGAGTCTTTACCATTGATTTTTATGCATTGCTTGATTTGAGTACCACTTTATCTATTGTGACTCCATATGTGGCTAGTTACTTTGGGATTCGTCTAGAGTGTTTGCTTGAATTGTTTGTTGTATCCATTCCTACTAGTAAGTCTATCTTGGCTGAGAGAGTTTACAGGGATTGTGTACTATATATTTATCATAGAGACACCCCAACTGACTTGGTAGAATTGGAGATGGTTAACTTTGATGTGATACTTGGCATGGATTAGCTTCACACCTGTTATTCTTCTATTGGCTATAGAACTCGAATTACTAAGTTTTAATTTCCTAATGAGCCTATTCTAGTGTGGAAAGGGAGTTCTGTTGCACCTAAGGGCAAGTTTATCTCTTATCTTAGAGCCAGAAAGTTGGTCTCCAAGGGTTATACTTACCACATCGTGCGAGTTAAGTCTGATAATGTTGAATCTTCTACTCTTGAGTCAGTCTTGATTGTGAATAAGTTTCCTGATGTGTTTTCAAATGATCTACCTGGAGTCTCTCCTAATATGGAGATTGACTTCGGGATTAATGTTCTTCCTGAGACCCAACACATTTAACTTTCACCTTATAAAATGGCCTCTGCTTAGTTGAAAGAATTGAAAGAACAATTGAACAACTAATTAGAGAAAGGTCTCATAAGGCTTAATGTCTCTCCTTGGGGTGATCTTATCCTATTCATGCGTAAGAAAGATAGGTCTCTTAGAATGTGAATAGACTACCGACAACTGAACAAGGTCACAATAAAGAATAAGTATCCTCTCTGTAGGATAGATGATCTCTTTTACCAACTTCAGGGTGCGACTTGTTTCTCCAAGATAGACCTCAGATCGGGTTGCCATTAGTTAAGGGTGAGGGAAAGTGATATTCCAAAGACAGCCTTCAAGACACGGTATGGCCATTTTGAGTTATTAGTCATGTCCTTTGGGTTAACAAATGCACCTACAACATTTATCGATTTGATGAATAGGGTATTCGGATCGTATCTTGATATTTTCATGATTGTGTTTATTGATGATATTATAGTGTATTCCAAAGATGAAGAGGAGCATTCTAATCACCTTGCAAACACCCAAAGACCATGAGTTGTATGTGAAATTCTAAAAGTGTGAGTTTTGGCTTAGGTTCATGGCTTTCCTGGGTCATGTTGTTTCAAGGGATTGTATTCGGGTGGATACTCAGAAAATTGAAACAGTGAAGAACTAGCCTAGACCAACTTCTCCTACGAAAATAAGAAGCTTCTTGGGTTTGGCAGGCTACTATCGTAGATTTATTGAGCGCTTTTCTTCTTTGTCAACACCATTGACTAAGCTAACTCAAAAGAAAGCCAAATTTCAATGGTCTGAGAAATGTGAAAACAGTTTCTAAAAGCTGAAGGTGATATACTATGATGCATCCAGAGTTGGATTAGGATGTGTTCTTATGCAGAGAGGGAAGGTGATAGCTTATGCTTCCAAAAAACTTAAGATCCATGAGAAAAACTATCTGACTCATGATCTTGAGTTGGCAATGGTGGTATTTGCACTTAAGATTTGGCGTCACTACTTGTATGGAGTTCATATGGACGTGTTCACTGACCACAAGAGTTTGTAGTACATGTTCAGTTATAAGGAGCTTAACCTGCGACGGAGGAGATGGTTGG
>JAOTQJ010000002.1:11524886-11580448 GCA_025642045.1 Solanum sejunctum | reverse complement strand
TAAGTTGTGGTTTTGCGACTTAATATGGGTTTAGGTGCCTAACCGGCACGAGTCATGGCCCCGGGGTTGGGCTGTGAAACAACCTTACCAAATAATGAGTGTATAATATAGCATAATTTTTATCCCCATATGTGGTCTTAATAGGTAGAAAGTGAGCCGATTTTGTCATCCTATCAACCACAACCCAAATGGAATCAAAACCCTTTCTAGTCTTTTGCAACCCAACCACAAAATCCATATTAATCACCTCCCACTTCCAACTAGGAATCTCTATATCTTGGGTTAGGCCACCCGACCTTTGATGTTTGGCTTTGACTTGTTGGCAACTGTGGAAACAAGATAGAAATTTGGCAATATCCTTTTCATGCCTCCTCACCAATACACATCCCTCAAATCTTTATACATTTTGGTGGAACCGGGGTTGATAGAATAAGAAGAATTATGGGCCTTATTAAGGATTTTCTCCCTCAAACCATCAACACAAGGCACACAAAACCAACCTTGGTACTTAAGGGAACCATCTCCCCCTTGGGAGAAAACCTCCACCTTGTCCTCTTGCACCAAAGTCTTCAACTCTAACAAGGAGCAATCAAGATCTTGTTTTGCTATCACCTCCTCCACCAATGAATATTTAGAACCATCAAAAACACCACCACCACCATTGTCTTCCTCTTTAAATCTAACTCCCAATCTAGCCAAACGATGGATCTCCCTAGCCACCTCCCTTCACCATTGTCAACATGAGCTAGGCTAACCATAGACACCCTACTCAAATCATCCGCCACCACATTAGCCTTACCCGGATGGTAATGCACACTCGTATCATAGTCCTTAAGAAGTTCTAACTATATTCTTTGCCTCAAGTTAAGATCTTTTTGAGTGAAGACATATTGGTGACTCTTATGATTTGTGAACACATCAACATGCACCTCATACAAGTATTGGTGCTAAATCTTTAATGCAAACACAATGGCGGCTAAGTGAAGATCATGGGTAGGGGAGTTCTTTTTATACACTTTGAGTTGCCTAGAAGCATAGGCCATGACCTTACCATTTTGCGTCAACATACAATACAAACTAACCCGAAAAGCATCACAATACACAACAAATCCCTCTAACCCTTCCAGTAGTTACAATATAGGAGTGGACGTAAGCTTATCTTTCAATATTTGAAAACTCCTTTCACATTCATCGAAGCATACAAATTTGGCTTTCTTTTGAGTCAACTTTGTCATAGGGAAAGTAATAGAAGAGAACCCATTCATAAACCTCCGATAGTAACCTGCTAAGCCAAAGAAGCTCCTAATATCTGACGGGGTCAATGGTTTAGGCCAATTCCTAACATATCTGTCTTCATAGGGTCCACCTTAACACCACCCCCGACACCACATGTACTAGGAAGGAAAACTCCATCAATCAAAACTCACACATTTCATACTTAGAATATAGCTAATCATCACTCAATCTTTACAACACAACCCTCAAATGAGCCCTATGCTCCTCTTCACCATGAGAATAGATCCAAATATCATCAACAAATACCACAAAATGAATCAATGTAGGGTTTAAATACCCTATTCATTAGATTAATGAAGATGGTTAGTGCATTGGTTAACCTAAATGACATCACAATAAATTCAAAATATCCATATCTAGTCCAAAAGGCCGTCTTACGAATATCACACTCCCTCAACTTCACTTGATGGTACCTATACCAAAGATCAATCTCAAGAAGTGGCTAGCCCCTTGCAGTTGGTCAAACAGATCATCAATCCTTAGAACAGGATACCCTTTCTTGATGGTGACCAATTTAGTTTCCAGTAGTCAATACACATTATAATTGACCCATCCTTCTTTTTTTTAAAAAAACACTAGTATACCCCAAGGGGATTGGCTAGGAATAATAAAATCCTTCTATAACAAGTCACTTAATTGTTTCTTCAACTCTTTTAACTTTGCCAGGCCCATAGGGTAATGGGGAATTGACATGGATTGAATATCGGGGAGGAGATCTATACCAATATCTGTTTCCCTTTTGGGAGGAACACTGGGAAGGTCATTTGGAAAAACATCAAGGAACTCACTTACAATCAGGATTCACTCTATGGGAAGGACTTTAGACATCACATTCCTAACCCTCAAAAGATGGTAAAGAAACCCCTGAGATATCAACTTACGGGCTTTAATGCAAGAGATTAATCTACCTTTGACCACCATATTTTGACAACCCCGCTCAAGGACGGGTTCATTTGAGAATTGGAATTTGACCTTATAGGTCCTATAACAAATATAAGCATAGTATATATGCAACCAATCCATCCCAATAATAACATCAAAATCAACCATGTCCAATTCCACAAGATCACAAGGCAATATTTTGTGTAATATGAAAATGGGACAATTTTCTAGCAACAAAGGATGCACCTATAGGAGTAGACACAACATATGACCCATGTAACAATTTTGGCTCAACATGGAATTTTTTGACAATAAAAGGGGTAACAAAAGAAAGAGTGGCACCCAGATTAATCAAAGCATACATGTCAAAATCAAAGACTTTTAACATATCGAAAATAACATCGGGTACCTCATCAACCCCTTGCCTCCAACGCAAAGCATAAAACTAGTTGTGACTAGGAGCACCATCTTATCGGTTACCTATCCCAAATGGAACTGCATTAGCACCTTGTGGACAAACCTCATTGCCATTGTTACGATTTTGAGAGAAATCTATCACCTAATGCCCCATTTGCCCACAACCATAATAAGCACCGATATTTATCAAACATGGGCCACCATGACCCTTACCATACTTCAGACACATATAAATAGGAGCCACACCCTTAACACCTTGGTCCCTTGGGAAATCATTTGCTACCATTTTACCAAATGCATGAGTAGACCTTTGGCCTTGATGGAACCTGCCACTCTTTTGGAATTTAACCTCGAAATGGGCCTTCTTGGCCTCATGACCCCTTCTCTTCCTTAATTTCTCCTCTTTCATTTAGTCCATGTAAATAATTAACATGGCGGAGTAGTACTCCTCAGTAACTAAGTCGAAAATACCCATCACAAAGTCGTTCATCCTAGATCTTAAGTCGGCTACCAAATGCGGAGCATACATAGAGATTTGGGTAAACTTGAGTGCATACTCCCTCACACTCATAGGTACTTGCCTAAAATTTATAAATTCCACCAGTTTAGCTTCCCTAAGTTCAAGAGGGAAGAACCGATTAAGGAAAGCCACCTTGAACTCTTCCTAAAGTACCACATGGTTGACTCCCTTCTCTTCCTTCCATTGTGTGAACCATATTTGTGATACCCCTTTGAGTTGGTTGGCCACTAACACTACCTTATGCTATGACCTCACACCTATGATAGACAAAATCTTGTAGACCTCATCAATGAATTCTTAGGGGTCCTCATTCACCTTTAACCCATGGAATCCCAAGGGATTCATTCTCATTAAGTCTCTCACCCGAGGGGCTAGTGTGTGAGCATGAGGGGCTTAGTCCCTTTGATTGTCTTGATTAGATAAAACTTGTGCAAGAAAGGTGAGAGCATCCCTAAGTTCTCCATTGGGCGGTTTCTTCTCAAGTGTGTAGTCGTCTTCCTCTCTTATTAGGCATGATCTAGCATAGCAAAGAACATTCGTTAGAGGGGAAAACTTACTTCAACTCTATAGAATGACTTAGAACATTAAGAAGAGAACATTTCCTAAAATGCCTCATAGCCTCCTACTCATATTTTTGATGCTCAACAAATCATGAATAATACCCTAATCGACGTGATGTGCTGGACTCCGAGGATCTAACAACCTAGTGCTCTAATACCAAGTTTGTCATGACCCAATCCTAGGGCCTAGATATGTCATGGTGCATGGGAACCTAAGGGGACCCTAAGCAAGCCTCTTAACACATCATTACACATCCTTGGTTGCAAAAGCAATAGAATACAACAAGAAGTAGTAAATTTGGACAAACAGGGCCAAGGGAAAACACTTCCATATTATAAACATCAAGAATAAGACAGTCAAAGCTCAAACCATAGATACATAACATGTCCAACAAAAACTCTACTACATAGAAAAGAGTGAGGACCATGACAAGCAACTTGTCTCACCCTCATAGTTAATATATAAGATAAAAGAAAGATAGTCTTAGTACATAGCAAGACATAAGAAATGTCCCTGGATTGGAGAACTTACCAAAAGCTTGAGAGACATCACATAGGTATATAGTATGTGTTAGTATGTCTGAATGTACTAAGTATGTAGGATACAATACAATAAGATATAGACAACATAATCAAAATGCATAAACTTAGGCAATGGATAACATATTAACAACATGGCATGTGCAAATGATGCTTGAAGTACAATTATACTTATATAGATCATAATGCAACTGTAAGGAGTGAACATTATTAGTGCAATCCACAAGGTCTACCACTTTCTTGGAGAGGCGCATGAGGTACAAACCCCTTCATGAGGTTGATGGAGTACAAACCTTCCATCAAGGTTGACAAAGTACAAACCCCTTAGCAAGGTTGATGAAGTACAAACCCTTCATCAAGGTTGATGGTTACTAACCCTCAACAAGGTTACTAGGGCCTACCACCCGCCAAGCTACTCTATTGAGGTACAAACCCCTCAAAAAGTTACCTGAGCCTACAACCCACCGAGCTAGGCTTGGTCATCCCCAACACTATCGAGATAATATCATATATACACACACACACACATTCCTTTCATCATTATATGTATACATTTATTTTTATCTTCATTTCATCATCATTCCATCATCATTTCATCATCATATAGTTATTCAACTCATAAACATGCATTAGTCCTTCAATTCCTTGAGAAATAATAATTGGACATTTTACCAGACACTTAGGGGGGTGTATTGCTAGTGTAAAACAATATAATTCAAGAGTGTTATCATGCTAGAAAATTCAATGTAAAACCATCAATAGTTACTTGCTAACAACCTCAAGCAATATATATCAAAATCCGTCATCAAATTTTACAATAGATCTTAGATTCATAACTGAAAACAGAGTAAAACAGTCACAATTTCATAAAAGCCAGCATAGTGTGCAGTGAATTTCATAATGAGTAAGACCCATGAATAAATCAACTTTAAATCATGTAATTTTGAGTAAAAGAGAGCTTGGGCATCATGGGTGAAAGGAACATATGAAAGAAATCCATATACCATTGCTTTGGAGATTAACTTGATGAGGATTAGAGATGGAGACTTGAAGTTTGATTGAGAGCCTTAGAATCCGGTTGAGTTTGAGACTTGAATTTATGAGGTCAAATATTTTCTAAGTGTTTGAACGAGACTTGAATTTATGAGGTGAAATATTTTCTAAGTGTTTGAACGAGTATAGGGGAATGTTTAGAATGATATAATGATAAAATGGCTAAGTGTAGGTATTTTCACGTTTGGGAACACTTAGGCCCAAGAATTAAAAGTCTTGGACTGAAGCCAAAATTCCGCACCAGTTTTAACATTATTGTGCATCGTGGAAAGTATACGCAAATAATATTAGAAATTATATTTTTGGAAAACCAAAATTACTAGCCGCTTGCTCTTAAATCAAGGTTAGACACATTTTTCGCTCAATTTAATCCCCTGAATAAAAATATGAAGTCGACTTTTCGATATCACACAAGAATTTTAAGATATGGGGAAATTATGATTTCAGGTACTTTCAAGGCACATTTTTGTGCAATTTTGGGGTCGATTCACATAATACTTTTAAGTTTATAAATGAATCACCATATGTCTAAGAAGGTGGTTAAGGATAGGTGGAAGATTGAGTTTGTTGGGGATTTTTTTGTTAAATTTCTTTCCAAACTAAAAATGTTGAAAGGATCTTTATCTAGATGGAGTAAACATATATGTGGAAACATATTTCAAAAGGTTTATATTTGGAAGATGAAGTCAAAGAGAAGGAAGATTAGTTGGAGATAAATGCTACAATAGAGAATAAGGAAGGCTTACATAAGGTGAATGTTGATCTCAAATATTTTAAGGAGGAGTTCTAAAAAAAGAAAGCAGGAGTGAGGTAGTTTATAGATAGGATAGAAACACTAGATATTTTTGCTCCTATGTTATGGAGAAGGAAAGATTTAGTTGGTGGAGATATAGATTGAACAAGGTGATTTAAACTGCTCAAGAGAAAATATTGGAGCAGAGTCACTTTCCTATTTTGAGGAGCATTTTAGAGACGAATTGAGGGCTAATGACTTCAACATGCTGGAGAATATTCCAAATATGATTTCAGGGGAGCAAAATTAAGAGAAGGTCAAACTCCCTATGTGAAAGAGGTTAAGAAAAAAACCTCTGAACTAAATAAAAAAGTACAATGGACTTGATGGTTTCTCAGAGATTTTCTTCCAACACTATTGTGATATTATAGGACAGGTTATGACAAAAATAATGAAACCTTTCTTTTGTGGGTGTTAACTGCCAAGATTCATTACTTATGCAAACCTGGTCCTAATCCTTAAAAGAGAGAATGTAAAACAACTAGCGAATTTAAGACCTATCATTCTAATTAACTTTGTTAACAAAATCTTCTATAAAATGTTGCTTAAAAAGGTCTCAATTATTATTTCAAAGATTATACTGCTAAATCAAATAAGGTTTGAAAAAGGTAGAAGTGTCTATAAAAAATGTATTGTCGGCACAAGAGATTATAAATGATATTAATCTAAGGAATAAGAATCATGACATGATGGTTTAATCAGATATGGATAAGGCATATGATAGGATTTCATGGATTTTTATCATAAAAGTCTTAAGAAATTTTAGTTTTTCAGAAGTTATAATTAATATGGTCAGGAGGCTGATCAGCAACAATTGATACTCTATTTTGATTAATGAGTAGTCAATGGATTTTTTTCAATTTTTTAGAGGAGTTAAACAAGGAGACTCTTTGTTCCTGTACCCTTTGTTATTGTTGTAGAGGTGTTGTCAAGAAACTTAAGCAACTTATTCCTGAATAAGAAATTCACAGGTTCTAGGTTACCAAAGTGGGGTCCTCAAATTAGTCACTTATCATAGGCAAATGACACCATTCTATTTGGCTCAAGGGATAGTTACTCAGTGATCAAAATCATAAATATAGTGTTTGAGCATGAAAAGGGTCTCGCACCAGATGATCAATAAGAACAATATTTGTTTCTATATTCATGAAAAAACCCTTTGGTAATGGCTATCGAAACAAGGACGATTATATGAGTAAAAATGGCTATTATCCTTTTATATATTTAAGATGTCCTATTTTTAATGGAAGAAAGAATGTTGCACATTATGAGAATCTGTTAAGAAAGATAGCAAGAAGGGTTAGAAGGTGGCAGAATAAGTTTTTGACATTTGGTGGAAAAATATGTCTAGATTAATCATGTTTTGCAGTCCATGCCTATCTAGCTATTGTCTACTATGAACTCTCCTAAAAGGAGATGAGTCAAATTAATCAAATTTGTGCTTCATTTTTTGGAGTAAAGATGGGGCGGGGGTGAAATAGGTAAAATTGGGTTAATTGGGAAGATCTGTCTTCCTCAGAAGAAGAGTGGACTTGGGTATAGATCTATGCATTTAGTAACGTTTTGGCAAAACCTAGAACTTCAACCACATCTGTTTAAAGCAAATTTATGTAGAACAAATACTATAAAAAGAACTATTCATGTATTGCTAAGTGCACTAGTGGATAACATGTGTGTAAGAAGCTGACGATAGTCAGTGAAGAAGTTGAGCATGATATCTGGTGGCAACTTAAATTTGAAACTATAGCTTCCAATTTTATAACTAAACTAAACAGGATGTATTGTATTTTATTAAAGAAAAGGTAATGGAACATGAGTGGAAAGTCAAAGAGTTTAATAGAGAAGGAAGTTACGATGTAGGCAGACTGAAAAATGTGCTATCAAAGGAGTTGACAGATCATATTATTCATAATATCAACCAAATGCTCAAAGAAGGTGTGAAACCCTGGTGAATAAAAAGCACAAATGGGTCCTTCATTACTAAACCAACATTTTAATGCTTGAGAAGAAGAAAGGAAGAGTTGAATAACATATGGACTAAAGGTCTCCCTTTCAACATCAATTTTGTTCAATGGAGGGTATGGAAAAGAAGAGTTTATATAGATGACAATTTGAAAAGGATGAAAATCAATTTAACATCCAAATACTACTATTTATGAGAGACTTTAGTAGAAGATTATATGATATTTTTCTAATAGCTTTCATATCTCAAAAGACATAAAAGCATTTTGCTTCTTGTGCAATTATAAATATGGAAGGAGTTCATTCACAACAACTATACTGCCCCACAATTTTGGTAGTTGGGTCCAAGATAAAGAGTTGAAAATTTGGCTTTAGTCAGGGACAATAAGCCTTTCAACTGAGTCGTGATTGATTCCACAAGCCATAGAAGGTGCTCGTGGAATATAGAGTCATTTTGGGGTGGTGGGTTCAGGACTACAGATCCATGTATGGTTTATGAAAGGGTTGACCAATCATAATATGGGTTTGTACTATGGGTCCTAGATATTTAAATTTTCTAATTATTGAAGTGATCTATGAGAGGCGGACATGAGCCATATATGAAAATACTGTTCGTAGGCTGGTTTTTAGTTTGAGTCTTGAGGGTATGAAAATGGCTAAGTATTGGGGTATCAATGGAGAGGTACCTATAACCCATAAAAGGAACTACATGCCATAGGTCAAGGTCGTAGTTAGAGAGTCCAAGTTTCAGGTTCTAATATTTTATAGTGTAACCAAGATGAAACACCTTCTATGAGTTATAGATGTGTCTACAACCCATAGACTTGTCTTGTCGTTCCCTCAACAACTTTTAATAATAATTTTTTTTAAATATTCCTTCATATTTTGAGCCCTAAACTATATCATTTTTAGCCTAAATCAATCCCAAAATGTCCCTATACTACCCATGACCTTACTTTCCAAAAATCATTCACCCAATTACTCAAATCTCTTAAGTTTCTTTCTTCATCAAGGTCAAGTGAATATCTCGAATAGGATTTCAAGTTTCTTAACCCAAACCCTAGATTTCCTCCATTGTTTCTTCCAAATGTATGTGGATTTCATCTAAGGGATCCCTTCTACCCATGGAGCCTAAATAATCTCTCTTCTCCTTCTTTTATTTACATGTATGTATTTTAAGGGTTTATGATTCTAAATCACAAAGTAATATTATATTTTAATTATTAGCCTTAGTATATGTGGGTAGACATTATTTCACATTTTTATGGGCAATGAATAAAACCTCCTATATACATAATCAAGGGTTTTATGAAATTGAATATGGTTTACCCTATTTGATCTAGGTCCATGTTTTTCCTAAATACTATGATTGATTCGAGTTCACACAGTATGGGTTTCATGAATGAACATTTAGGTTATGCATTATGTAAGTTTCAAAGTTTTAATTCATACGTTGGTTATGGGTCATCTTAATTATTGCTCTATTAATATCAATTCCCATGAGTAAGCATGAATTTCTCTAAATTGTATAGTTTTAAGGTGACTTCATATGTGTTGTTGTATTAGACTATGATTTTGCTATAACAATAAGTAGGTAAGGATGAATGTTTGTGAGTCCTCTTACTCAAGGTATAAATGTGTAATGGTGAAAGGACAATTCTCATACTACAAAAGTTTATGGAGTTATTCTATGATTGTGCTCTATGAATAATGGATGGGTTAGTAGAAACTTCTTTTCATACGATGTGAGTCATGATTTATGGCTTAAGACTTTTAGTCTATTGAGAGTTTTTACTCAAATCTGAGTATCCCTTAGGATACAATGGTTCCTAAGTAGTAGAAGTATAGGACCGTTAGTAGAATTTTCTTGTCCCATAACTACTTGTCACTATGAGAAAAAAGATCATCCGCTGGTAGAGGCTTGATTTATTAGAAAGGGCTACCATTAGTAGATGTTTGGTCAGTTATTAGCTTACTGTATCCACTTAGGCATCATTGAGTCAATTTTGGCAAGTAGTCTCCCCTTATTCTTCAATAGGGGTAATATTGGTACTCTATGTGATAACTGACATAGTTTATGTAGTTAATAGTAACTCTCACAACATTCATAGTATCCATCACTATAGTTTATTTAAATGTTTTTCTTAAAAAGGTATAAAGGTTCTTTCATAAGGTTTAAAGTAATTATTTTTACGGTCAGATAATGTTTTCATAAGGTCCACGCCCCTCTCATGGAATGTGAGTTTTACTACATCATGAAGTGTGTATGTGTGTATATATATATATACATAAACAAGCTTTTAGGACTGTTGCTACCTATACATGCATTGCACAAGCCCATCCTAAGATGTGTAATATGATTTTCTAATGACATTGGAATTGCTCATAATTTACAATTATGATTAAATGATTTGCTTATTTTGCTTCCTATATTGGTCATTGCTTTTATGTCATGCACTTGGTACCTACATATTTAGTATATTCTAAGTACTGACACATACTTTATACCTACATTATCTCATAGTGTAGGGATAGGTGATCTTCTTCCACCTCACTGAAATGCCTCAAAAATGTGCTTTGGAATGTCCATAATCATAATTTTCATATATCTCAAAATTCGTGCATCATTTAAAAAATTCAACTTCATATTCTCGATCAAGGGCAAAATTGAGTGAAAAATAAGTATAACCCAAATTTTAGAGGACCCATAGTGAAAAATAAATTTTGCTAATTTATAATTTCCCAAAGAAAATTCGCGTCTTGGCCGCAACGCACTAGGGGTGCGGATGAGTGTTATTTGTTTCTTCACCTTGGGTCCATGATACGAACTAGTACAAAATTTGCCATACCTTTTCTATGTTAGCCAAGGGCATTGGGGTCATAGCCCTATGCTTATGCATAAAAACACTCATACTTAGCAATTTTTCAACTCTGTATCACTCAAAACCCTCTGCCAAACCTCTCCAAGACTTAACCAAATATCTCATTCCATCTTCAAGGATTTCAAGCTCAACTTTGGAACTCAAGGATTCACTTCAATATCTAAGTTTCCTTCAAGCTCAACTCATGAAAACCCAAGTTTGAGGTACGTGGGTTTCATCCATTGGGTCCTTTCATCCATGGAGCCCAATCTTCCTTTTTATGAAAATAAGATTTTTCGAGTTGTATCATTAATGGATATCTCATATTATGGATCATGAGTATAAATTATGTTGGGATTCTATGAAATGTTGATTTATTATGCATGACTAACTATTTCAAGCTTATACCATGAATTGATTTTGTCTATTGAGACTATGCATGTTTCGAGCTATGAGACTATGCATGTTTCGAGTTATGAAACTATCATCTATTATGAGTTCTGATGATGTATTTCAAGGTACCCTACATGATAGTTTCACTATATGTTGGTGGATTAATTTGTATTAAGTTTACTCATCCTATTTCACTCTTGAATTTCATGATTTTGAACAAGTATCATGAACCCATCATGTGTTTGATAAAATGTCAAGTCAAGATTTCTCAAGTTATTGATGATCTATTTCATGATCTACAAGTCAACTGTCTATATGATGATTAAGGGCTTTCAAGTATGTATTTAATTCATGAAATTATCTATGATTTTACAAGTTATAATTTAAGCTAGATTTCAAGATTTTTACCTCTTGTGAGCCATTCATGTTAAAGCAAGAGTTCATGTATGATTATGATCTACTCTCATGTTTCAAGTTAATCTTAGTAATAAAGTTCAATCATGTTTCAAGAGCTACTCATGTCATGTTTCATATTCCTTAAAAGTTATACAAGTTATGATTATTTCAAGTGTTCCATTGGATTTGAATTAGCACCGATTGAGGCTTAAGTGGGGGATCGACTCAAGAGGTCGTTATATAAAGTCTTTTGTCTCTAAACTATGTTCCATCATAGGATTATGATTATTACACTTGCTAAACTAGTGAATCCATCTAGTTTATGTTATCATGTTTGGTCTACCTTGCCAAGTAGGCCACACTTCGTCGGGGGGTGTCATGCTTGGTCACTTGAACCCAGGGGGTGTCAAGCCTCGAAGTCTAAGTTATAGTTTCTTGATCTATATCAGTTGAGGTCATTTCCCACATATGTATAATATATATTATATATTGTGCAAGATGATTGATTTACAAGTAGTTTTTATTATGAGCATTGATCATGCATGCCATATTGAGATTATATATCTATTGCTTATGATTATGAATTTCGACTATATTGGGTTATTTCTTGTTGCATTCCATCCTACATACTTAGTACATTCAAATGTACTAACACATACTCTATGCAAACATGATATTACCATATAGGGATAGGGGCACCTTTTGATCATCCTCTATTTGGCTAGTTCGGTACTTTGGAGATAAGCTTTGGTGAGTCCTCAAGTCCAAGAACCTATCTATTTTACACTTGATATTTTGATATTTTCTCATGTTGAATAGCTGTTACTATGAGGGTGAGCACGAAAAGTGTCTTGGCCCTTGTTTTATTTCATGTCAGAGGTGTTGTTGGATATTTTGACGTATTTCTGTCATGAGTTTGACTTTTTATGCTTTTATGGTTTTTAAAGACTTCCCTTAGTCCCACTTCCTTTATTTTATATATCTTGTTGTTGTTGTTTAACTGGCTTCTACGACAAAGGATGTGTAATTGATATGCTAAAAGGCTTGTTAGGGACCCTTTCAGATTCCCATTTGCCGTGTCACATGTATGCCCTAGGATTGGGTCATGAAAAACTTTTTATCAGAGCACTAGGTCATGAATAGTCCTCGCAATCCAACATACTGCATTGATTAAAGTCTTATTTATGGTTATGAAGCGCACTACAACTATGAATAGGAGGCTACGAGACAATAGAAAATGTTTTACTTCTTCATGGTCTATATCGTGCATTAGATGTAAGTTTAAGGCTTTTTTGTAACCAATGATTTTTGCTCTTCTAGATCATGTTCATTCCAAGAGGGAGACTAAGGAGAGCCCGAGGAGCAACCGACCCCTCCCGCTCCTCAAGCTCCTTAAGTTAGAGGATTAGCCCAAGATAAGCTCCGAGATACTATTACAATATTGACTTATGCTATGACCAACCAAGTAAACCAAGGGGCCCAAGCCCCTCCTGCTCCCACTCTTGCTTCTAGGGTGAACAATTCCACAAGATTAAGCCTACCATAGTTCAATGGGTCCAAAATGTATTCTAATCCCCAAGAGTTTATGGATTAGGTGTACAAGGTTCTATCCATCATGGGGTCAATTCGGAGAAAAAGGTGGAGTTGGCGCCTATGACCCAACTCAAAGGGGTGGCTCAAATTTGCTTTACTCAATGGAATATGGAGAAGGGGAATAACAATGTTATCCCTTGGTAGGAGTTAAAAATTGCATTCCTCAATCGATTCTTTCCTATCGATCTAAGGAAGGCTAAGATGATGGAGATGATAAACATTAAGCAAGATTGTATGAGTGTGAGGGAGTATGCCTTCAAGTTCAAACAACTCTCCAAGTATGCTCCATAATTGGTTGCCGAGTCTAGATCAAGGATGAACAAGTTTTTGTTGGGAGTGTCCGACTGAGTTAATGAGTAGTGTCGTACCTCCACTCTAGTGAATGATGTGGACTTATCTTGGCTTATGACTTATGCCAAGTAACTAGAGGGTGAAAAGATTAGAAAAAGAAGAAGTGGTGAGTTTAAGAGAGCTTATTTTGGAGGTGGTTTCTAAAGTTCCAATGGTTGCCGATTTCCTCAAGGCCACAAGATTCAGGGTTAAGGTTCTTCGAATGCTCCTAATAAGATATTTTCTAATGATAATCAAAGGTTCCAAGGTGGTAATGATGGGATGACTTACCCTAAGTTCCAAAAGTGTGGAAGAAACCATGGGGGACCGTGTTTGAAGAATTCTAATACTTGCTTTGGTTGTGGTGAAATGGGTCACAAGGTTATTGATTTCCCTCATATTCAAAACAAGGGTAAAGACGGTTGTCCACAAAGCTAAGGTACAAATGTGGGTCCAAGGGTAAAGAGAGGCCAATAAGGGGGTGCTCCAACTCAAAAATCAGTTCTACGCTCTTCAAGGGAGACAAGGGGTGGATGAAGTACCCAATGTCATCACCATTATGTTAAATGTTTTTGATTTTGATGTGTATGCATTGATAGATCCATGTGCCGCTCTTTCTTTCATTACTTCTTTTGTTGCCAAAAAGCTTAATGTTAGTCCTAAATTGGTGTGTGAACCTTATGAAGTGTCAAACCCCATTGGTGTGTCCATTATTGCTAAAAGAGTCTATAGAAATTGTCCTGTGTTTATATTGCATAAAGTCTTGCCTTTTGATTTTATTGAATTAGATATGGTGAATTTTGATGACATTCTTGGGATGGATTGGTTGCCCACTTATTATGCTTCTATTGATTGTAGAACATATCGGGTTAAATTCCAATTCCTTAATGAGCCCGTCATTGAGTGTGAAAGTAGTGATGTGGTGGTAAGGGGTAGATTCATTTCTCGTCTTAAAGCCCCAAAGTTGATTTCTAAGGGTTGTCTCTATCATCTTGTGAGGGTTAGGGATGTGGAGTAGAAAGTCTTCCTATTTAGTTGGTTTTGGTGGTTAATGAATTTCTTGATATCTTTTTCGATGAGCTTCCTAGTGTTACTCTAGAAATGGAAATTGACTTTGACATAGGTATCCTTCCCGATATTCAACCCATTTCAGTTCCCCCTTACCATATGGTCCTACTGGAGTTGAACATTTTGAAGGAGCAATTGAGGGATTTTTTGGAAAAGGGTTTCACAAGGATGAGTAATCAACTTGGGATGCACCAGTGTTATTTGTAAAGAAAAAGGATGATTCTCTTAGGATGTGTATTGATTACTAAATAGAGTCACCATAAAGAACAAGTACCCTTTACCCAGGATTGATAACCTTTTTGATCAACTTCAAGGGGCTAGTCACCTTTCTAAGATTGATCTTCAGTCAGGGTATCACCAAGTGAAAGTGAGGGAGTGTGACATTACTAGGATGACTTTACAGACTAGGTATGGGCACTTTGAATTTGTGGTTATGTTCTTTGAGTTGACTAATACACCGACTATATTTATAGATCTCATGAATAGGGTCTTTAAACCCTATATTGGCATATTTATGGTGATATTTGTTAATGATCTCTTAATTTATTCCCATATTGAGGAGTAGCATGTGAATTACTTGAGGGTGGTATTGCAAATCTTGAGGGAGGAGAGGTTGTATGCCAAATATTAAAAATGTGAGTTTTGGTTGAAAGAGGTTGCTTAGTGTCGGGTGATGACATTAAGGTAGATCCTAAGAAGATTTAGATGATGAGGAATTTGCCTAGACCTTTGACTCTATCAGATATAAAGAGTTTCTCTGGTTTGGTGAGTTATTACTGGAGGTTTGTGAATGAATTTTCTTCTTTTTCTTCTCCTATGACTAAGTTGATGCAAAAGAAGGTGAAATTTATGTGGACCAATGAATATGAGAAAAGTTTTAAAATTTTGAAAGATAAGCTTGTCTTTGCTCCTATCTTGGCTCTACTGGAAGGGTTGGATGGATTTGTTGTATATTGAGATTCCTTAAGAAATGATTTTTATTATGTTTTGATGCAAAATGGTAAGGTGATATCATATGCCTCTAGACAAATTAAGGTACATGAGAAGAATTATCCCACCCATGATCTTGAATTGGCGGCCATGGTATTTGCTTTGAAAATTTAGCGTCACTACTTGTATGGGATTCATGTTGATATGTTTACCAACTACAAGAGTCTCTAGTATGTGTTCACCCAAAAAGATCATAACTTGAGACAAAAAAAAGTGGTTAGATGTCATGACCTAAGCCTAGGGCCTAGACATGATTGGCGAATGGGAAACCCGAAAGAACCCCAAATAACCCTCAAAGCATATCGTTGCACATCCTTGGTCGTGAAAATAATTAAATGACATATAAAGAATGGAAATAAGGGAGAAAGGGACTAAGGGAGAACTTGTCAAAACATAAAGTCAAGAGATAATAGAATTAACTCATAGCATAAAATACATTGCTTTGTCCTACAACACCTCTACTACATACATAATGGCAGGGGCCAAGACATACAACTGGGCTCACCCTTATAGTCATAAGTCTACGATAAGTAAAGAGAATCTTAAAATACATAATGTGAGAGAATATTCCTTTCCCCGTAATGGAGGACTCACCAAAGACTAACTGAACAATCCATCTAGCCACAAGAAGAATCAATAGGAGCTTCGGTTCCTATATGCTGACATCATGTAGGCATAACATATGCGTTAGTACGGTTGAATGTAGTAAATATATAGGATGCAATGCAACAATCTATATGCTTCATAATCAAAATGGATACAATAAACAATAGGCATAGTATAGCAAAATGGCATATATGTTAAATGCATAAGTAAAACATGCATAAGTAAATCATGCTTGCACTATCATGTGTGTAAGAATAGACCAACATATATTGGTGTGAGGTACCAACAACTAAATTAGGTTAATGAGGTATCAACCCCTCACTTTGGTTAATGAGGTATCAATCCCTTATTTTGGTTAATGAGGTATCAACCTCTCTCTTTGGTTAATGAGGTACCAACCCCTCACTTTGGTTAATGAGGTACCAATCCCTCACCTTGGTTAAGTTTCATCACTATTGCTACTTTCCATGAAATCAACTCATGAATGCCATACTCTTATCATCATAAAGTTATCATATACCTTCACTTCCTCACATAATTATACATCATATACATACCATTGTTTCATCATCATATAATCATCATAACACTATTCAACTAATAAGACATACAATGGACCTTTAGTTCCTTAAGAAACCCTAGCCAGACATTTTATCAAACACTTGGAGGTGTGTTATGGGGGGTAAAAGACAATGCAATTTAGAGATAAAATTATGCAAGAAAATCTGAGGTAAAACCGTCAATCAATACCTTGCAATATCCCCAAGACATTCACATCAAAACCCCTCATCAAATCAAACATTAGATCCAATATTTAGAGCTCAAAACATCTTAAGCAATCATACTTTCGTGAACTAAAATTACTGTGCAGTATATTTCTTAATGTACAAGACCCACATATAAAATCAACTTTAGATCATACAATATTAGAAAAAGGGAGGGTTAGGCGCCATGGGTAAAACGACCCAATGGTTCAAGACCATATACCTTAGCTTTGGAGAACCCTTAAAAGAGGTTAAAGATGGAGACTTAAAGCTTGAATGAAATCCTTAAGGTTGGTCTTGAGTTTGGGACTTGAATTTAGGGTGAAATATGAGTCTAAATTTTTGAGTGAGTCTTGGGGAATATTTAGGATGATATGATGGTGAAATAATGCTAAACATATGTACTTTCAAATGTGAGAACCCTTAGGCCCAAGAATTTTAAGTCTTGGACAAAAACAATTAAAAAGCCACCCAAAAACACTAGGGCGTGTCGTGGAGGTAAGACGGACAACTCACTGGAATATGCATTTTCTGCACAAAGAATTTTAATGAAAATGGCATAAATCCCTCATCCACACTCGGAATGAGGTTGAACAAAGTTAGTTGGAAAGCTAATTCAAAGGGCTTTTAGTTGATAGTTTGTGGCCCACCTAATGCTTTGTATTCTAAGAGATATGCCCCTACAAAGTTGACCCTCTTAAATAACATATTTTGCAATTATTGGATTTTGATGCGATTGCTCTAAAATTTTGGTTAGACCCATTTTCCACTCAATTTGACCCTCTAAATAATAATATGACATCAGATTTGAAATAACAAATTGAATATTAGATAAGTAGAAAACAAGATTCCAGACACTTTCGAGGCACATTTTTGGGTACTTTTTAAGGTTGTTTCATTAGAGCTCCTTAAAGATTATGATATGAGTGTGCATTTTAACCCCGAAAAAGCTGATATTGTGGTCAATGATCTAAGAGCATGCATACGTAGTCTAGCTCATGTTGATGATGGTTGCAAGGAGGTGGCTAAAGAAGTTCACTAGTTGGCTAGATTGGGGGTTAGGTTGGATGAAGTTAATAGTGGTAGTGTTGTAGTTTTTGATGGTTCTAAATCTCCTTTGATTAAGGAGGTAAAGGCAAAAAAGGATCTTGGCCCCGCCTTGCTAGAGTTGAAGGCCTTGGTGAGAAATGGTATAGTGGAGATTTTCACCCAAGGGGGAGATAGTGCCCTTAGGTATCAAGGTAGATTGTGTGTGCCAAATGTTGATGACTTTAAATAATTGATTTTGAAAGAGGCCCATAATTCATCCTATTCTATTCACCTTGGTTCTATGAAGATGTATAGAGACTTTAGGGAAGTGTATTGGTGGGGTGGTACGAAGAGGGACATTACCATGTTCAAATCCTGATGTCACAATTGCCAACAAGTGAAAGCCGAATATCAAAGGCGTTATGGCCTAGCCTAAGATATAGAGATTCTTGCATGCAAGTTAGAAAAGATCAACATGAATTTTATTGTTAGGTTGCCTAAGACTAGGAAACATTTTTACTCTATTTGGGTTATTTTGGATAGAATGACAAACTCGACTAACTTCCTACCAGTCAAAACCACTTATGGTATCGATGATTATGCCAAGTTGTACATTCATGACTTGATTAGATTACAAGGGGTGCCCTTGTCTATCATTATAGATCCCGGTACTGAATTCACTTCTAACTTTTGGCGGTCATTTCAAAGAGGTCTTGGTACAAAGGTTAAGCTTAGCATGGCATTTCATCCTCAAATGGATGGACAAGCCGATAGGACTATCCAAACTCTTGAGGATATGCTTAAAGCTTGTGTTTTAGAGTTTAAAGGTAGTTGGGATGAATAACTTCTACTTATTGAGTTTTCTTACAACAATAGCTACCACTCAAGCATTGGTATGACTCCCTTTGAAGCTTTATATGGTAGGCATTGTAGATCCCCGGTTAGGTGGTTTCAAGTAGGGGAGATTGCTTTGCTAGGTACAGATTTGGTCATAAAGGCCTTAAGAAGGTAAGGATGATAAGGAAGAGATTGAAAATATCCCAAAGTAGACAAAAGTCCTACTACGATGTGAGGAGAAGGGATCTTGAGTTTAAGGTTTGTGATTGTGTGTACTTGAAAATCTCACCTATGAAGGGTGTGGTTCAATTTCGCAAAAAGCAAAAATTGAGACTAAGGTTTATGGGTACTTATAGAGTTTTTAAGAGGGTTGGTAAGGTTGTATTTGAGTTAGAGTTGCCTATGGAGATGAATATGGCTCGTCTGGTTTTCCATGTATCCATGTTGAGAATGTGTATGGGTGACCCGAGTATAGTGCCCTTGGATGTTGTGGGTGTCATAGAAGATAATTTGAGATATGAAAAGGTCCCTATGGAGATTTTAGATAGATAAGTGAAGAGGTTTTGAAAAAGAGATGTAGCTTCCATCAAGGTCTATTGGAGGAACCAAAAAGTTGAAAGTATCACCTGGGAAGCTGATGTGGACCTGAGAAAGCGATATCCATGTCTTTTCCACTCTACTCAAGTGGAAGGTACTAATTTAAGTTCCTTATATGGTTTTAAGTCTTAATTTTCAGCCCTTATGTCATTTTGCTTGCATTCATAATCATGGTAACAAGTTTATGGAGATTTTGATACTCATGTTGAGACTTTTTGAAATGATGTTTAAATGAATTTGTTGCATTCATGTCATGCTGGAATTTTCATTATTACTTCTCTTATGCACGTCTTCTCGACATTCAAGGATGAATTTTCCTAATGGGGAGATATTGAAATGCCCCAAAAATGTGTTTCAAAATGTCCATAACTGTAATTTCTATATATCTCAAAATTTATATGTGATATCAAAAATTTGACTTGATATTCTCGATCAGGGAGAATTTGAGTGGTGAATAGATATAACCCAAATTTTAGAGGATCCATTTGAAAAATAATTTTTCCTAATTTACAATTTCCTAAGAGCATCCGCGCCCTGGCGGCAACGCACTAGGGGCGCAGATAAGTGTCATTTATTCCTTCATGTTGGGTTTGTATCGTGGACCAGACGTGGATCAGTACAAAATTTTCCTTAATTTTAATATGTCTGCCAAGGGAGTTAGGGTCATAACCCCATGCCCACTTATGCGTAAAAACAATCATACTTACCCATTTTCAATGCTATATCACTCAAAACCCTCCCTGAAACCACTCCAAGACTTAATCAAATATCTCATTCCAAATTCAAGGATTTCAACCTCAAATTTGGAACTCAAGGATTCCCTTCAAGCTCTAAGTTTCCTTCAAGCTCAACTCAAGAAAATCCAAGTTTGAGGTATATGGATTTCATCCATTGGGTCCTTTCTCCCATGGAACCCAATCTTCTTTTTTATGAAAATTATATGTTTTCAAGTTGTATCATCAATGGGTATCTCTTATTATTGATTATGTGTATAAATTATGTTTGGATTTTATGAAATATTGATTTTATTGTGCATGACTATCTATTTCAAGCTCATGCAATGAATTTATTTTGTCTACTGAGACTATGCATGTTTTGAGCTATGAAATTATGATCTATTGTGAGTTTTGATGATGGATTTCAAGGAACCCT
This sequence comes from Solanum sejunctum, assembly GCA_025642045.1. Classification (NCBI taxonomy): domain Eukaryota; kingdom Viridiplantae; phylum Streptophyta; class Magnoliopsida; order Solanales; family Solanaceae; genus Solanum; species Solanum sejunctum. Next base: position 11,559,809 of record JAOTQJ010000002.1, on the reverse strand, counting down.
ACATGAGAGTTTTACTACATATTGGTGGGTTGATTTGAATTATGTTTACTCATCCTATTTCACTCTTGAATTTCATGATTTGGAACAAGTATCATGAACCTACCATGTTTTCGATAAAGTGTCAAGTCAAGAATTCTCAAGTTATTGATGATCTATTTCAAGATCTACAAGTCAAATGACAATATAATGATTAAGGAATTTCAAGTATGTATGAATTCATGAAATTATATATGATTTTACAAGTTATAATTTAAGCCATATCTCAAGATTTTTACCTCTTGTTAGCCATTCAAGTTAAAGCAAGGGTTCATGTATGATTATGATTTACTCTCACATATCAAGTTAGGCTCACTAATAGAGGTCAAACATGTTTCCAGAGCTACTTATGTCATGTTTCATGTTCTTTATAAGTTATACAAGTTATGATTATTTCAAGTATTCTATGGGATTTGACATAGCACTGATTGAAGCTTAAGATGGGAGCTCGATTCAAGAGGTCCTTATATAATGCCTTCTATCTCTAAACTATGTGCCATCATAGGAGTATGATTATTACCCTTGCTATACTAGTTAATCCATCTAGTTTATGTTATCATATTTTGTTTGCCTTGGCAAGTAGGCCACACTTCGTTGGGGTTGTTATGCCCGGTTGCCTGAACCGAGGGGGTGTTAGGCCTCAAAGTCCAAGTTGTAGCTGCTTGGCCTATGTTGATTTAGGTAACTTCCCACATTTGTATGATATATATATTATGCAAGATGATTGATTTATGAACATTTTTTATTATGAGCATTGATCATGTATGCCACATTGAGATTATATATCTATTGCTTGTGATTATGCATTTTGACTTTATTGGCTTATGTCTTATTGCATTGCATCCTACATACTTAGTATATACAAATATACTAACACATACTCTATGCCTACAACGTGGCTGGTTTGGTACTTTGGATATAAGCTTTGGCGAGTCCTCAAGTCCGAGGATGTTATCTATGTTACTATTGCGATTTCAATATTCTTTATATTGAACACTTGTTACTATAATGATGATCCCAAAAATTATCTTGTCCTCTGATTTGTGCTATGTTAGATGTGTTGTTGGATATTCTAATGTACTTATGTCATGAGCTTGACTCTTTATTCTTTTATGATTATCAAAGACTTCCCTTAGTCCCACTTCTCTTATTTTATATCTCTTATTGTTGCTGTTTAACGTGCTTACACGACGAAAGATGTATGATTGATATGCTAATAGGCTTGTATGGGGCCTCTTTGGGTTCTCATTCGCCATGTCACGTCTAGGCCCTAAGCTTAGATCGTGACACTCACACTCATAGTTGATTTTAGATTGCTATTGAAGACTTATTCGTGAGACCTCATGCATCAGGGACAAACCTATCTCTTTTCTAGCTTTTTATATTTTAGACATTGAGACGCATTTTCACTAAGGGTGAGCTTTGAAATGTCTTAGTTTCATAACTCAAGCTTAGGTCCTAGTCATAACATGGCGAATGAGGAGGCCTAGGGTACCTCACCTATGCCTCTTAGCATAAATCAAGCATTCATAGGTAATTAAACATCATAATGCGGAAATAAAAAATGGTAAAGGGACTAAGGGAGATATTTGTTCACTTGAATCATGGGAAGAAGTCAAGGCTAAACATTACATCTAAACATACCATACAACATAAGACTTAGCGGGGGCTATGACATACTTAAGCCTCTCTCTAATACAAAAGTCATGAAAATAAGATAGAAAGTAGAAGTCTCCAACAATAACTCAAAATACATAAATGTCTCATAGATATAAACATGAATAAAGAGGTAAAATCCCTCAACTAAGGGCTCACCAAAAGCTACTAGTTTTAGTCTTCAAAGCTAGCTATGTGCTGGTGGAGGAGGTGGAGCGTTGGACCCTACATAGTGACATCATCTAGGTTAAATATGTGTTAGTACATTTGAGTGTATGAGATATGTGAGATACAATGCAAACATGAAACTAATATTATCATGCATAAAATTTTAATGCCATTATTCATCACATTTAGAAGTCTTCATTCATGGAATTATAATATCATCATTCAAACATGCAAGAGCATATAGAAAAGATAAGCCCAATATGAAGCAAATGACTAATGCATCATAGGAAAACACATGTGATAGAACAAAGACATCGAATCATAACTTTGTGGGAGAAGATTGTAATAGATATATAAGACCATGTGAGTTACTATATGGAATCTAACATAACCCCCTATGTTGGCACGGTGAGTTCAATTGCCAAATAGAGCTTCGTTAACTTATGCTTGCATATCATAGTTTAACCTTGGTATTGTGGATCCACTAGCCTTAGGCTACAAGGACTCCTATGGTGACGCATAGTTAATGGGACAAGAGGTTGCTTCTAAGGTTCCCTTAACAAGCCCCACCTCAATGCCCCTTTTGGTGCTAACTCAAACCCATAGTATACTTTAAAACATTAGCATAATCATGCAATATAATTTATAATCATAAATAGCAATCATATAAGAGTAGCTTAATAACTAGAAGCTACTCAAGTGAAAATTGACCTTTCACATTGAGGGTCCATTATAAACATCATTAAAGGCTTTGCAAAATTCTTACATCTTTGACATCATACCTAACTTGAAAAATTACTTTTAGCCCTTATCCTTAACCTAATGCAAAAACTCATCATGAACTTAGTGGGCCTATGCAATGACTTAAAATAATACGATTAAAGAGTATAATGCATGCACATGTTAAAATACATAACATTAAGTTCACGATTAAACAACCTACATCATTAATGAAAATCCTAGATAATGAGATAATAACAATCAACTTGATAATCATAGGAAATCATAGTATATTATCACATTACATCATTAAAGGCAGAATACATGTAAATATATGACAAAAAATCAAAGATAAAAGTAAAAGGACTTAATGAGGAACTTTGTGGATGGAAGAAAAGCACACATCAAACTCATATACCTGATTTAGACCTTAAGAAAAAGCTTAAAGAAGTTTGACAAAGAAGCTCTTGGAAGAATCTTTAATGCTTGCCTTTGCTTTGGGAGTTCTTGCCTTAGAGAATTTTGAGAGAATTAATAATAGAGTGAATGGGAGGGTTTATGGCATGATATGGAAGGGAAAAGGACCCCAAAATGACATAGTTTTAGCCCTAGGGTACAAACAATGGACAAAAATATCTTCTATTAAAACTATCAGATTCCAAACCACGGGCTCATTTACGAGTCGTAGTATGGTCTATGGACCATACTATAGGTTTCGTCCCATTCAACTTTTCCAAACTTCTAGAACTTGGTTTCTGAAGTCCCATCTATGACCTCATTCTATGACTTGTAGAATGATGTACATTTCATAGAAACCCCTCATGGTTTCCTCCCACTTAGAAAATTTTCAATATTCAAGTCCCCATCTACGAGACTAAATTATGGTCTGTAAACTTAAGCATGAGTCATCCTATTCTTCATAAGTTCCAACTTCAAAAGCTATATTTTCTATCAGCTCCAGTCATCGAACCACAAACCCTGTTTATAGTCTATAGTATCTTTTATGGATCATAAAACCCCTCATACATAGACCTTATACTTGGTCAAGATTTTCATCCAGGCCAACTCTATCCACAATCCTTGTGTATGACCTGTGGTTTGAACCACAAGCCATAAATGAGGCTCGCACTTGATATGAATTATTAATGATATAATTTCCAGTTCTAATTCTTCTTAAATTTCTAACGTCATAACTTACGAGTCCTTATAATATATCTCCCTTGGGAATTCATCCTCGAATGTGCTAAACATAGTCTTTAGAGAGTTAAAGAAGCAACTAATAACCTAGCGTGAATGCAAAATGTAATTTTAAACATATTTTCATGAAAATTTCAAACTCATATTTCTCATGTAAACCTAAAACACTCCAATGAATGTGCAAACATATACAATGACATAAAAACTAAAATGCAAGGATTTTGAGGTCATAAGGCAAGAAAAAAAACTTAGTACCTTAGTTTTGAGTAGAATGGAAAAGATAAGGATATCATTTTACCATGTTTGCTTTTGCTTACCACGTTCAACCTTCAACTTGTTGATTTCTCCAAAACACTTTAATGGATGCAACCTCCTTTTTTCATAACATCTTTTACTTATTGGTCAATATTTCAACCAGAACCTCTTTGTAAGCCAAATTTTCTTCAATGCTAATACCTTCCAGTGGGACTATGGAGTTTGGATTCCCCATGAATTTTCTCAACATAGATACATGGAATACCAGATGAATCATGGTTATTTCTATTGGCAACTCCAATACATAGGAATCTTGCCAACCCTTCTAATAATTTTCTAAGGCTATACATACCTAAGACTCAATTTCCCTTTCTTGCCAAATCGAACCCTATCCTTTATCGGAGACACTTTCAAATAAACCCAATCATCAACATTGACTCAAGGTCTCTCCTTCTAACATTGGAGTATGACTTTTGTCGACTTTGAGCCATTTTTAATTTCTCCCTTTTCAGTCTTACTTTCTCCATGGCATCTATGACCTAGTCTGGCCCTACCAAAGCTATTTTACCAACTTTAAACCACCCAATTAGTTACCATAAAAAGCCTAAATTGTGTTATCCCAATTCCTGAGTGAAAGCTATTATTGTAGGCAAACTCAATAAGGGGTAGCTGAACATTCCAACTTCCCTTGAATTCCAATTCTATTATTGTAGGCAAACTAGATAAGGGGTAGACAGTGATCCTAACTTCCCTTGAATTCCACTACACAAGCCCTGATTATATCTTCAAGTGTTTGGATTGTTCTTTTGGCTTGCCCATCGATCTGAGGATAGAAGGCACCACTTAACTTCACCTTAGTACTAAGGCCCTTTTGAAATGACCTATAAAAGTAAGAGGTGAATTCAGATCCACAACCTTTTATCATGGACAATAGAATCCATGCAATCTCACTAACTCCGGGATATATAATTTGGCATAATCTTCGGCAATAAAGGTTTTCTTGGTTGGTAAAAAATGAGCCAACTCATCATTATATCCACTATCACTCATATGGAGTCAAAGTGCCTCTTTGTATTAGGCAACCCAACTACAAAGTCCATATTAATCTCTTTCTACTTCCAAGTAGGAATTTCAAGCTCTTAAGCTTTGTTGCCCGACCTTTGATGTTCAACCTTAACATGTTGATAATTAGAGCACTTGGACAAAAACTTTGCTACATCCTTTTTCATTCCGTTCCATAACACAACTCCCTTAGGTCTATATACATTTTTGTGAAACTAAGATGAATGAATTAGGAGGAATTGTGAGTTTTTTGTAATATCTACCCTCTCAACCCATCGATATCCATTACACACACTCTACCTTGTTAACAAAGTACCCTATCTCCATCTTCTCAGAAGACTTCTATCTTTCCTTATTTCACCAATACCTTTAATTCTACAAAAGATGGATCAAGGTCTTGTTTAGATTTGACATGCATCATCAAGTATGATTGGGAGCCATTCAAAACCATGCCACCACTATTTCTGATATCACCGACACTTACCCCTAATCTAGCCAACCTTTTGACTTCCTTTGCTAACTTCCTTTTTCCATCATCTCCACGATGTCAAACTAGACATGGAAACCCTACTAAGTGCACCAGATACCCATGGACTTCCCTTGCTAACTTTCTTCATTACAAACTCACATTTGTCAAACTTAGGAAACAATCTTTCCTCCTTCAAGGTCTGCAACGTCACCCTCAAATGCTCCATATACTCTTCTTTACTTTGAGGATAGATCACAATGTAATCGATGAACACCACCACTAATAACTCATGGAAGGGTTTGAATACCTTATTCATTAGGTGTATAAATATAGTCGGCGCATTAGTTAAGCTAAAGGATGTCACCATAAATTTAAAGTGCCCATACCTTGTTCAAAAAGTCATTTTGGGAATGTCACATTTCCTTACCCTTAGTTGGTGATATTTGGATTGGAGGATAATTTTTGAAAAATGTTCGGCCCTCTAATTGATAAAACAAGTCATCAATCCTTGGAAGCAACTACTTATTCTTGATGTAACATTGTTGAGTTATCGATAGTCAATGCACATTCAAAGTGACCTATCTTTCTTCCTAACAAACAACACCAGGACACGCCATATAGACCTACTAGGCCTACTAAAGTCATCTAATAGATCCCTTCTTTAGTTATCTTAACTTCGCCAAGGCCATTTGATAGGGAGGAACAGAAATAGGTTGAGTATTATCCAAGAGGTCTATGTTGAAGTCTATTTCACTTTCGTGGGAAACACCAAATAACTCTTCCCAAAAATGCACTTGGAAACTCATTGCAAATAGGAACCAACTCAAGAGAGGGTTTGAAATGACAACTCTAACCCTTACTAGGTGATAATTTCACCCTTTGGAGATCATTGTACTGGCTTTGAGATACGAGACAAATCAACCACTACATAAAGAACTACTACCCTTCCACTCAAGAATAAACTCATTTGAGAATTTGAATTTAACCCTATGAGTTTGACAATCTATGAAAGCATAGTAAGTGTGCAGTTAATTTATCTTGAGTATGAAAGCAAGATTAACCATAGAAAGCTCTACTGAGTCAGAAGAACAAGTTTATACAAGATGGACATAGGGCAATCCTTATAGAGTCCTTGTGCAATAATGGACTCTCCTACAAGAGTGTAAACTTCAAAAGTCTCAATTAGGACTTCGGACATACATGGAATCTATTTGTAAGAAATGTAATTACGAAAGACAAATCGGCTCCTCAATCCAATAATGCATATGCATCAAAATCATAAACTCTCAACATATTAGTAACCACATCCAAAGTATCTTCCACCTCTTGGTGGACATGCAAAGCATAGAACCTATTAGCAATTGGAGAATCTTAAGCTTACCCATATTGTCCTTGGGTTTGCTTCTACATTTCTTGGCATGATGACTAGACTTGTCATACTTGAAGCATGCATTGGGGCTGGCTAATGATGAGTCAATAATTTGAACTGATTTTGAGCATAAAATGCCTCAAATATTGTCCTCAATGGGAAACTTTATTTAAAAAATTCATCTAAATGTGTGTTTGATACTAGGAATTTAGAACAAGGTGCAATAGAGACAAATCATGAAAAATTAACTCAAAAGAAATAAACATGCATAAAAGGCGGTCAAGATTGGCCATCACCTGACATGTGCAATGGTACATCAAATGGGTATTCTAGTCACCTAATATTACAGAACCTAGCCCCTCAACTGACATGGAAACTTAGTGATGAAAGAAAGTTTGACAGATCACCAAGTGGGCACTGATGGTAAAAATGGTTGTCATTGAAAGTTGCAAAACTTGACAAGAAAGAGTCAAAAGTTATGGTTTAACTTGATGATAGAAGAAACCATTAGATTGATCAATAAATGAAGTTAGTGATCTATAGTTTACATCATCGAATGTTGCCGAAAGTAGGATAAAAGAAGTTTTTAAAGTCGACAATGAGGAAACCATTTTGGTGGATCATCGAATGTGTTTGGTGATACTGACTTTGACTGTCAAATGGTAATAAAGGGCATTATTGACTGGTCATATAAAAAACAAAGGGGGAGATTTTGATGGGACACAACCTTGACTTTTATAACACATTCTTGCACTTTTCATTCTTCTATAGCCCTAAAGCTTCTACTTGGTTTTGAGAGATTAGAATCGAGAGAAGAAAGGAAGATTCTCTATCAAATTTCTTCTAGCTTTTGAAATCTGCAGCCATGGACAATAGTTATGGTAAATATATTCTTATTTTTAGCATGATTGAATAAAACCCCAATGATAGGGGTGTGCGATGTAGTTGGATATTAATTTCTTGTAATATGTCACTGATTTTTTGAATGTTTGTGTGTTAATTTGCTATGGGTTTATGCTTTTCATGAATTATAATTGTGAATCTGCAGATGCAAACTTAGATTTATTTTTAGATTTTTGGGTATTGCAATAGCATGAATATTTAGAATAGAAGGATTGCATAATAGTCATGGGTGATTCATATTATTGTTGAATACCATAATAAGATTCAACTGACTAAGGTTTTGGATCATTTCTCTTTTATTTTGTATAGGTCCCTTTGTTGTCTAGTGTAAATTGAATATTAAGTCTTAAACGATTCACAATGAAACACTGCAATTTAATTAACCATGATTTGAGTTATCAACTTTCTAGCCTACCCATAGGTTAACTAACCACTAGATTCAAAAATTGAGACCCACTCATTGGAATCTTATTCATCTATGCACACCACTAATATTCTCCATCCATTGATTATATTTTAATTGTTCAAACCTACAAATTAGTGATAATTTAGTCTAATTCCAACTAATTTCTTGTAGCGATTACAATTAACTTGTTTAACTAATAACTTTGAGGCTAGAATCTAACATTCTAGTCCATGTGAGACCAACCCCAACTCTTATAAAGTTGGGCTTATATTGCTAGCGACCACTTACTCTTCTTCCAATAGTAGAGGGGTAGTTTGGGTGTTATCGAAAATGGGGCCGCTGCTAGGGGTTGGCATTTGATTCTTACATTGAAGTTTTACTTTGAACTTATTTTAGGTAATTGTTGCTTTAATTTCTATTGTGGTTTTGGTGCTTTCTTTACATGCTAATATGTGCGAACAAGGAGACATCGTTAGTGATGCAAGAATGATGAATGAAATATATCCCCATGAGGATCCAGTATTATGAATATGGGTCGGGTAAGTGCTATATTCTTGCCTCATTTAGGTGGAAACTCAAGCTTCCATGTTAGGAGTCCAATTCTCTAATCTCCAAATGATAGGCTTATTCAAAGGGTTAGCTCACAAAGACCCTCATGAACATTTGAGGAACTTTGTGGATGTTTGCAAGCTATTCAATTTCTAGAATGTCGTATAAGAGGATATTTTGTTATGGGTGTTCCCTTTCTCATTAATTGGGGAATGTTCTCATTGGTTGGTTGAACTCCCTCATGACTCTATTACCTCTTGGGAAGAATTAATTGAAGCTTTTCTTAAAAGATTCTTTCTGGCATAAAAAATGCTCCAAGTGTGAGATGAAATTATGAGTTATAAGAGTTGTGATGATGAGCCGCATGAAATGTAGCTTTATTTTCAAAAGACTTTGAAACATTGTCTTGATATTGGTCTTTCGGATAAGGTATTGTTGAAAATATTTTATAAGAGTCTTAACAATGCTAATAAAGTGGTAGCTGACCAACTTGTGGGTGGCGGTTTTATGAGAAAATTACTTTTGGTAGCTTTAGATTTGCTAGATCAAATGGCGAAAACAAATTCAACTTGTGAGAATAATGAAAACAAATTAAACTTGTATATAAAGAAAGACAAAGCTATTTCAGCATCTTCAATTGTGACTAAGGAAATGCTTCAAAAAGATCAAGAATGTGATGAAAATATGGCTCGAATGATGACTCAACTTGATCTAATTATCATAACCCAAGCCTAGGGCCTAGATGTAATCGGCATATGGGGAACTTGAAGGAACCCCAAACAAGCCTTGTAATATATCATTACACATATTTGCTCGCGGAAGCAATAGAATACAACAAGAAGTAGTAAATTGGGACAACCGACGATAAGGGAACACTTTCATACCATGAATGACAAGAGCCAATACAGTCAAAGCTCATAGCCTTACATAGCATGTCCAACAACACCTCTATTACATAGGTAAAAGCCAGAGGCCATGGCAAAGCAACTTGGCTAACCCATTTATTCAAGACATAAGTTAAAAGAGAAATTCTTAATACATAGAAAGAGTTCATAAGTAACATTCCCGAAATGGAGGACTCACCAACAAGATTGATAGAAGTCATACTAGCCATGCAGATAAGAAGGATGATCAATTAGTACTTCGGTCACTACATGGTGATATCATGAAGGCACAGAGTATGCGTTAGCACATTTTAATGTACTAAGTATTTAGGATGCAATGCAACAAGAGAAAGGCATCCTAGTTGAATGCATAGAGATAGACAATACCTAGTACAATAACAATATGACATGTATGATTAGTGCTTAAATAAAACATGCTTACGTAAGGCATAACATATGTGTAAGAGGAGATCATTTACTATTGGCGGATCATCACACCCTACAACCCTTTGTGATTGAGGTACAAAACTGGTCAAGAGGTTAGTAGATTGTATCACCCTAAAACCCTTGGTGCCGGAGTACAAACCCTATGATAGGTTGATCGACACAAACCCCCAACAAAGTTGGTGGATCATCACACCCTACCACTCTTGGTACTGGAGTACAAAACTCTCGATAGGTTGATGGGTACAAACCCCCAACAAGGTTACTTGATGGATAACACCTGGGTAGGGCATGGTCACATTCTTACTTTATTAAGAGCATCATATACATGCATTCATTCCATAATCATTTCATCATATCATCATCATATCATGGTCATATAGTCATTCAACTCATAAGACATACATTGGACCATCAATTCCTCAAGAACCATAACCAGATATTTATCAAACACTTTTAGAGGGTGTGTGGTACTAGTATAAAACCATGCAATTCAAGAGTAAAATTATTTTATAAAATTCAATGTAAAACCTTCAATAGATACTTGGCAACACCCTTAAGCAATTTACATTAAAACCCTTCATCAAATCTTACAATAGACCTTGGTGTCATACCTCAAAACATAGCAAAACAGTCACAATACAATGAGCTTCAACATGGTGTGTAGTGATTTTGATAATAAGATAGATTCAATCATAAATCAACTTTCAATAATACAAAGTAGAGAAAAAGGAAGCTTGGATATCATGGGTGAAACGAGCCCATGAAAGAAACCCACATACCTTATCTTTGGAGATGTGCTTGATGAAGATTAGACATAGAGACTTGAATCTTTAGAGGAATTCCTTAGATCCAAATAGGGGTTTGAGACTTGAGTTTAAGAGTAAAATATTGGCTAAGTTTTTGATCTAGTATTAGGGAACGTTTAGAATGAAAAAGGGTGAAAAATGGTTAAGTATAGGTATATCCATGTTTGGGAACACTTAGGCCCAAGTCTTAAAATTCTTGCACCGAAGTCAAAACTTGGCAAAATTTAACAGAAGGGCGCGAAAAGCTCTTTGGAATTTGCAACAACAACAACATACCCAGTGGAATCCCATAAGCGGGGTTTGGAGAGGGTATAATGTACGCAGACCATCAAGCCCTAAACTCAATACCAACTAGAAGCATCCCCATTCATGTTTTTTGTCTTATCAATGAATAGATCTCTTTTTAAATTTGAAACGAATCAGTAGACCTGGCTCCTATACTATTGAAATGGTTTGTCAGTAGAGATGTTCTCACAGGTGCCCTTTTTCTAATGGTACTATAATTCCTATTCCTATCCCTCATTGGAAAGTGCATTAACATAAACACATCTACCTGAGACTGTCCCTTGGCCTGTAGGTCCTGAAAAAAGGTTATTAGCGAGGATCCTCATACATAGTGAATAACAAAATTCCAATTGAAATAAAATCTTGTAAACAAGGTATTTCTGGGCCTTTATATATTTATAGATAGAAAACAAATATATCCTAACTATTTGGGCATCAAAATTTGGATATTTCTATACGAGGAATAATTTTACTACTTGTCTTTCCCTCCTATCAAACGATTGAACAAAAAAAGAGACCAATTCATTCTTTTTTCTAATCAAGGGGAACATTTCTAATTCTTAATTCTATAAGGTGAAATAAATCAAGTTGCTAGAAGGAAAGAGTTGTTATCTGGAAACCATCATCTCAAAAGCCCATAAGTAGAATAAACTAGATATGACAGAAAGGAAAGGAAAGGTAATAAAAAGGGCGACTAGTAATGGAAAGCACATAATAATATGTAAATATGATAAATTTAACACCCATACAACTGATAATGACAACACATGATATAAACACGACTACTCCTGCTACCCTACCATACCACAAGGCTAGACATCCACCTAACCCTACCAATTTATTAGCCTACTACTCTAATTGGCGACCTCCACTCCTTTCTATCTAAGGTCATGTCGTTGGTGAGATCAAGTTTAGCCAAATCTTATCTGATGACCTCCCCCCCAATACTTCTTCGGTCTACCTCTACTCCTTTATTTGTCTTCCAAAATAAATCTCTTGCATCTCCTAATAGGAGCATCGGTACTTCTTCTCTGTATATGTCCAAACCATCACAGTCTCGTTTCTCTCATCTTATCAGCCATAGGGGCCACCTCTAGCTTCTCCCGAATAGTCTCATTCCTAATCTTATCACTCCTAGTGTGGCCAGATATCCATTTCAACATCCTCATCTCTATGAAGTGCATCTTCTAAACATGTGCATTTCTTATTGGCCAACACTCTACCCCATAAAGCAAAGATGGTATAACTACCATTCTGGTAAAATGTACCTTTGAGTTTAGGTAGTATTTTCTATCACACAATACTCTTGAGGCAAGTCTCTATTTAGTCTATGCCACCCTAATATGATGCGTGACATCATTGTCGATATTGCCACTACTTCGGATGATGGATCTAAGATATTTAAAGTTTTCCCTATTTGGGATATATTGAGTAGAAAGCCTCTCATCACTATTTGCTTCAACCCTTATAACACTGAATTTGCACTCCGAGTATTCTATTTTTGTGTTACTCAATTTGAATCCTTTGGACTCCAAGTCATATATCCAAGCCTCCAACCTACTATTAATTTTAGTTTGAGTCTCATCAGTCAGGACCATGTCATTAGCAAATAACATATACCATGGAACCTCCTCTTGGATAGATCGCGTCAGCTCATCCATCATCAAGGCAAATAGGAAAGTGCTCAACGTAGATCCTTGGTAGAGTTCCATCTCAAAAGGAAAATACTCTAAGTCTCTTCCCACCGTTCTTACCTGAGTTTTGGCTCTGTCATACATATCCTTAATTGCCTTAATATATGCTATTTTGATACCTTTAACCTCTAAACACCTCCATAGGATATCCTTTAGAACCTTGTAATAGGCCTTCTCGAGATCAATGGACACCATATGAAGGTCCTTCTTTCTTTCTCTATATTTCTCCACTAATCTTTGAATAAGAGGAATTGCTTTTTTAGTTGACCACCCCGGCATGAATCCAAACTTGTTATCTGAAATAGACATTACTCTTCTAAGCTTCATCTACACCAATCTCTCCCAGACCTTTATTATGTGACTCAGCAACTTAATGCCCCTATAATTGTTACAGTATTGAATATCCCTTTTGTTCTATTCTTGTATAATGGAACCATTGTACTCCTTCCTTCATCAAGCATCTTGGCATTCTTCATAATAGCATTGAACTATCTAGTCAACCACTCTATGTCTGACCATGTTCTTCCAAAAATCTACCAGAATCTTATCAGGTCTGATCGTCCTCCCTCTCTTCATCCTACTAATAGCCCTTCTAACCTCCTCAACTCTGAACCACTCGCAATAACCAAATCACGATGACTTGCATAGTGGGCTAACTCACTCAACTCAATATCTCTCTCTCTCCTTTTTTATTTAAGAGTTTATAAAAGTAAGTTTGCCACCTTAGTTTAATGAAAGTGACCACCAACACCTCACCCTCCTCATCTTTGGTGCACATCACTTGGTCTGCATCACGAGTATTCCTTTCTCACTCTTTAGCAAGGCTATACAATCTCTTGTCAAACCCTTTATCACTTAACACCTCATATAGGTGCTCAAACGCTTCTATCTTAGCACTCGTCATCGCTATATTACTTCTGACTTAGTCTTCTTATATATATCCTTAAGCATTTGCTTTTCATCATCATCCTTACACTACAACCACTTCGTGTATGCAACCTTCTTATCTTTTGCTTTGCCCTGAAATTCATCATTCCACCACCAATCTCCCTGATGTCCACCAAAGGTCCCTCTCAAAACACCTAGTACCTCGGTAGCTACCTTTCTAATGCAACTAGCAGTAGTGTCCTACATACTGTTCACATTTTCGCCACTACTTCAAGCCTCTAAGCTTATCAACTTTTCTTCCATCTTACAAGAAAGGGTAGGAGTAAGGTATCCCTATCTAATCCTCCGTTGGGCATAAATAACCTTTCTTCTTTTCTCTCTTGTTCTACAAATCCATCAACTTGATCTCTCACTCTTTAGAATTTGCATTTTTAGAAAATTGAAAGTTCCAATTATCTGCACTTAAATTGGGTTTAGACTCATATCCTCACAAAATGACCCTCTGAATAAAAATATGAATTCAGATTTTCATTATCGCGTGCAAACTTTGAGATGTATGAAAATTATAATTTTGGGCACTTTTGAGGCACATTTTTTAGCACTTTTTGGGGTCGTTACAATACCTCCCCCTTGGAAACATTCATCCTAAAAATGTCAAATAGATGTATACGATAGATATAGACATGACAATTTCAACCCATATAGAGAAGCGACAATGCATATAAACATCATTTCAAAATTTAATCATAAGTGTGAATTCAACATGAACTAATCAATTTAATCATGAACATATGCAATGACATGGGGCTGAACTTAAGACTCGATACCAAATAAAGGACTTGAATCAATACCTTAGGCTTGCGTGGAGTGGTAAAGGTAAGGATATCGTTTTTGCTTGTCCACTTCAGCCTCCCAAGTAGCACTCTCAACTTGTTGATTCCTCCAAAGAACCTTAACAGATGCCACCTCTTTGTTTCTTAACCTCTTCACTTGCCTATGAATTGGAACCTCTTCATATCTTAAATTATCCTCTACAATACCTAAAACATTAAGGGGCATAATGGCATCTGGATCACCTACACATTTCCTCAACATGGACACATGAAACACCAGGTGAACCATATTCATTTCCCTAGGCAATTCCAACTCATAAGCTACCTTGCTAACCCTTCTCATCACCTCATAAGGGCCCACATATAAATTGGACACAACATTCCTTTCTTACCAAAATGGATCACACCCTTCATGGGTGAAATTTTAAATTAAACCAAATCACCAACTTGGAATTCAAGATCCCTTCTCCTCACATCGGCATAAAACTTTTGATGAATTTGACTGGTCTTAAACCTTTCTTTAATTGTCGTAACCTTCTTAAGTGACTGCATAACCAGGTCTGGTCCCAACAAAGCTACCTTACCAACCTTAAATCAGCCAACCGATAATCTATAGCGTCTCCCATAAAGAGCCTAAAATCGAGCTACAGAAATGCTAGAATAATAGTTATTATTGTAGGCGAACTTAATAAACGGAAGATGATCTTCCAAACTTCCTTTAAGCTCCAACACACATGCTCTATGCATATCCTCAAAGGTTTGGATGGTCCTCTCGGATTGGCCATCTATTTGAGGGTGGAAGGCCGTAGAAAGCTTAACTTTGGTATCAAGACCCCTTTGGAATGATCTGTAAACATGTAAAGTGAATTATCCCTCACGATCCTATATGATGGACAAAGGGACCCCATGCAACCTTACCAAGTCATGAATGTACAACCTTGCATAATCTTTAGCTCCAAAGGTGGTCTTCACTGGTAGAAAGTGAGCCAATTTGTCATCCTATCAACCACCACCCAAATATAACCAAAACCCTTTCTAGTCTCACGCAACCCAACCACAAAGTCCATATTGATCACTTCCCACTTCCAAGTAGGAATCTCTATATATTGCGTTAGGCCACCCGGCCTTTGATGCTCCGCTTTGACGTTTTGATAAGTATGACAATCGGAAATGACTTTGGTAATGTCCCTTTTCATGCCTCTCCACCAATACACTTCTCTCAAGTATCTATACATTAGTGGAACTGGGGTGGATAGAATAAGAAGAGTTATGGGACTCATCAAGGATCCTTTCTATCAAACCATCAACACATGATACACACAACCTACCTTGGCACCTAAGGGCACTATCTCCTTCTTGGGAGAAAATATCCACCTTGCCCTCTTTCACTAAGGCCTTCAATTATAACAAGGAGGGATCGAGATCTTATTTTGTTATCACCTCATCAACCAAAGAAGAATTAGAACCACCAATTATAACCACACTACTATTACCAACCTCTTCCAACCTAACTCTCAATCTAGCCAATCGATGCACTTCCCTAGCTATCTCCGTACCACTACCATCAACATGACCTAGGCTACTCATAGACACCCTACTTAAGGCATCTGCTACCTCAAGCAATTTACATCAAAAACCTTCATCAAATCTTATAATGGAACTTGGTTTCATACCTCAAAACATAGCAAAACAGTCATAATTTCATGAGCTTCAACATAGTGTAAAGTGATTTTCATAATAAGTTTGACCTAATCCTAAATCAACTTTAAATCATACAAATTATAGAAAAAGAAAGCTTGGGTATCATGTGTTAAAGGAATCCATGAAAGAAACCTATATACCTTTACTTTGGAGATGAACTTGATAAAGATTAGAGATGGAGACCAAAAGCTTGAGAGGAATTCCTTAGATTCGGAGAAAGTTTTGATATTAGAGTTTAGGAGTAAATTATCGGATAAGTTTTTGAATGAGTATTAGGAAATGTTTATAATGATATAAGGGTGAAAAATGGTTAAGTGTAGGTATATCCACGTTTGGGAATACTTAGGCCCAAGACTTAAATGTCTTGGACCGAAGTCAAAACTGGGCAACATTTAACACTGGTGCGCACCCTTGGTGGGTCGCACCAGCGGCGCGAAAAGTTATTTGGAATTTGCATTTTTGGAAAATTAAATTGCTAATCCTTCTCTCTTAAATCGGGATTAGACCTAGTTTCCACTCAAAATGACCCCCTGAACAAGCATATGAAGTCGAATTTGTGATATCGCCTGGGGATTTTGAGATATATGAAAATTATAATTTCGACCACTTCTAAGGCATATATTCGTACACCTTTTGGGGTTGCTACACTTATTACTAAGTATGTGATAGGGCCTCCCCTAAGATGTAGCTATAAAATTGTGAATTTTGTGGGTACTACAGTAAATGATGAGGATGTGAATTTGAAGGCACTTTACAATGAAGAAATCCAGTATGTTACTAATCATATGGGAGGTTCATGCACAACCTTTCAAAGAAAAGTTTTGAATCTATATGACCCATAGTTTAAGAAACCTGAATGCAGAGAAATTGTCATGAAAAATAACTGGGAACCTAGTTCACGAGACTATCTTCGACCCTTGAAATTTTCTATAGCTCATAAAGTAGTTCACGTGTGAGGTTCCACCCATTAGGAAATTTGAAGTTTTTAAGAAATTAATCCATGAAATATTATATGGCCCATAAAATATTATACGGCTCATATAAGGTCTCATAAAAGGGTGTCAGATACAAGATGAAAATTTGGCTAAGTGTGAAATAACTCCACAAGTCCATCCATGACATGTAGAAATTAGTAGGACCCATCCTACTTGTCGTAATCCCCAATTAGAAAACTTTATATTTCAGGACTCTTAGTTGACCCATCAAACTAGAGGGTCGATGATTCATAAAAACATTTATGACACATAGATAAGGTTTCGTAGATGGCTTCTAGATGTTTTAATTAAGGGGAAGTTTGGTCATTTTTCATAATTTTATTCCTAAACTACATCATTTGGGAGACGAAAATAAGGATCTATATTAGACTAAAAAGCCCTAGAAACACCCCTGATGCTCTCATTCTTTTAATTCCAAATTTCTAAGGCAAGAGCTCTCAAGAAAAAGGCTAGGGTTTTCCATGTTCCTTCATCAAGACTTCAACTCTGATTTTCTCTAGTTATATGTTAGTTGATTTATGGGTGTCATTTTATCCAATAAAGATCCTTATTGAGCATTTACCTTTTTTTTAAGTTCCTATGTTTTAATGCATGCTTATGATGATTTATGGTTCCTATGCTATTACATGATATTCTTAAAGTTTATGACTATTTTGTTAAGTAAATGTGTATATACTTTGAAGTGTGATATGATTCTAAGATGGATTTTGATGTGGCTAAGGTTGGATGATTTCGATGTTTCTTTATAAAGAAATTCCTTAAGACTCATACGATTTATACTAGTTTCATGCCTCAATTAAGCCCACCCTATTTTCTTGAAAGCTTCATATGAATTATGACTATAAATAGGGCATTTATAAAGAACTTCAAAGTTAATGTTTACCAAAGCTATCTATGTAAGATGATTATTTCCCTAAATGATGTTTAAGAAAGACTCCTAAGTCCTAAGATCAGGTTTGGTTATATGCTAATGCAAAATACTAAGGTGATTTCCTATGTTTCGCGGCAGTTTAAAGTGCATGAGAAGAATTACCCAACTCATGACCTTTAATTTGCGGTGGTGGTGTTTGCCTTAGATATCTAGAGACACTATCTTTATGGAGTCCATGAGGATGTTTTCACTAACCACAAAATCCTCTAATAGGTGTTCACCCAAAAGTATCTCAACTTGAGGCAACAGAGATGGTTAGATATACTCAAGGATTATGATATGAGCATGAAGTACCACCCAGAAAAGCAAATATGATAGTTAATGCACTTAGTAGAATTTCAATGGGAAGTGTGTCCTATATAGAAGGTATTGGGAAAAGGAGTTGGCTAGAGATGTTTACAGGTGGGAAAAGCTGGGAGTGAGACTCAATGAGGCTAGAAATGGTGGTGCAGTGGTTCTTCATGGGTCAAAATCCTCTCTGCTCGATAAGGTTAAGGCTAAACAAGATTTTGATCCCCTTCTGGTTAAGTTGAACACTTTGGTAAAATATGGAAAGGTAGAGGTATACTCACAAAGGAGAGATGGTGCTCCTGTATCAAGGTAGGTTATGTGCACCTAGTGAGGATGAGTTAAAGAATGTTCAACATGCAAGAATCCCACAACTCCTCCTACTCCATTTATCCCAGCACTACCAAGATGTACAGAGATTTAAGAGATATTTATTGGTGGAATGGGATGAAAAAGAACATAGCCCAATTTGTGTCCAAATGTGCCAATTGCCAGCAGGTAAAGGTTGAATGCCAAAGGTCTTGTTTCTTAGCTCAAGATATTAGAATTCCTACTTGGAAGTGGGAAAAGATCAACATCGATTTTTTATTTGGGTTGCAAAAAACGAAATAACATTTTGACTTCGTATGGGTAATAGTTGAACGCATGACTAAGTGAGCCCATTTCTTACTAGTGAAGACCACATTTAGTGCCGAGGACTATGCGCACTTATATATGCAAGAGTTGGTGAAGTTGCACGGGATTCCATTGTTCATCGTATCAGCCGTGGAGTCTAGTTAACTTCTCTTTTTTGGAGGTCCTTCCAAAGAGGACTTGGCACTAGAGTAAAGTTGAGCATAACTTTTCATCATTAGAACAATGGGTAAGCTGAAAGGACCATTTAGACCTTGGAAGATATGTTGATAGCTTGCGTTTTGGAATTCAAAGGAAGTTAAGATAAACATTTGCCACTTATTGAGTTCTCCTACAACAACAACTTCCATGCAAGTATTAGGATATGACTATTTGAAGCCTTGTATAGTAGACGATGTAGGTTGCCCATTGAGTGGTGCAAAGTCAGCAAAGATACGTTAATGGGACCAAACTTGGTGATGAATTCAAATGAGAAAATCAAAAGCATAAGGGAGAAATTGTAAATAGCCCAAAGCCAACAAAAGTCCTACTCGGACAAAAGGAGAAAGAAGCTCGAGCTACAAGTTGGTGATTGGGTCTATTTGAAGGTGTCCCCAATGAAAGGTGTTCTCTGCTTAGGTAAGAAAGGGAAGTTGGGTGCTAGATACGTGGGACAAGGTGCTGAAAAGAGTGGGTAAAGTAGCATATGAGCTGGATCTACCCAACGAATTGCATTTAATTCATTCTGTCTTTCATGTATCAATGTTGAGGAATTTCATAGGTGACCAAAGTTCCATAGTTCCCTTGCAGGATGTGAACATTGAATAGGATTTTACTGATGAACAGGTACCAATTGAAATGTAAAGACCCCAAAAAGTTCCCAAAAATATGCCTCAGAATTGCCTAGATTTGTAATTTCCATATATCTCAAAATCCATGCATGATATCGAAAATTCGACTTTATATCTTGATCAGGAGGCAAAATTGAGTGGAAAAAAGGTCTAGTCCTATTTTAGAGCAACTATATAAAAATTCAAAACTGCAAAGTTGGCAATTTCCAATGAAGAACCACGCCCGAGGCACAACACGCCAGGGGCGCACTCCTATGTTATTTTTGCCCAAGTTTTGTTACTCAGTCCAAGGCTTTTGGGTCTTGGGTCTAAGTCTTCCCAAACGTGAAAATACCTATATTTAGCCATATTTCAATAACATATCATACAAGACATTCGTCTATACTCTCTCAAACACTTAGACAAATATTGTGCTCAAAATTCAAGTGCCAAATCTCTTTTCAGATCTTAAGGACATCACTCAAGCGTTAAGTTCTCATCTCAATATTTATCAAGGGGTTCTCCAAAGTTGAGGTATGTGGGTTTCAAGCATTGCATCCTTTCACCCATGGTGACCAAGCTTCTTTCTGACTTAAATTGCATATTTGTAAGTTGATTTACCTATGGGTCTTACTTATTATGAATTTGACTATGAACTTTGTTGGGGTTTCACAAAATGTGACTGCTTAAGCTTGTTATGAGCTATGAATCTATGATATATCTTGAGATTTGATGAAAAGATTTGATGTATATTGCATGAGGGTGTTACTAAGTGTTGGTGGATAGTTTTACATTGAATTTACTTACATGATTTCACTCTTGAATTGCGTAGTTTTATACTAGGATTGCACACTCAACAAGTGTTTAGTTAAATGTCTGATTTTGGTTTCTTGAGCTATTGATGATACAATGCATGAACTATGAATTAAGTGACTTTATGATGATGAAAGTATTGTAATTATATATTGAATTCTTGCAAAGTATCTATAGTGATGAAAGTTGACCACACCTTGTTGAAGGGGTGCTTCTCCTAAACCACTGTGATGGAGGGTGTGATGTCTATCTACTAGTTAATAGGTTGATACAATGACCACTATGACGGAGGGTGTGATGTCCATTAACCATGTTGAGGGGTTGATACCTTGACCAATATGATGGAGGGTGTAATGTCCATCAACCAGTTAAGTAGTTGATACCTCGACCACTATAATGGAGGGTGTAATGTCCATCAACCAATTGAGGGGTTGATACCTCAATCACCATAGATAAAAAGGTGTGAGAATCCATCATAATGTTGGTCTCTTCTTACTTATGTAATATGTTGTATATAAGTATGTTTTAATTTAAGAATCATTCATACATGTCATATTGTTATTATTCTATCCATTGCTTATGATGTTGCATTTTGCCTATATTGCCTATCATTTGTTGCGTTGCATCCTACATATTTAGTACATTCAAATGTACTAACACATACTCTATGCCTACATGATGTGACCATGTAAGAACTGGAGTTTCACTTGATCATCCTCTTCCCTGTGGCTAGTACGATCTCTCTCAAAGCAAGTTGGTGAGTCCCCAACTCCGAGGATATATCTCGCTTGATTTTCATGTTATGTATCTATGTTGGAAACTTATGATTACGAGGGTGAGCTCGAAGATAGTTTTGTCCCCCTCTCCTGTCTATATATTAGAGGTATTGTTGGAACCTTATGATGTATTAAAGCTATACTCTTAGCTCTACGTTTCTATGGTATTAAAGTTGTCCCTTAGCCCTATTTATCCCTATTTACTATATCTTATTGTTATTTCATTTCTTCCATGACCAAGGATGTGTAATGATATGTTAAGAGGCTTATTTGGGGTCCCCTTCGGGTTCCCCATTAGTCGTGTCACATCTAGGCCCTAGGCTTGGGTCATGACAAACTTAGTATTAGAGCACTAGGTTGCTATTTGTCCTTAGCATCCATTACACAACATCGATTAGAGGCTTGTTCATGGTTGTGAAGTGCACCACAACTATGAGCAAGAATCTATGAGACGTTCTAAGAAATGTTTACCTTCTTCTTACTCTATGTCGTAATATAGTATTAAAGGTAAGTTTTTCCCCCCTTAACAATTGTTCTTTGCTATGCTAGATCATGCCTAACTCAAAGAGGAAGAAGAGACTACAGACTTGACGAACAACCAGCTCATAAAGAGTTCCGAGATGCCCTTGCCATGCTAGACCAAGTGGTCACCAACCAAATCAATCAAGGGGCCCAAGCCCCTCATGCTCCCACTCCATCATATATGGTAAGGGATTTCATGAGGATGAACCCACCGAAGTACAATGTGTCCATAGTGTATGAGGACCCTCAAGAATTTGTTGATGAGGTGTGCAAAGAGTTACCTGTTATAGGAGTGAGGTCAGAAGGGAAGGCGGACTTGGCAGCTTACCAACTCAAAGGGTGTCGCCATCCAACCCTAGGGCCTAGACATAACCAGCGAATAGGGAACCTGAAGAATCCCCAAACAAGTCTCATAGCATATCATTACACATCTTTAATCATGGAAGCAATAGAATATAACATTAAGAGATAGACATAGTAAGGAAAAAGGGACTATGGGTAATCTTCCATATCATAACATCAAGGGACAACAGAGTCAAGGCTCATCGCATAAATGCATAATAGGTCCAACAACACCTCTACTACATAGATAAGAGCGGGGCGCCATATCAAGCAATTGGGCTTACGCTCATAGTCAATACATAACGCAAAAGAAAGATAGTCTTAGTACATAGCAAGAGATGACAAGCAACATCCCCAGAATGGAGCACTCACCACAAGCTTGAGAGACAATCGTACTATCCACGTAGAGGAGGAGGAGGATCAAGTGGTGCTCTAGTTCCTACATAGTGATATCATATAGACATAGAGTATACATTAGTACATTTGAATGTACTAAGTATCTAGGATGCAATGCAATAAGAGGTAGGCATCATAGGCCAAAATGCATAATCATTAGCAATAGATAGCATAATATCAATATGACATGTATAAATGATGCTTAAAGTAAAATCATGTTTATGTAGGATGTAATACGAGTGTAAGGAGTGACCATTATAATGAAATCAAAGGCCTACCACCTCCTTAGAGAGGCGCATGAGGTACAAACCTCTTCATGAGGTTTACGAGTACAATCCACCACCAAGTTTGATGAAGTACAAGCCCCCATCAAGGTTTATGGGTACCAACCCCCCAAAAGGTTACCCGGGCTTACCACCCACTGATTTAGGCAATTGAGGTACCTACCTTTCAATAGGTTACCTAGGCCTACAACCCACCTAGCTAAGCTTGATCATCCACAACACTATAGAGATAATATCATGTATATACACTTCTTACATCATTCAATACATACATTCCTCTTAATCATAATTCCATCATCATTTTATCATCATATAGTCATTCAATTCATAAGACTTGCATTCGACCTTCTATTCCTCAAGAACCCATAATCGAATATTTTATCAAACACTTAGAGGTTGTGTAGTGCTAGTGTAAAATTATGCAATTCAAGAGTGTAATCATGCTAGAAAATTCAATGTCATATCATCAATGGGTACTTGGTAACACCCTCAAGCAATATACATCAAAACCCTTCATCAAACTTTACAATAGATCTTAGATTCATAGCTCAGAACATAGTAAAATAGTCATAATTTCACAACCTCAACATAGTGTGCAGTGAATTTCATAATATGTAAGACCCATTTATAAATCAACTTTAAATCCGGCAATTTCCAAGAAAAGGAGGCTTGGGCATCATTGGTGAAAGCATGTCATGACCTAAGCCTTGGAGATGAACTTTGTCATGACCTAGTCCTAGAGCCTAAACATGACATGGCAAATGGGGAACCCGACAGAACCCCAAATAAGCCTCTTAGCTTATCATTATGAAAGCATGTCCAACAAACACCTCTACTACATAGATAAAAGCGGGTACCAAGATAAGCAACAGGTCTCACACTCATACTCATGAGAGAACATAAAGAAGAGTGTCTCAATGCATGATAGAAGAAATATAGACTATGGTCCTTGAAGTGGAGGACTCACCAACAAGCTTGAGTAATATCGATCTAGCCACGTGGAGGAAGCTCTCATTAGGTGGATGAGTACGACCCCCATATAGGTTATCCGGACTCTTAGTCCCCCCCCCTCCTAGATTGGGCATGGTCTAATGCAACACTTTATATAGGATTTATCATATACATAAGCTCATTTCATCACCATAACATCATTCATATCATATCTCATTCTTTAGACTTTGAATTCCACAAAAAACCATAGCCAGACATTTTATCAAAACACCTCTACTACATAGATAAAAGCGAGCGCCAAGATAAGCAACTGGTCTCACACTCATAGTCAAGAGAGAACATAAAGAAGAGTGTCTGAATGCATGATAGTAGAAATATACACTATGGTCCCTGAAGTGGAGGACTCACCAACAAGCTTGAGTAATACCGATCTAGTCACGTGGAGGATGATGATGATCAACTTGGGCTCCGATTACTACATAGTGATATCATGTAGGCAAGAGTATGCATTAGTACATGAATATACTAAGTATGTAGGATGCAATGCAACAAGAGATGGACAACACGATCAAAATGCATAACAATAGGTAATGAACATAATATAACAATATGGTATGTATGATAAACGCCTAGGTAAAACATACATAAGGAACTCATGCTCATATAGGATATCATATATGTAGAAAAGACCAAGCTAGCTTTCCATGGTACAAACACCTTGGTAGGTTGTGATGATGCCGCCCCATCACTTAGGTGGTGAGGTACAAGCCCCTTACCAAGTTGATGATTACAAACATCCATCTTGGTTGACGATGATGCCACCCCATCAACCTAGTGTAGAAGTACAAAGCTCTCATTAGGTGGATGAGTACTACCCCCATATAGGTTATCTAGACTCTTAGTCTCCCCCCCCCTAGATAAGGCATGGTCTAATGCAACACTTTATATAGGATTTATCATATACATAAGATCATTTCATCATTATAATATCATTCATATCATATCTCATTCTTTAGACTTTCAATTCCACAAAAACCCATAGCCAGACATTTTATCAAACACTTAGAGGGTGTGTAATGGTGGTGCAAGATCATGCAATTTAGAGATGAAATCATGCAAGAAAATCCATTGTAAAACCATCAATCAACACCTTGAAGCACCCTCAAGCAATATACATTGAAACATCACATCAAAATTTACAATAGATCCAAGCTTTATAGCTCAAAACATAGCAAAACTGTCACAACTTATATAGCTTTAAAATAGTTTGTAGACATGTTCATACTAGTAAATCCATTTGTAAATCAAATTTAAATCTTGCAATTTGAGTAAAAAGGGGATTAGGGAACCATGGGTAGAAGGACCTAATCATTGAAACCCACATACCTTAGCTTGGAGATAAACATGGTGAAAATTGGATATGGAGACTTGAAGCTTGAAGAAGAAGCTTGAAGGAAATCCTTAGTTCCGGATAAGGGTTTGAGACATGCATTTAGGAGTGGAAAATATGGCTATGTGTTTGAGAGGATATTAGGGAATGTTTTGGATGATATGAGGATGAAATATAGCTAAGTATAGGTAAAAACACGCATGAGAAAACTCAGACCCAAGACTTAAAAGTCTTGGACTGAAGTAAAAAAAATAGGCACATTTTTGTACTGGTGTGCATCGCGGAAGCGATACAGAATACTCACTGGAAATGGCACTTTGAAAATTCATAATTTCTAATCTTTTGCTCTTAAATTGGTGTTAGACCTTTCCCCCACCCCAAAATTTGAACCCCCTGAATAAGAATATGAAGCTGAATTTTTGATATCTCTCATGGAATTTGAGATATATGTAATTTAAAATTCTATACATTTCGAGGCACATTTTCTAGTACTTTTTGGAATCGTTTAAATATCTCCCCCTTGGGAACATTCATCCCTGAATGTAAGGGAGACATACAAGAAAAGAGTGATCATAAACAAATCAGTCCCCCAAAAATGCAATTTTACATTTAAAACACTATTTTCAAAATCTCAACACAAGTGTAAAATCATCATAATTTGCCAACTTAAACATTAATGGATATCATTGGCATAGGGGATGAAATATAAGACTTGAAATCACATAGGATACTTAGGACTAGTAAGGCTTGAGTGGAGTGGAAAAGATCAGGACACCATTTTTGCATGTCTACTTCGGCCTCCCATGTATCACTTTCGACTTGTTTTCCTCAATCTTTTCACTTGCGGATCCGAAATTTGAACCGGAACCTCCTCATAAGTCAAGTTATCTTTAACGGCAACCACAACTTCAAAAGGCAAAATAACGTTAGGATCACCAACATATTTTCTCAAAATAGAGACTTAGAACACCAGATGAACCAAATTTATTTCACTAGGCAACTTCAACTTATAAACTACATTGCTAGCCCTCTTTATCACCTCATAAGGACCAACATATCTTGGACTAATCTTTCCCTTTTTTACCAAAATGGACCACACCTTTCATTGCAGAAACTTTCAAATAGACCCAATCACCTATTTTGAATTCAAGGTATCTTCTTCTCACATTGTCATAGGATATTTTACGACTTTGGACTATTTCTGACCTTTTACTAATCATCCTAACCTTATCAAAAGACTCCATCACCAAATCCGGTCCCAACAAAGCCACCTCTCAAACCTAAAATCAACCAACTGGTGATCTACAACATCACCCATAAAGAGCTTCAAAAGGAGCCATATCGATGCTAGAGTGGTAGCTATTATTGTAGGTAAACTCAATCAATGGAAGATGATCATCCTAACTACCCTTAAGATCCAAGAGACAACCCTAACACTACAAGAAAAACTCTTATTTAAGACCAACATTTAGGGATGAGCTAAAAATCCCATCCTTAAAGTTATATCTATTGGGATGACTTATTAATCCAGTCCTTATTTATATATGTAATAGCCAAGATACTAAATTTGGTCCCTAAAGAAGTTACTAATCGGTCCTAAAAACTTAATTAAAGGATTGTTCAAGAAAGAAAAATTATATAAAATATGTTATAGTTTTTAAAACAATTTTTAGTTTTTCACTAGAAAAAACATAGGCGGCAAATTAGATATTTTAAAAATAAAACCTAGCTAGGAGCTAAAAGGTTTTTCAGCAAAAAAAATCTTTTTGCCCAAAAAATTAGGCTCGCTCTCTGTTAACTCGAAGGATTAATCAAAAGGAAAAAGCTACGCATAAAATACAAAAGACCTAGTCGTGATTCTAACCTAAAAGACTAAGTCAATCAATCTGCCATACTCAGTGGTGGTGGATTTCCACTACGACTACTCTAAGTGCTTGCAAAGCTGGTGACTTCTTCTTTGTATATTGTTGCGGTCTTTTGCTTAGTGAAACATAATTCTAGATTTGCTTCTTCTTGAAAGCAATTAGTTGCTTCGTCAAATTAGTTTGTTTTCTTCTGTATTTGATTAAGTCTTATTTTTCCTTCATCTTTTCCAACTTTAAATAGGTTAAAAGTTTCTTGAGTTACTCTGTTTTCTTATATACAATTGTTGAAAAGATTATTGACTTTAGCTTTTTAATAGTTTAGTCAATTTTGTTAAGCATATATATTATATGATTGAATATTCATACTTTATAGACAGTGTGTATTGTATTGGAAATTTTGCAAGCTAAATAGGTAATGTGTATTATAGACAACTCTGCTTATCGATGGCTTTGAGTCTTTGACAGATGTGACATTAAGATTCTTATCAAAGATACTATACTAGGCAATTCTATAAATTTTATGAGATGTTCACAGTGTAATGAAAGTTTATCCAAAAACCGCACTGCCATTTTGTACCTTGGATCACATGTTGAAACAACCTTCATTCATAAAATGATTATGTATTAATATGCCTTCCTATTTGCTGGAAACACTAACGGGTTCTTTTTTACTTCAACTGGTTATGTATGACTATCTAGGTTATGTTTTGAGAAATTATAAATGTGACTTTATTATAGCTTTTTCATCTACATTGAATTGCTGATTGTGTTGTTTAAGTAGATTTACATTAATGGTATCAAAAGTTTATAAAGAGTGCAATCATATCTATTTATTTGTACATCTTCCTGATATTTCAATCCTATCTCGGGATGATCCTTAATTTTTTCTTTAAAATAGAAAGACAAGAGGTGTGTTGCTAGTTTGAATTATAAGTGCAATGATTTTAGACTTAGCAATATAAGTCTAACAAGTGCTAGATCGATCGACTCCGAAGTGTGGCATTGAAATATTTAGTAAAACATGTACTTGAATACTAGCCAGAAGTTCATATAAAAGTCAAGAGCATTGGTTAGGTTGTGCCTTCTTTAGAGGGCTCACCAATTCATTCTTATCATCACTTACACCTCTACTATATGAAATATGTTACAACACGATCTTTTTTCTATCATCATTAATCCGTCTCACTAGCACTATTAAGATGTTCACAAGGACTGATGTCAAACATAATTTGGGAATTTTCTCCTACTTTCAAGCTTACACTCAGGAAACAACTAACTGTTTGATACGACTTCCATTTAGCGCTTTGCCTTATTTCACAAAAAGTAACACTAGATGCTTACCATCCATTTCGCCTAAGTTTTTGACACTAAAATAAGCTGTGAATTTTACCTTCTCACAGTTGCCACTTCCTATTTCATCCACAAACTTGTAATATATTAACTCTGAACTCTCAACTATGTTTGTAGATGATAGTTTATATAACCGGATTGTGTTTTGAGTGTCAGAGTTGTTGAATCTATAAGAATAAGTTATGTAGCTAAGACCATATCCAAACTCGTAAACTTTGGAATATTTGTAGAATTGGTATGTTCTACCGAGGTGACGTATTTTTGGATCAGGTCTCCTCCTCATGTCTGTCATTGGTATTCTTTTAACAAAATCGTGAGGATACCAAGTAACAATTAATTTACCCCCAGGATTATGTTCACCAAATATGATTTAAGATAAAGCAATTTTTCCAGCTTCATTCATAGGTTCATATGCTTCCATACACAATCACCTCTAAATTTGCATATACAGATGGATACCAAGTTACATAGGTTCTTGTTGCTAAATAAAGTTCACGAGTTATTTCATTTCATACGCATCTCATTATGGAACGTACTCTTTTCATTGTCATATTATCTTGCATGATTATTTACATGTCACATGCTACATCTATAGTATTATAGCTCTAATATTATGACCACCAAAAGAATAATCTCAAAGGTAATTGAAAGATAAAGTATATTGTTTATTGATGGGTGATAGCCTAAGGCGTGGAAGCATCACCTAGCCAGGGATGATCCTATCATGGGTGGTAGCCTGAGGGGTTAAGGAAGAACCTAGCAGGGACGATCCCAATATAGTTTTACCACTAATCTATTGGTCATTTGTATTACAGCTGTGCACAGATTATATGATAAAGGTAAAGTATTATAAAGAACATAAAGTACATGATTCCAAAGTATAACCGAAGGTGGTCTCTTATCCTACACCAGTGTATAGTTTTATTTGAGTTGTTACTTCATATATAGTATTTCGTGCATTATATATTTAGTAAATTATCTCGTACTGACGTCTCTTATGGGGGACCTGCATTTCATGCTGTAAGTACAGGTGCTAGTAGATCACCCTAGTAGAGTACAAGACATCTAGCTGCTGTTACCAAGCTCCAGGTTACTTCAGAGCTTTGTATGTGTCTAGAGCTTATATGTTTGTATTGTATAGTAGTCAAGGCGGGGCCTGTCCTAACCCTGATCAGATACTTTCTCTTATCTAGAGGCTTTGTAGACTATGTTAATTAAAGTGTAGTCATGTCTCGTATGTTAAATGAAGTGTAGTCATGTCTCGTACCTTAGATACCGTGGCCCCAAAGGTCTAGTCATATGCATTTCCTTTTGTCTTATTATTACTGTTTACTGGAATAAAGGCATGATGACTGTAGAAATACCTTATAATGTGTCTAAAAAGCGCATAAATATAGTTTGGTTTTCCTGATCCTTATCAGCAACTGGTGTTGGTCTGCCTTAAGGGGGCTTTGGGGCGTGACACCTTTCTTGAAGATTATTGTGAGCTTGTTATGTCCTTTTTCCTTGTAATAACATTGCAAAGTATATTCTGGAATTATCAGAATGAAACAAGTTCAAATCAAGCAAAATGCTAGAGGAAAGCTTGTGGATTATTCTTGTACTTTAAAGGGTAACAGAGTACATATTACTAGTTGTTCCATCAAAACTAAGCAATTAGGCATAGGAAATTCGTCCAATATTTCATTTTTTTGCATGAAAAAAGAAGTCATCCATCTTCCCTTTATACAATAGGTGTGTCAATTTTCCTACACAAGATCTTGATCAGCTCGCAAGTAGCAGCTCTATTGTACATTAAAACCCCTTGTCGATTTCAGCTACAGGGATCAGTTAAATTAGCTTAATTGATTATATAGAAGATAATAGTAATATCATATTAGTGCATGTCATTTGTTAACCCTGGCTTATTTAAAGGCTCCTATATGGTTAAAAGAGAGTCAGATAGTGCAAATATACACTGACCAAATCAAGATTTTTAACAACTGTATTACTGCATAAAGCCCTCCACATAGATTAATTCCATGAGTATTTGATAAAATTCTTCAGCTAACAGAAAGCCTAATACTAGGCTAACTACACAGACTTCAAAATATGTAGAAATCAATTTCTTAGGTAGGGGTGTTGTTGTTTCCACTTTTAGTTTTTTACTTTTAAGCCAACTAAGATGAAAAAGTCCTATTCTAGGTTGTACGACTATGGCAGGTTGATAGCTAGTAGTGATATGTCATGGTTTTCCTACTGATTAATTTTCCCAGGTCTATTCATGTAACGACCTCAAATTTTTGACTACTTGGAAAAAAATAATATAGAAATCTTTTTTTAATTAAGTGCTAGATGCACTTGTGAAGTGCTAAATACACTTGTTAAGTGTTAAATTCACTTGTGAAGTGCTTCTGTCAATAATTTCCAAGTGTTGTACGCACTACATAATTGTTTTATATCGATTTTGTCAGGAAAGGTCATTTATGGCTCCTATATAAAGCCATTAATTGTTCATTTTGAACAGATAGGAAATAACCAGTACGCAAGTGAATAAATAGAGAGAGGAAAACATACAATAGTATATATATTACATAACATTTTAAAAGTTAAAGGGAGGTGGTCTATCGCGTGGAATTTCGATAATTTTACTATAAGTCACTCCTAATTTCTAAATCTTTTATAGTAAGATATTCTATACAAATGATATTTTATGTAAATGAGTTATTTTCATGTATTTTTAAGTACCTTGTTAGGAAAATAATATGTATATATTAAGTTAAAAAAAATTATGTGATGTCAAAATTATTTTTCACTACTGTTGGTATGTTAAATTGAAATAGCAATAATTTATTTGACTAGATTGTAGTGCTACGGATTCCACTCAAAAATAGAAGGTCAAAGTGCTAAGTTGACCGTGACTTGAATAAGGCAAGTGGATTTCTTAACCTTCGTTAAGTATATAGAATCTTGTACTTTCTGTGTGAGGTGTTGAATTTGTAAGGGAATCTTGCATGTTTTATTGAACATGATTATTGTGCATTTACTATGTGATTACTGTATGTTCCAAGAAAAATAAATGTAAAGCCGATTAGAAATGGTTCCAACTAATGAAAAAGGATATTATGATTCGAGGGTCGTGTCGCACGCCGCGATAGATACTATGATTCGAGGGTCGTGTAGCACATCGAGATGAATACTATGATTCAAGGGATATGTCACGCACTGCGATGGATACATGGTCCGTGTGTGGCCCCCATGGGTTCTGACTGAGGCATGTTTATGATCAGCAGATGTGTATCACTAGGACAGACATGCATCTTATTATGTGACATTGCATCGCATTGCATTCTATCTCCTAATCATTTATAAACATGTGAATATTTTTGTGAACTTGTGATAAATTCACTTGACCCTGGTGTTATTGATATATGACAGTTAGTGTGATTATTGAACTATATGCTATGTGAATTATGAACTATTACACTGGACTAACTATATGCAGGTTGTGGTTGGAGTGTCAGGGGTACCAGTATTCTATATACTTAATTTTGTGTTTATTAGTCCACTTGCCGCGTGGATTTTGGTACTCATCCCTTGCTTATACACTTGTGTAGGTGGTGAACTCAGACAGTAAGAAGTATTTCCTCATACGTTGAGGATTCTACGGAGACGAAGAGAGGTAGCTGTTGACATCTGGCTAACTCTCTTGTTCCTATTTCTTCTATACTTGTTCTAACTGAGAAGAAGGACAGTTGGACTTGTATTTCTTGATTTTCTGTATTTCTAGTGGCTTATATGCGTGACAACCAGTCCTTGGGTGGGATTTTAAGTTTATGAAAATTATCAGTTTAATTATTATTTTAAGTAAAATGCTTTCACACAGTATGAGATAAGGCTGACTTGTTCTGGTGAGATCGAGCAAGTTTCATCACACCAAATTTTCGAGTCGT
Organism: Solanum sejunctum; assembly: GCA_025642045.1. NCBI lineage: Eukaryota > Viridiplantae > Streptophyta > Magnoliopsida > Solanales > Solanaceae > Solanum > Solanum sejunctum. Next base: position 11,527,204 of record JAOTQJ010000002.1, on the reverse strand, counting down.
GACAAGTTGGTATTAGAGCCTCGGTTCGTAGGTCTCACGTGTGTACAAGCCAAGTTTAAATAGAGTCTTGAGATTCAGTATGGAGACTGTACTTATCTTTAAGAGGCTATAAACACTGTTAGGAAATTTCTTTTTATTCATTCTCTCTTATCGTGCGTGGTTGTCTTCGTTAGTAACGAGTAGTACCTATATTCTCTTAACAGATGGCAAGGACTAGAGCTACTACTGCTGGTGGAGGTGAGGCTACTGGTGAAGAAATTGTTCGAACCCCAGTTAGAGGTAGGGATAGAGCTCGAACTAGAGGTCGTGCTCGTGGAGCATCACTAGCGAGAGCTCATGCTACAGAGGTCTCTTCAGAGCCTATGACCAACCTTAGAAGGAATCAGGTTCTTTCAGAGCATATGTCCTCACCTTTGCTGCAGGATACTTTATTAAGCGTGCTAAGTGTACTTGAGAGTTTTAGTCCGAATGGTAATGCGAGAGGCACGCCAGCTGGTTCTTAAATCAGAGGAGGAGCTCAGACCCCAGATCAATATCATGTTCAGTAGGTTTGTAATCCGGTAGAACAGACACCAGTGGATACCCGAGTTGAGATTGATCCTGCACCAGCTATTGATGTTCGGGGTGCACCTTTGTCTATATTGACTGAGAGTAAGCAGCGGTGCTATGAGATATTTAGGAAAATGAACTGACCTCACTTTAAGGGTGGAAGGACAGAGGATGCTCCTGAGTTCTGACTACTTATAGGGAGCTATTAGATACTTTTAGCTTAGCTGAGTCACACGGGGTTCAATATGTCACTCTTCAGCTTCATGGGCTAGCAACAGAATGGTGGAGGACATATTCAGGGTCGTTGCCTGTGGGATCTCCCACAGTGTCTTGGGAGATGTTCTCTTGTGCTTTTTATGATAGATTTGTTCCTTGGAGTGTGAGGGAGGAGAGTCAGTTGAAATTTTAGAGTCTGAGGCAGGATGGCTTATCAGTCACTGAATATGAGACCCATTTCTGCCAGTTATCTAGACATGGTACAACCATTATTCCTAATGAGACAGAGAAAATTCATAGGTTTGTGAGGTTATTGACCTATTCTATTCAACAGGCAATGTTTAGGATGTCTAGAGATGGGGCCTCTTTCCAATCTGTTATGAGTGCTGCTAAGGAGGCAGAGCTGATGGAGAGAGAAGAATTTAGGGACCCTAAGAGGGCTCGTGGATCCGGTCTATTTTCTGGTACCTTATCTGGAGGTAAAGGGGTCTACAAAATGGGTTGTTCATCCCAGCATCGAGGACCAGTTCATGCATCATTGCCTACTTTGGAGGGTGGTCAGACACATCATAGGGCTACAGGGCAAGACAACTATGGTAGTTCGTTAGGACCGGCACATCAGTCCCAGAGCCTGAGGCTTTGTTATGGGTGTGGAGATCCGGATTACTTGATGTGATAATATCCCTTCACGGCGGGACAAGGTGCGCCCTACCACAAATCTTTAGTTCAGACTAGACCATCGACACCACCACCATACAGAGGGCGAGGCAGAGCTCAGGCAGACAGAGGTGGTCGCATTCTCGATAGAGGAATAGATGGTTTCGTAGTCCCACAAAATGGGTGTAGGGGCATTACTCAGACAGGCAGTGGCAGGGGATGACATTGCTATGCATTTCTAGGGAGGCCTGAGGCAGAAGCTTCTGATGCAGTCATTACAGGTATTGTTCCTATCTGTCATTAGCCTACATTTGTGTTATTTGATCTTCGATCTACATACTCTTATGTGTCTACATACTTTTCATCTAGGTTTGACTTATTATGTGATCGGATGTTAGTACCTGTGCATGTTTCTACACTAGTAGGTAAACCCTTAGTGGTGGATCGGGTATATCGATCTTGTCTTGTTTCTTTGGCTGGGTATGATACTTGGGTAGACATGATTATTTAGGATATGATAGATTTTAATGTTATCTTGGGGATGGATTGCCTTTCTCCTTATCATGTTATCATTGACTGCTATGCAAAAACTATAACCTTAGCCATGCCTGGTGTCCCAAAGATTGAGTGAAAGGGGGATAGTGGTTCTTTTCCTAGCAAAGTTATCTCCTACATTCGTGCCCAGAGATTGGTTGATAAGGGGTGCTTATCTTACTTGGCCTTTATTCAGGATACTAGTATTGAATCACCTTCTATAGAGTCTATCCCTGTGGTTCAGGAGTTTATCGATGTGTTTCCTGTTGACCTTCTAGGTGTTCTACCCGATAGGGATATTGACTTTCCCATTGACCTAGAGCCAGGCACTAAGCCCATCTCTATTCCTCCATATAGAATGG